>JACVBY030000511.1:600000-978596 GCA_017589505.3 Metroxylon sagu | reverse complement strand
AAAGTTGGTCGTCTGAGGAGCAGAAGCATTCACCCTGAAATAGAATTCTTTGGCTTGGGTAAGGATTTGCAGAAGGAAGAAAAGCCCTCTGTGGCATGACAAGGAAGAGGGAGGGTGAAGGGGGGTAGAATTCGTATTCTGTGGATCTACAGCACCTCCAATGCCACTGGTAAAAGGGAGAGCCAACGCAGGTTGCTGCTTATTGGCCCTTCCATGATACATGAGAATGCTCCAAATGTGAGGCAACTCTGCAGCAGAGCTTGTGGTGCACCTGAGAAACAAAATGACAGGCACAATGATCATTAGAATTTAGAAAGGTATGAATTACCTCTTACCAAATAAAAGGAATGCATTATTGGATATTCTGAACAACCAGTCAGCATATAAACATGATATATACATATCAGTTATGTTTGAAAAATGAAAAATCTTAATAGTAAAGCTTAAGAACATTGAATATAAAATGTCAACTTTTGATCAGGCTACCGCAGAATGGCAATCTGAAAAAAAGCAAAACCACCACCACCATCAACAACAACAATAATGATAAAAGACATGCAGAAAGCATCTGTCACCCTTCACCATTAAAACCATCATCACCATTAGAAATAGCTAAGTTTTATTAATCTATAATAAAATTTACAATCTTAGTAATGGATCCTGCACAGGGTCAGTTTAGCATGCTAATACACCTCGTATGACGTACTGGTTCAGTACTGTTGCAGTACAGTACACCCCACACACACTAGTTCATGACAGCATGGAATACCATGGTACATGCCATCAGGTCAAACATCAATACATGAACAAAGGTAGCAATGAAGCCAAGAAATGAGTCGAAAATGATTTAGTCATTCAGTGCAAACACATTTGTAAACATAGCAGTAATTTGCCCAAACCATTCAATAAGAAGTTACATAAGCATGATTTAGAGGCTTGAAACTAAGACCTCCATCTTACTCATGAGGTAACTTACACTAAAACATGTTCCACCACAATGTACAAATGTACAATTATAAGGTGGCACCAGTATTCAAGAGTGCAATAGACCTGCCTGGAAATTGGACTCTACAATATTTCTTCTCCATTCAATCCTTCATGGCTTTCCTAACAAGGGTGGTCTGCCATACCATATTTTAAGGCTCTGTAGAAAGCTGTCCCCTTAAAAGATATGAATATTCATGTTGCTGGTGATTAAAAAAATCAAATTCATACAGGGGAGGTTCTGGCTTTAAAAGTTGGCCTGTTAGTTCCAGATGTGTCTACTGTTTGGCTCAGGTGGAGTCAGCTAATCATCTCTTCCTAAACTGCTCTTTTGCTAAAAGCATTTGGCAAGTATTAAAGATTTGCATCAATTTAAAGGTTGATCTGACATGGTTCTATCCCTCTAGGCTGTTTAACAAAGGAAAAGAAATGCTTGTGCAACTAGAAAAGTTTAGGACCAGCTAGTCCTGATAGCCTTCTGGCAAGTTTGGATGAAGAGAAATCTAGGGTCGTTTTGATGCAGAATTCCCTCTAGTGATTCTTAGAAAGGCATGATCTCACTTTAGGGTGGGGAAACAATGGAATAGGTCAGGTCAGGTCAGGTTTGAGCTAAGTCAAGCCAGGTTCGGATTAAAGAACACAGTCCATGCCTGACCCAAGTATAATCACGACAGAAAATGTAAAACCATAACCAGCCCATTTATTTCATATAAACCCATACCCAGCTGCCAACCCGTTTAAGTTCTCACTTATCATACACACATATAATTAAAAACTAAAGGTATGCAAACATCACAAATAATAAAAATCAATTTTAACTTCATCATCATAATCATAATGAACTAAGAAATTTAGGATATATGACATTAATAAACTAACAAAAGATAAAACTAGCCAAAAATGCAATACCATATCCTAAAATCCCATGACTCGCACTTTCCATCATTCTCTATAACTTGTTTTCAGAGAACCAAACCACATTGAAAAACTAAAGAACTATCAATAATGTTGGGTCAGGGAGCCAATTGGATCCTGATCAAATAACCCCTAGGTGACCCATTGCATCATGGGGCTAAACCCATACCCCCCATTTATCATCAAGTTGATTTTGGGATAACTTGACAAACCTGATTCTCAAAAAACCCAACCAAACCCTTTCATTCCAAGTAGCTTCATGCAAAAGTGGGTACAGGTTAAATTTTGCCAACCCTACTTTAACGAGTAGAGTTGCTCAAACAATTTATCAGGTATAGTTTGATAGAATCTAGGGGAAATTTATCAAAATTAAAACTATTCTAATAGAACTGGAAAACAATTGGAAGTACTGCTTGTAAACAAACCATCAATTCTTCTTACAACACGAACAAGACTTCTGTGCTTTTTATGTGGTTGTTCAAACAATCAATATCACCCTACTCCAAGCCATATATCCATGAAACAACTAAAAAAACGTCTAATAAAAGATAAAAGCATTGCTACCAACTTTTGATACAGGGCCATGTACTTTTCACCAGTGATTCAAATCATAGCAGGATGGGGCCGAGATGGCTGAGACGTCTCGTCCCAAAAAGATTTTAGGACTGATCTCGACCATCCCATCCCATCTCATTTCATCCTGTCTCGACTATAATACATTATAGTATCAATTTTAAATAAATCTAATTTATCATAAAGATATAACTTTTAAAGTTCAAATATGTTTAAAAATCAAACAAAATACTAAAACTTCACAAATAATTTTTTTTAAGAAAATAGTATCCCAAGCAAGTATTAGGATGCTTGATCAAGTTGAAGATTGAGATGGAATGGAATGCAGAACGTCTCATTCTATGAAAAAACCAAGACGCCTCTGTCCTATGAAATTTAAGACCTTCCTTTTCACCAATCTCCCGATCTTAAGTATGCGCTCCTTTTCATAAGACAAGCAATAGAAAGAGTAAACACAAGTTTATTCATTTTCTCTTCAGTTGATCACAGCCATCTATCTATCAAATCATCGACAATATGCTTACAAGTGCCTCTTGCTTCTCTCACTACACTTGATTTTAGAAGAATAAGAAAGCTTATAGCATCTCAAAAATGAAAACATTATATTCTGCAAGAGATATTCTTGATTTTTCACTTTGCTTGATTAAACTTCAAGAACTAGCAATATCATATCCTTCGTTAATATTGCATGTACACAGTCAGACAAACATGTAGAAACTCATGTGTGCATGCTCTCATGTACATCTTCCCAGGCCACAGGTTGTCACAAGCAGCTGCTTAGGTGCTCCGACAACCCAACCAAGGACAAGTTTGATGTTGCTTCTGCTTTACAAGAGATGTCAGAAGCTAGGTTTTCTTACTGCTCCAAAAAGAGTATTTTTGACTTTTTGTTTTTGTAAAAGCACTTTTTTCAGAAATGTTAACAAACATTTATATTCTTTTAAAGTGTTTTTTTGCCGTAGAAGTCATAAAAGCTCTTCTTTTAAGCAAAACCAAACGCAAGCCAAGTGCCTCTTACTTTCCAAGCCTTTATGCTAGGCTACTGACCAAGTGCCCATGTTGGTGGCCCAAGGCCACCTTTGTCTTAGGTGGATGATTTAGTCATTGATTTATTGAAGGGATTAATTTTTTAATGAATTTTCTCTAAGAAAATATTTACTTCAGGAAAGAAAGAAGTTGGCGTCCGCTTATAACATCTTCCCTTAGATACTAATTGATGCTTGGAACGTCATGTTTCTAACTAGTGTCAAATATGTTAAATAACTTATTAGGAAAATTTATAAGCAAAACTTAAATAATTAAATCAAAGACTTCATCACCACATAACTTTGAATAGTTGACAACCTTATTGCTTATTAACACAATATTCTTTGATGGCTTTTATGAACTATATATATGACCATATACAAAACAAAAAATTTATTAATTTTTAGTAATTATTTTGCTTAGGAACTTGTTAGCCACCTAGGCATTTCACCTAGGCCTTTGAAAGAGTTGACAAGGACTACCTAGACAATTTGATGACTTTGACCTAGGCATTCCTAGAAAGGCTACAACAATTGTCCCTAGTAGTTCTTTCAAATTCCTTTTCCTCACACAGCTCATATTAGATCTCCTCCTCCATAACTCCTCAAGATAAATTTGAACCGCCCTCCCTTCTTAGTTTGTTTTTCAATTTCCATCACTTTGTCCATAGTTTGTACAACTCCCAAGCTTCCCCTAATGTTACCACTTCGCACCCAATTCCATATATCCACTTCTACATATCTTCTTGAACAGATCTACTGCCCAAAATCTTGAATCACAAAAAGTTGTAGGCAATCTTGCTCTCAAAAATGTTCCTCTGACATTCATAGGCATGCATCTATAACATATCATTGTAAAATCACCTCATTTCATTCACCCAGCTCAGATTCTATTAAACATAGATTTACCTTCCTCCACATTATGGTATTCCTAAGCCATGGTTTTCCATTAAACTAAAATTATAGACATTTCATTACAGTCTTATTATATTTTATACCCAGACTTACAAAAATTTGCTATTGGTCTCTTTTATCTTTCAAGAAAAAAGAAACATGTTGCTCTTCAGCCCATGTTTGTTTACTCAAAATAGAATGGTCCATGCATGCATTATAGGTTCTTTTAATATGCAAAGTATGTGAAGTTTGATCATTATTTTGATAATTAAATTATGAGTGATGTTATGCATCAATGGCTTAGTCATACAAAAAAGTTTATCATTCTCACCTCTTACTGGGGAACTTGTCTGACTTTTTAACATTGCTTGAATCATTTAATGCTGAGACATGCCACATAAGAAAGAGGAACATTTTGTATGACTAACCAGCAACACAGCATGTTATTTAAATTATTATTTGAAACATGTAAAATGCTTCAATTGAAAAAAAAAATTGCCACCTTTTTTAAAATTTGTTTGGAGTACTGGTTGCAGCTTTGTTGCATTGTGCAAATCATTGGGTGCCCATCTGCTAGCACAATGTTCAAAGTCTACCTCAAATAATTCCCCACTTTGACAAGCATGCAAAATTTTCCCCCTTGATAAAATCCTGGTTCTAAAACAAGATGTCCCTCCCTACCAGGACTCCAAGGCATTTCAAGGCATCCTTTCTTTCCCAAGTTGCCTTAGCTATAAATTCAGCATCATCCTAGAAGGTCTATGCCTCACTTCACTTGATCTTTTTTAAGGACAAATCAACAAAATATAAATGTTAGAACGCTTGTCCATATACAAGGTTAAATGGGTGTACATTTGTCATCTTCATCCTTTTGATATATCTGGAGGCAAGTGCACATCAACATTCCATAACTGGGCAGGATAATAGAAGATATCATCTACTCACAAATCATTATTAAATAACTAATTTTCATATATTGTTTGTTACTTTTGATTATCATTATCATAGCTATCATAACCAATCAGAACCTGTTCCAACTATTTGAGATCAGCTTTATATATCCTTATTCATCTAACATTCCTATATACAACCAGAACTCACACATGGTGTTCTAGTTTGCTCTTTGCAACAGATATTATATGTGGGAACAAAAGTGCATATCCACCATGGAAATTATATGATGAGAATACATGTAGCCCCCAAAACGACCACTTAGTTATGCTTTCGCATGATATGCACAAGCACTTGGCTGGGGTGTGAAAGTTGTCATAGCCTGCTAATTTAGTAACTGCAATCATACTGTTAGTTCTGCGTCAACTTGGTCCAATAGTAAGCTACTTCTGTGCATTTTCTATTCAAGCAAATCATGTTGGCAGCATGCATGTCCACTTGAATATTCTAATGGGTCTCAACACAATCGTACTAACCAACCCAACTGACCAGATAGCTTGATTCAGGTTCCTTTACAGTGACATTGAGTCCGAACAAAAGGTAATCCTAACAATTTGCAGCCTAGTCACTAGAAAGATGCAACAACCATATGATAGAATATTAATAAATGGGCCCCATGACTTTTTGTCTTTGGCAGTTTATCAGTTTTCCTTCAAGATTTAGAGGTGTTAGCTAGCAATCAAACAAGCAAACAGATAAATAAATAAACGAAGAAGGGAAGTTGAGAGAATTTCAACTATCAAGGGAAGTTGAGAGAATTTTAAGTATCTATTCTATTTTAGGACATTTGTGTGTCCTATAATGTAGGATTAGGAATAGACAAGGGTTTGCACGAGAACCAACATGTTGGGCTTTTTATCCTTCCAATGAAATTTTAGAACTAACCCATCCAATAAAAGCATTGTCAAGCTACATGACTAAACTTACAGACATAAAACAGGGCCTTTAATTCTGAGTGTTTCTCATTTTCATTTTGGGTTCAAAAGGATGATAATTTGCTTAGAGTTCCTTTGGTTCTCAGGTACATATCTTTTCAGTCCAACAACACTAGGCTTAGTCTATGTCTCTAATGGTGCTGGTGGTTTGATAGATTTGCTCTTTATCCTAGACTTTTCTTGAATATCTCTAGAGGTAAGGGTAATCTATGGTTATCTACTCTTGTGATGCTTAAGGAATGTTCCAAAATCCTTTCAAGTAGAGAGCTTGATAATTATAGTTCCCATTTGATACTTTTCAAGCAACACCTTTCCTCTTTGTTTAAGCTTTCCACATTCACCCAAGTTCATGGTTCAATTTATAATATATCATGCATATTTTAACCCAACAAAAAGATAACTATCTAAAATTGATACTTTAGTCCATGTACTTGAAGAGATAAAGAAATAATCAAAAATGATTGTAAACAACAAAAGAAAACTTTACAAAAAAGATATGGCTAGTTTTAGTAATGCTTTAGTCAAAACTGGAAAAAATGGACTGAAATAGTTGAAGTTTCAGGGGTTCAGTTTCAGTTCCGTTTTGGTTCATAACGATTGATTTCAACCGAAACTTCAATTCCTAAGTATCTTTTTTGCGGTAATTCAATTCTTAAGTATCATAAGTGATATCTGCAAGTGATAGTTTTTAAGCAAACAATGCCTCATTAGGCTAAGTAAGATGCATTGTTCTTTAAAAGTGGTCTATCATGACAATGCAATCATGATCCCATCCCTCGTCAGCAGCCCAAGCCACCAGATATGTGCCTACATTTGCAGATGCAACCTGTTGACCACCCATCAAGCCAATACAGTCACTGTTTGTGGCCAAGCCATATAGTGAGTTGCCAAGCTCTTGCATATGCAACCAAGCCAGCCAGCATATGCAAACCTATGTACCTACCAAATCTGACGATAATATATGTTACATGGACTCAGGTTTGTGCTTGGTGCAAGTGCATTTATAAGTTTCAGGCCCTTTCAATATCCATGAATTTCTTCTGTTGAACTATATCCAAGTGTCATTCCAATATCCATATTTAAGCATTGAGTGCGGATGCTAAAGACTAATCCAAAGTGTCTGGGCAACAGAAATGGTGATGAATCATAATCAAACAAGTCCTTCCTTGAAGAAGATTCAATCATTAAGTGTCTTTCAAAGATCAATAGCCAACATACTAAAATGAGTCACTAATCTTCGTAGCTTGTACTTGATTGTTCATCATTAAATAAAAGGTGGAGTTGTTTACTGCATTAACATACTTTAAATATGAGCATAGTTTGAAAAGAAAAAAATAAATAAATAAATATATATATATATATATATATATATATATATATTTGTAGGTTTTGTCATACTATATGGAAATAGATTCTCAAATGAGAGCAAAAGTATATACTTGAAGTTTTTTTTTTTCTAATTTTCTATTAATCAATTTTTTTAAAAGTTGTATTTACTTTAAATAATTTAACATACCAAGCACATATAGCAACTGCTTTTGAAAAGCTTTCCTATGACTAATGAAATTTGTTCCCCTTCCTTATAGAAGTCTTTGACTCACTAGAGATGGCCTTTAGACATGAATATCAAAAAAATTCTGCTCTGGAACATTGTCTTCTCTAAATTGATCAAAATCACTCAAAATTCTCTCCTGTTGAACCTTCCATTCTTTGTTTCTTTGATAATCAAAATTATCAAGTGTTGTTTACATATATTATATCACAATAGCACTCATAATCCTTGTGAAGAATCAAAAACATAAAGAAAAAAATATTCTCTAGTCCCATTTTCGGTAGTTGGAAAATTAAAGTGATCTCTAAGAAGTTAACTACTAAACACCCCAGCAACCCAGATAGATGAACTTAAACCAATAAGAGTAGCAGGTATCTACCCCTTTTATCCATGTTTCATGTGCAACAACAATTTATAGACAAAAACAAACATCAGTCTAGAAGAACAAAAAATTAGTTATGGTGTTAAATAAGTACCTGGAAAGCTCAAAGCAAGACCAGTACAACAACCTGCTACACCTGCATTAATGACTGCAAGCACAACCACAAGTTTATTAGTGAAGATCAATTAACTTTTAACCGGTCAAATGGGAAAAAAGCATCAAATGGTAGAAATATCAAACCATCATCTTTTCCTCGCAATCTCTTCAAGAAGCAGACTACGAGGCTGTGAACTCCAGACAGAACTGCAAATGTCTAATACATGAAATTGAGCAAGAAAATGGATTAGACTAAAATGTGGCTACTAGGAAAGATTGGCATGAGAATTTGAAAATAAACTATGCATGGAATAAGACAAAAGACAACACTAGAGAGTGAGAGACATTAAATGACCTTAGCAGAAGATCCTGCATCTGTAAAGGAGCCTTTGAAACCTTTTTTACCCAGCAAGCCTTTACCTGATAATGTGTTCCATACAAGCAATCATATGTGAAAATATGATAGCTGAAATGAAGAATAAATGTTTAAGGAAAAGAACAAGTTACAATAACAAGTTACAATGTCCAAAGCCCAAGTTAGCTTTAAGGATACACAGAACTAAAAGAAATGTGATTAGACTGCAATTTAAGATACCAAGGGAATATAAGAAAGACTTGGAATTCTCTAAAGAATCAAGCCAAACTACAGTTGTGCTATACCAACATCATTGCAAACATGTCAAAGTCTGGAAAAAGAGCAAAAAAGTGCAACCTTTGTATCACTCACACACCTCCCTATGGTTCACACATCAAAAATATCATGGTTGGGGGCAGATACCGCATGCCTGGGTGCAAGGTCCCCTTATCAGCAAAAAATTGAGGCAAGCCTCTTTATAGGGAGAAATTTCAGGGAGGCTAACCCTGTTTCTCAGTGTTGTTAGTTAGGGTTAGGGTTGGGTTTATATAGTGCATGCATGCATACATACATATGTATGTGTATGTGTGTCTATATATATACATATGTGTGTGTACAAATATATGTATGTGCGTATACACACATACACACCGCACACACATATATATACATATATATGTGTATACGTATATGTGTGTGTATATATGTATGTATATGAGAATATGTATGTGTGTATGCGTACATATGATGTGTACATACATATATACCTACATACATACACATGTATGTGTGTGTGTGTGTGTATACCTATGTATATGTGTGTGTGTGTGTGTATATATATATATATATACTCATATATATGTGCAAATCTACATGTACATGTATATATATGTATGTATCAAGGTAACCAAAACTAAATCAAACCAATTAGTTTTGCCCAAATTGAACTAAAGCAACTGAAAAATAGTTCAAGTTTGCATTTCAATTCAATACGAACCCCGAACCTGTGCAAACCATGCCCAATAGCCCAATTTAGTTCGGTTCAGTTGGTTTTTTTGTGGGGGGTGGATTGGATGGCATGTGGCTGTTGTAAGCTCACATCCTCTTTTCTCTTTCCTCTTTTCTTTTCATTTACTTAAGATTTCTCATGGAAATAAGAGAAAATACCTTCAATTTGAATTCAACAAAAATATTAGAAAAATCAAACTCTTTAAGAATAAGAAAGTCAACTCTTATTTTTATGAACAAATTCGAAGAATTTTAAGAATTTACGGTTTAGTAAATATCAAGTTAGGTACTTCCACTCCGAATAAAAATTTATAAGAAATATTTTCTAACTTTACGATTTTATGACAAGTTTAATTTTATTATTTTGATAAGATATGAATTAAGTCAGATCGATCAGTATAAGGTTCACTATTATTGTAATCCTAACTCAATCTAAAAACCAAATATGTTTGACCAAGTATTATCCAAAGCCTTATAAATTGTAATTTAAGATAATTTTTTTAGAATTTTGTTTTCTCCTCATTTCTTAGTAAAATTGATTTTCTGTGATTTTTATCTGTAGTAGAAATGCCTAACTTGATATTTGTTAAACCATAATTTTCTAAAATTCTTCAAATTTATTCTGGAGAGGAAGAGTTAACTTTTTATTCTTAAGAAATTTAATTTTTTTGATATTTTCGTTAAATTCAAATGAGGGGGCATTTCTCTTATTTTTATGAGAAAATTTAAGTAAATGAAAAAGAAAGAGGAAAAAGGAAAGAAGATAGCATTTATTTAAATAATTTTGAATGTAAATAAGATAAAGAAGAGAGAATGAAAGCTCAAGGCTCATAACTTTATATAACACATAAAATAATAAAAAAAATTAAAAAACTATGAACAAAATAAAAAGAAAAATTACAAAAAATGGCAAATCAACCTAAATCGCCAATTCAGTTCCAAACCAAACCGATTCGGTACCAGTTCACAGTTTAACCTACCTTCATAATATACACACGTGTGTGTGTGTGTGTATATATATATATATATATATATATGTATATGTATATGTATGTATATGTATATGTATGTATATGTATATGTATGTATGTATATGTATGTATATGTATATGTATGTATGTATATATATGTGTATGTATATATGTATATATAGGTAAACTTGAGTGTAGCCAAACTTATATCCAATCATTTTTCTCATTTTTGAATCCACACAGATCATGGGTCCCAAAGTTAGGGTGAATCAAAGGGTGAAGAATGTGATGGAATTCTAAACTTACTAATTCGAATGTGTGTGTATATATATACATACATATATGTGTGCATGTGTGTGTATGTGTATGTATATCATTACTCTTACAAATACATAATTTTTTGGTTTCATTTTTATCATTAAACTATAATCAATAAACTTTGAAGTAATATTTTCCTAAAAATCCCAATGTATAATTCCATGAGAGAAGGCTGTCACTTTTGTTATCCAAAAAAAAGAAGGTTCTCGTTTCCACTTTTTAAACTTCCCATTCAAAATTTCCGAGCTGCAACTATAATTGTAACCCAAACAGGCAATCAGGGCACAAAAAAAAAATCTGACTGAGGAAGCAATAAATAAATAAATATATAAAAACTTGAGGTAATGGGATATGCCATCTTCATATCAAAGATATTAAGATTCACATTCTCAAATAATCATTTAAGAAAAAATAATAATTAATTCTCAAGACTCGAAATTATATCCCGTCACTAGGGGGATTACAAGAGTGTCAATACACACAGTCGAAATTTGGACTAAGGGAGAAGGCGCAGAGGAGACTCACCGTAACCAAAGATGGAGCCCATCAAGGCGCCCGCGGCAGAGTCGCCGGCGAACCTTAGGAGGCAGACGACGGGCGTACCCGGAGGACCGCTAGGGTTAGGGTTTCCCCCGTCGGAAGGACGACTGCCAGGGTTTCGGTTCTCCTTTCGTTCTTCAGCGTCCGATTCAGTCGCCGGGTTGCGAGAGGCCGTCGTTGCCATCTCCGCCGAATTCCTTTCCCTGTTTCCGTTCAGAGAACAAATGCGGTAGCTCCGTGATGCGAGGCATATATACAAGATTTACCACGTGATATGCGCGTGTACGTGAATGAAAACTGCTTGATGTACAAAGACCTTCATTATTCATGGTTTTGGATGTCCAAATATTTTAGAGATAGTTGATTATAGTTAGTAACTTAGGATGATCAATATGAGACCTTTATTATTCAAATATAGACATGATCATATTTAAGTAAAAATCTTCTCAAGTGTAGCCAAGAAAAATATTCTATATATATATATGTTAGCATATGTATGGACATATATATACAGATGTGTTTGTGTATATTTATGTATGTATTTGTGAGGCAACAAAGATACCTATCATCTCCGAATACCTAATGCCACTCTAACTCAGCCAATGAACCTTTTCGTACCATTTTAAGCTTTTGGAGACCACTGATAAGTTAGCATAGTGTCACAACATAAATTATGGGTGCAAATCCTTTTTATTTTTTTGAATTCACTTATGGTCCACTAGAACTCTATCCCATCTCTCTTTGCATGAACCCTCGTTTATATGTGTGTGTGTGTATCCTAATGACCTTTGTATTTTTAAGCTCATATTTTAGCCTCCCTCAAACCCTCTCTTTGTTGATTGTGAGTTCTGATTTACTCTTCTTGGCCTCTCCTTTTTGACTTGTTCTAAGATCATAATTTGCTACCTCCCTCATGATTGTTAGGTTTGTGATAACAATAGTTTTTCCTATCATAGATGTTTAGCAATTTATGATGACAAGTTCATAACAACAACAATCTCCTCACTTGTAAGCATCACCCAACCCCTCTTTCTTTGGTTTTATAACTCATGATGATAGCATATATGATGGCATTGGAGTTCTCCTACTGTGGTGATGTTTTTGACATATTGATCAGAAATCTTTTTTGATTGCCAACAATGGTGTTTGGTCCTTGGTGGTTGTTAAGGTGTATGTTTTAACATAATTTGATTTTGATTTTTGAATTCAAGTATTTTGAATTTAAATTGTTGGATTTTTAGAAGGCTCATTATTTATTATATTTCCTTATTGATATGAGCTTGGGCCTTTGAGATAATATTTCTAGGATGTCGTTATGGGCAGTATGGGTTTGCTCTCCTTTCTTGAGTAATTTATCTACGCCTTCATTATTTTAATAAGGTAGGTGGAACATTTTCCCCCTTAATTTTCTCAAAAAAAAAGATATTAACTTATTTAGTTTCATTTTAGAGCAAAGGATGAGATGGTGCATTATAAACTATGAATAATAAAAAAAATAAGTGGGAAAAAAGATTTCTTGATGAATTTATCAGATAAGAAAAAGGTTAATCTAATATATAAACTAGTGTATATGGAAAACGCTCCCAAGTATTCATCAAGAGCTTTGGCTTAAGTCAGGGCTATGTAATTATGGGTATCCATTATACTTAAGACATTTCAACCTGAGTATATAGTGTGTTTTAAATAAAATTAAGGGTAACATACTCAAGTTTTTTAGGATATTTTTATTTATAGTTGTTCTACTCATACATTATAATTTAAGTACTTAATCTAATACTAGAGATATGCTTGTTGACTTTTATCAACAAATTTATTTTGTCATAATGCTAGAAGTTTGTTTTGCATTTGTTTGCTAAAGATGTAATATCTGGAACTTGAAAGTCTTGTAATTTTATTTTAAGCATGTTTTTATTTTTAGTTTAGCCTTATAGTGTGAATGATTTGAGTGAAATTTAAAAAAAAATGTGAAAACTGAAATTTTGGATGTTATGTTGAGTTTTCTCCCATGATCCTTCTAAAAATTTAATAAAGTCACTTATTTAGGCTTATAATTGAAGTTTTATGATGATTTCAATGTTTACTAGTTATTTTTGATCCTTGGGAGAAGTTGGAATGAAGGCTTTGGAAGTTGGAATGCATTAGAATGGCCTTTGGAAAGGTTATATGATGTTAGTTGACTCATTAGTCAGCTAACTAGGAAAGTTAGCTAATTACTTGAGTCATTAGTCAGCTAACTTTGAAAGTTAGCTAATTACTTGAGTCATTAGTCAGCTAACTTTGAAAGTTAGCTGACTACTTGACTAACTAGTCAGCTAACTGGGAAAGTTAGCTGACTACTTAGTCGATAATTGTTGGAAGCTTTCTGTAAAATTGGTCTGAGACCAATTTTACCCATAGTAGTCGACTACCTAGTCGACTACTGTGTAAAATCTCTCTGTGAAATTGGTCTAAGACCAATTTCACTCTCATTAGTTGGTATTTTAGCCGACTAATGAGCAAATAGAGGACTTCCTAGGGGGTTATCCATCGCTCTTGCCCAAGCACGCTTAGGGTTTAGGTGGACAAAAATCTTCTGTGAAATTAGTTTGAGGCTAATTTCACTCTCATTAGCTAGCATCCATGCCGACTAATGGATGAATAACCTCTGTTATTCATCTGATAACCAAAATTTGGTTAGAGGCATAAGTGAAATTTGATAAAAAGTCATTTGAGAGTTTGATCAAGGGCAAGATAGGAAAGAAAATTTAAGGGCAAAAATACTTAGTAGAGAAGGGAGCCATGTGGACTTTGAAAAGTATGACTTAAGAGTAGAGAGGGGCAAAATAGAAATTTTTAGGAGTATTTAAAACCTACTACCCTTCCTTAGCCCTTAAGCCACCGTATGAAAAGAGATAGAAAAAGGAGAGAAAATGAGAAAAAAATAGAGAGAAAGGAGAGAAAAGAGGAGGTTTCAGCCGTAGGAAAGAAGAAGAGAAGAAGAAAAAGAAAAGAAGAAGATAAGAAGAAGAGAAAAAGAGGAAGAGAAGAAAGGGAAGGAGACTTGGTGGTTTAGCCATCTTTGCTAAGGTAAGTCCAAACCTTCCTAAGCTAGAAAATGATGTTAAAATCTCATGATTTAGAGGTAAATGAGGTGATAGCAAGTGTATATTGTGGATCTTTGAGTATGTTAGGGATTGAAGAATATTATGCTAAGATATTAAGGCATCGAGTATGCATGCATAGTTTCATGAAACCCTTGGTGCTTGTGACCCTAATAATACATGTATGATGACTTAGGCCAAGGGATTGGTTCCAAGGAGCTAGAACAGGAGAAATAACAGTCATAGCAATGTGCTAACAACTAAGGTGAGTGGGTTTCTCATCTAACTTTGTGAACTGTTTTATAATAGCATAGTGATATTTTGCTACAAATCAGAGTATATCATGCTAAATATAGTATCTCAAGTAGTTAAATATAGGAAATAAAAATCCAGTTATGATGTATCTTATTTTTAAAGCATATTCTAAAGGAAAGCATGAGTTTAAGAACAAGCATGGGTTTACAGCATGTTTCCAAAGCAAAGCATGAGTTTCAAAAAAAGTAAGAGTTTCCAGTAAAGCATGAGTTTAAGAAAAGGAAAGGAAACATGAGCCATAGCATGTTTCAAAGCAAAGTATAGAATTTCATGAAAAGTATTTTTTGGATAAAAATATATGTTTCAGTGAAGCATAGAATTTACCTTTCAGATTTATGTTTTAAAGTGATGCATGGGTATGCATGAATATCAATGTTTCAAAAAAAGTATAGCTAATTTTATATTGGATTATAAACTTATATCTAAGTATTTCTACAGCATATAGCATAAAAAGCATTGGATCATCTATGGGGCTGATCACCCTGTAGACTGTGCTATAGCATGAGCATTGCACAAACTATTTACAATGGCACATCCTTGCGATTTGATCATACTATGATCCCAAGGTCAAGGGGAGTACAAGCTAGATCAGCCTAGTGGGGCAGATTGCAAGCAGCCCAGTGGGGCAAGAATCACAGCTCGGTAAAGAGTTAGGTTACTATTAGCTCGAGGATGCTCAGAGATATTGGCCCATGGAGAGGGAAAGCAGGAGGCTCAGGGAAAAGGGGTAAGCTCACACTTGGGGTGAACCGCACATGTGAGGGGTGTCATATGGTACGGGGATCTTCGGCGCTCAGTACACTCACCCATTGAGAGTACACCTGCAGGAGGGCGACTGTAGGGATGTACGTTAGTGGTAGCACACCCAACCCATCATCATGAAATTTTGTAAAAGTGGCATTATCTTATTTAAGTTATATTATTGGAAGCATAAGCTAACTTATGAGTTTTCTTATCTCATTTGAAAAGATTTCTATATCTATTGTGATATGTTGTATTGATATATTTATTTGTTTTATAATGTGGATTCTTAGTTTTTTCATTGTTAGATGACTATCCAGTCATTGGGACTTAGGTCTCACCTCTTTACTGTTGAAATTTTTGGATTTCAGATCAGAGATAGCAGGTTGGCTTTTGGAAGCATGAAATTAATGTGGGTTGCTAGATGTTGGATGAATTGGTTGATGTCATTAGTTTATGTTACTTGGATTGTATATGTATTTGAAATGGATATGGATGGATATGTATGACTGTAACCCTATGATGTATTTTGAACTTGGGTGATTATGAGAAATGACTTTCATTATGGAATGAACTTGTGAATATGGTCTTTATAACAGCATAGTGATGAAAGTTATACTGTTCAGAATCATATGATGAAATAGTGTGGAAACTTTATTTTATCTGAGCAGCGTGAAATAAGTTGTGATATGATCTTGTAAATAGTATGAATAAACTGAGCAGGTCAAAGTTTTTAGTAGATTCAGTATTTTTGTGCATGTAACTTATGGTAATTGGATAGGGATCGCTTGGGCTTTATGGTACTTAGCATAAAGACTAGCAGATCTCTACCCTGTTTTCATAAGAAATTATGCCATCGGGAAAGGGGCCCAACAAAAGATCTCTCCAACCTACTATAGATAATATTCCTATTCTTCTATATTCCATGGCAAATGATGTTTTTTTTTAGAGGCTTGAGTAGAGCTATGAATTTTTTTGAAATATCTATAAGATAAATTAGAGAAGATGAGTTTCTTTATGATGTAGGATAAAGTATGTCACATAGTAATTAATATACCCTAGATGTTGAAGAAAGAGAAGAAATGGAATTTCTTAAAGGTAAGAAAGGGAATAAAAGGAAACTAAAAAATATGAGATGAACCTAAATAATGGGATGCTTTGGAGTAGATCTAGAATTATATGGTTAGATGTGTAACAACATGAGCCATTTATTGCTAACAAAGATAAAAGGTGCTTCTATTAGGATTTGATATAAGAAAATACAAACCCATGCATCTTTTTCTTTAACAAAATATATTATCATTTAGGTCTTTGATGAGAGTATGAAATAAATCCTAAATAATGTGTATAATTAGGAACAAACTTAATTGTACCATTTATGATATAATATGGAAGAATTGATTTTGTATTAATGGATTCCAATAATTGGAGAGGAAAATTATGCTTTGCTATATTTTGCATATGAGAATGATCTTGAAAGCTGGCCTATTATGAAAATATGTGTTTTATATAATGACAAGTAATAATATCTTACTTGTTTTTTAAAATTTTTAGATTTACTATTAGTTGCTTATTCTTTTCTAATTTGCATGATATTTTTGAACTAAACATCAACATTAAAAGGAAAGAAAGTTTATTGATATTTGAAATTCCATGGCTTTTTCAATTTATAAATATAATTTATTCATTTAATTATAAATTATTCCTTAATATCTTACCAGCTTAGATCTTAGTAAAATATGTAGAAAGAGCTTTAGTGATATAGAAGTACTAGATTGTCATAATATTCTCAACAATTAATAACATATTTTATAAAACATATTAACATTGTCAATTTTTGCATACTCATGATGTAACTAAATTATAGGAATAAGAAGATAAAATCAAATATTTCATTTGAGATCATAGTTGTTTATGCATCCATGTCAACATTGGATAGTTATCCTTTAATTAATCATCCTCAAACTTACATATTATTACATATATTAATGATCTATTGAAAATTCTCCAAGATTAATATAGCAAGCTAATAACATTATAACAATCTTCATTAATAAATAAATATCAATGTTGTATTAGACCATCACATTGTATTTATGAGCAAGCCATGCAATGTATCCTTCTAAACTAGCATTTTCTTATGATTCTAGAACATAATATTGTTTACATGTAAAACTTTACTTTTATCTTTTTGAAAACTCTCCTTACCACTAAATATTCAAAATATTTAATAATTGAGCTAATTATCATACTTTGACATAAAAAATTTACTAATATTAATCATCATGATTTCTTAAAATCATTTATGAGTAAAAATTAAAAAATATTGAAATGATGAAGAAAGTCTATTCTTTAACCCTTTTTTTATTTATTATTATAATCAACATTAAAACATCTTGAAACTATTATAAGAAATCATAGAATCTATGATATCATTTTAGTAGTATTTAAAATATTAAAAAATGCCTCTTATTTATGATAAATTATCGATATTAGGTTGTAGCTTGCTTTTTTTTTCACTTCTAATAAGTAAAAAATACTTTTTAAATGCATGATTAGCTAACATAAAGTAAAAAATACTATCTAAAAATATATAATAATGTTAGGTTTAATTTCTAACCAGATAAGGATGTACAAGATCAACTTGGCCAAAGATCTAGATTATTGACCTAACTAAATTTATAAATATATTTAAAATTATAAATTATTTAAATATAATGATAATATAAAATTATTAAAATCTATATATTAGATATATTATTTCTCTTTAATTATGCAAAAATAAAATTATCTATATTTTAAAGATCATGTAAGCAAAATATATACAAATATAAGAATATATTGAGGTTATTGATGTTTTTAATATTTAAAATAAATTGGTACTTCAAATATATATGGAATAAAAAGATAAATTATGCAATTTCTTTAACTATCTTTACAATATTAGTTTTTATTTCAATACTATTGTTGAAGTATGCCGATGTACTAATACTTTTTTTCTTTATAGAAACTTTTATCTAAAATATATTCATTTCTAGTATAATATGGGGATGCATGCACAAGATATTAAAAAATCCATTTTCATCCTTAGTAAATCTCAAAATGATCTATATTTATTTCCATGATGAGCCAATAAGACCAAGTAAATAAATCAAGCAATTTGCTCTTCAAATTTTAATGGCAAATTTTCTAAGAAAAATAATGATTAATATTTTTTTTCCTTTTTAGCAATAGATTAATTATTCATAATATTAAAACATTAAACTCCAAATATGATAACATATGTATGAATTAGATGTGCACTACATATTTCATATTAATAACTATATGTTGAGACACTTATCACATATCATTTCCTAAAAGACATTTCTATCTACTAAACAAAGATTTAGATATTGTATAAGCATCTTTCTAGATGTAGCAAGTGGACATAACCATATATTTACACCAACCAATAATTATGAGTGATTTTAAGCTATAGGAGGAAAATCAATGACAAAAAATAGATCACTAGAGATCTAGAAAGTATAAATTGAGAAAAATTAGAATATTATAAGATATATAGAACTATATTTAATTATTTTCTTTTAGCATTATAGATTACGTTTCCTAGCAAATTTGCTTTCAAGGAGGAAAAGAAAAGGAACTCAAATCAATACATACTTGGATATGATAGCATTTTATTTATAGTTCCCTTAATTTAGACTAATTCAAGCAAAATTCCCATTTCAAGTCATATTTGACTAAGAATCATGCTTATCTCATAAAATTATTATGTCTCAAAAAATAAAGAGCTGTATATATGTATTTATTTTCCAATCAATTTTTCTTAGAGAATTACTATTACTATATTGAAGAGTTAGTCTTCAATTTATAATATTTGTAAAAGTAAATAGAATAGATTTATAATCTTTGATAGATAAATATCTAAATACTCTTAAAATATAGAATTATTCTATGAGAACTTATGGAGGCTTGTACTTTATATTCCATTAGGTATATATTTAGAAGGTCCTAGGTATTTGAGTAACATCAAAGATCCTAGATAATAACTTTTTAGTTGGCTTTTTTGAGAAGATCCTGTATCTTTGTAAATGGTATCAAAGTCGATTAGCTTATGGCTTATGTAGACTAAAGGATACAATATCAGATACTTTTATGACTAAATACAAGCTAATTATCGTGTTTGTAATTATTTCATAACTTGACCCATTATCAAGTGAAGATGCTATTGTTAGGGTTTCTTGTCTATGCCTAAGAGTGCAGTGGAAGCGCATAGATTTCATAAATTTCTTAATGAGATCTATTTATATGAAACCCTTAATAGCCAAGATCTCCTTAATGGTAATAATCAAATGAATAAATAGTAAATGTAGGATAAGAAGAGTACCTGTAACGCTAAATCTAATATGTTGGAATATCCACAAGGTGCCCAAGTATTCACCCTCCAACGTTGATCCACATAGGAACTATGTTCGAGACTCTAGCTCCTTCAAAACTTTGATCCTTGATGCTTAATCTTTTCAAAGGATTTGATTGGCTTGCTTTCTTTCCCTTCTAATTTTCTTTCTCTTACAAAAAAAACTTTAAAGCCTCTTGTCCTAAAGAAGACCTCATTGTCCTGGTTTAGGTCTTGTCCTGAAGAAGACCTCCTTGTCTTGGTTTAGGACAAGACAACCTCTTATTCTGAAGAAGACCTCCTTGTCTTAGTTTAGGATAAGACATATAAGAGAAATAAAATAAGAAAGGGAGGGAATTGATTTCTCTTCCAATGGATTCATATATATTTTTGAACCCCGGGACGCACTCCTATTTATAAGAGGCGAAGGGATGCATCACCAAAGGATGCATCCCATCCACACGCCCTATCATGATGAGGCGTATCCCAAGGGTAGCGCCTCATTATAATAAGGCGCTAAGGGGAGGGGCGCATCTATCCACATTTTTGATAAAGCCAAACTCTTTGATTGTCATATCAAAATGGATATTCCAACTCCTCGATGCTTGCTTAATCCATAAATGGATTTGGATGCATCACCAAGGGTGCTAAGGGGAGGGGCGCATCTCGAAGAGATCGAAAAGATGGCTCAAAAAATTATCCGATACACCTTATCCATGCGCTATCGGCCTTCTCATACTGATAACCTTACCCCACACTTATTTCATGATAATCTAATGATCCAGATTAAGGCAACAACCAATGGTCCAAGTCCTTCATCCAGGGAGCCATCCAATGATCCAAAAGCAAGGCGCTAAGGGGAGGGGCGCATCTCAAAGAGAGCAAAAAGATGTATCTGCTCAAAAAATTATCCAATACGCCTTATCTATGCGCTATTGGCATTCTCACGCTGATAACCTCACCCCACACTTATTTTATGATAATCTAATGGTCCAGATTAAAGCAACAACCAATGGTCCAGGTCCTTCATCCAGGGAGCCATCCAATAGTCCAAAAGCAAGGCACCATCACCAATGGTCCAAATTCAGGCGCCAACTGATGGTTTAGATTAAGGTGCCATCCAATGGTCCAAAAGCAAGGCACCATCACCAATGGCCCAGATTCAAGCGCTAACCAATGGTTTAGGTCCTTCATCCAGGGAGTCATCCAATGGTCCAGATCGAGCCACTAATCAGTGGTCCAAATCCATTATTCAAAGAGCAATCCAATGGTCCAAATAAAGCCAATTGCGTTCCAACTCTTGGCCAACTCACATTAGGTCATGATCTAATCTTATTAGATTAACCTAATGCAAGAATCAGATTCGAATCCAATTCGAATCAGGAGCTAGGGTTTGCAACATGTGTTAGCATATCTATCCTGCAAACATGATCTAATCCAATTAGACCCTTGATCAGTTCATTTTGTGTATGACCCATTGGGTTCCACATCTAGCCAGCAGTAGGTGTGGGTGCAAGTTGACCTATCATGATTAGAACATTTCTAATCCTTATAGGTTCAATCAGTGCGATCCCAAACTTGATAATTAGAACCCTTTCTAATTGTTGATCAAATTAAACTCTTTAATTCAATCAAACCTATAAGACAAGATTGACATTTAGCAATGTATCATGTCTACCCGAAAGATATGAAATTTGGTGGATATACCAAACATACCCTTCAGTGGCAAGTTACTGTGCAATTCAATCCTTCAATCATACTGCATCCCAAATAAGTATACGAGTATGGATCAATGTTAAACTCAATTACTTATTCATGTCTCTCTTAATCTTCTAATGATAATTCAATTAATAAAACATTAGAAACTCTTTCTAATTTTTCATTCTGCTTTGATTAAAGACTTACTGAATCATCATAAGATTAAAGCAAATAGGATGTGGTCTTCTCTTACTAGAAGTGATTGATTCTTTGTTAATCTACTCACAATCTTCATACATAATTAACCATATCTAGAATACCTCGTAGACAACTTAATGTCGTGAATGAGTGTAAACCAAAATATGGATTCATGTGCATAAGATACTATGGTGATCTCAGGTCTAAGGATCACTTGCACAACTTCCACTTAGAGAATCATCTTTTGACAAATAGTAAGCATCCATAAGATGTTCTCTTGGTAGGTCATTTTAGTGAACTCATTCCTCTAATGAGCACCCACATCTTTGTATTAGTGCCTCACATAAGTGATTGTAAGATCAATCACCCTCTACATCGAGCATACATAAGATGTGCTAGTCTTTTCGATAACATTGATCCCCGACTCAATGTACCAACAACTGGGAATGTTTTAGATTAGGGTTTTAGGGTTTTAGGTCTTACTGGCATGATCTCATCATAGCCCTAAAACCATTGCCCTAATTTATGGGGTTCATCATAATTATAAGAAGCAGCAAATGATGAAACATAATGCCTTTTATTTAATGTCATGTACATGATTTGGAAGAACAAAAGAAACCCTATCACAATGCAAATTGTGATTATCTTTTAGGGCACAACTCTTTCAGCTATGTCTTAAATGAAGGCCTTATGTGAAGACCCAAAATAGCCCTCATCAATGAGGTAAAAGATGCTTTATTTGATTAAATATATTTTACATGGAGGCAAGGTTTTGAATGATACATTACATCATTATAATAGAACCATGTTAATAATTGTTTTAATAGTTATATAGTTATTACTTGCCTAAAAAAATAGAATTTTAAGCTTTTAATGTTTAAAAAATAACTATTATAATAGCTATTATGATGATATTTTAATAGGTAATAATGGAAATTAACAATGTTATTCTTTCTTTTAGTTTTACAAATAATTTTTTTTGGATTATATAATCACTTTGAGATAGAATTTTAATATTAAAAATTAAGTTTTGGAAATTAGTAATTTATTTCAAGAAAGTTATGAGTGAGAAATATCAACTATTACTTGTGTTACAATAGATATAGAAAGTACAATTCAAAACTAGACAAAATGAAGAAAAAGGAATCATGTAACTAATCTTAACTAGTTAAGGATTAAGACTTTGTTGCCCTTATTCTATTTATGTTACAATGGACCATTATGCAATATAATGGATGGTGGTCCATGTTATAATGGTTATAACACTACTATTTAAAATCTTGCCTTAATTTGGTGTGCTCCTTTCTCGATTGGGCAACCTCTCCACCTTATTATTTACTGTTAATGTATTAGGGATTTGAATATATGGTTCATTGTTTCGAGCACTTCTTTACTCTTTATTATTCCTTCCTTTGCTTGGGCTCTAGAATGTTCCCATGCCTCAATTTTGAGCAATGCTTTGCTTACTCAGAGTCAACCTCACTGTTGGCACCCTACTCCAATCTCTACTCTACTTGGCATGATAAAGATATGTTTCTCAAGACATCCTTTGAACTTTGCCATTTCCAAGTTTCCTTTGATTTCCACATTTATAATTGATAATATTTAATATTTTGTGAGTGCTTATTTGGTGAAATTTTAATTTGATCCCTATATCCGTTGATGTCTCTATCTTGATATGATCTTGAATGGCTATTATAGTATGGTATGAGCATGTTGTTTTTGTTAGATTTCATAGATCTAAACTTTGATGTGTTGTGTAGGTTTTATAATCAAATCACAAATGATTATGTTATTATTCCTCTATAATTGGCAGAAATGTTGGCTTAAGCACATTGTTGTTCATTGTCAGCCAGTATATTGAAGGATATTTTGAAATTTTTGATCATGATATCTTCTTTACTATTTTAGAATTGTTGTCCAAATATAAGTGAATAGTGTATCTCCCTTCTTTGTTTTTTTATAGTTTGTCCCTATAGTTGCTATATTTATGAGCCATAAATGCTCATATATCCACCGTCAACCATTATCATATCTATAATCCCCATATTTATAAGCATTAAGCTGCATGTGCACACCATTCATAGTAGACTTGTGGTAATTTTCATATGATTGTATCTTTGGGAGATCATGCCCGTAGATGTTTTCCCACTCAACATGGTCTAGACTAATTGCTTGTGTGTATTGCAAGGTTAAATTCTTATGGGTTGTAGCATTATAGAATTCTTAGGTTCGTAAATTCCATCATGCAATCATCATGTTGATAAAAGAGAAAGAATTATCAATATGGTAGCTCATAGATGAAGAAGTAGGCGCTATCTTCAATATAAGGTGATTTCTACCACTTTGCAGTGATGGATGAATGTCAATTATTAGTAGCAACTTTATCACTTACACCATCTCATGCTAAGTGGAATGCAGCAATAGTAGCATCCACATCTTTTACTTGAGCATGCATCCACATGAACAAATATATTTTTGCAAATAATGGGCAAGCAACACCATATGTTGGCAGGATAGGTAGAAAGTTGATTTTGATAAGAACGTGCAAAGGTCAAGGGAGTTCATTTAATCTGGTTTGATCCTTTAGCTCATATATAAGACCACATATAACATGCACTACCATTCTCCACTCATACATCTTATTACACACACACACACACACATAGTACAAAATGGAGGCCTAAATGGTATACAGAGAGATGTTCAAGAATGATGGATCATTAGACCCATTATATGACACTCAAGTAACTTTAAATAGATTTGGATAGGGTTTGAGAATAAATTTATCAAGTGCTATACAAAAATTTTGAAGGCTATAATTGGTTTACATGTTGTCCATTTAAAGTTCAAAATTAATTACTTTTTTGTATATGCTTTTTTTTAAAAAAAATTGAAGGCTATAATTTATCAAGTTGCTTCTTCTAATATTTTTGAGCCTCAAAATGGACCTATTAAAGTAATAATTTTTTTAGAAAGACTTTTGTTGCCCAGCTAAGCAACCCAAGAGGGGGGGTGAATTGGGTTCTTTTTAAAATTTTAACTAATATGTGCAATATTTGCAAACCTATAAGAGTATGTGAGAGTGAAGTGTCAAACTTAACACAAACAGCAAAAATAGTGGAAGACACACACAAACATAAGGATTTATAGTGGTTCGGTGCTAACCCTTGCACCTACATCCACTCCCCAAGAACTCCTTGGGAATTTCCTTCACTAATCGTTCTTCAACGATTACAACCTATCTTACTCAACTAGCTTCTTGTTTCCAAGCACAAGGGAGCCTTTACAACCACCAACTAAGGGTTTGGCACACCCTACACAAGTTTCAACCAAGTTGAAACTCAACAGTTTACAAAGTGAAATAAATTTAGCAAAAACCTTAATGAGCAAATAAAGATAATTCAGAGTACTTTACAAATTTAAAGCTTTTCTCCCTTGAATGAGCTTCACTTCTTTGAATGCTGGAGTTAAGAGCACTTGATGAAGCTTCTGGAGTGGTTGGTGGGAGCTTTGAATGGGCTTCAAAGGATTTTTGAACTTCAACAACAGTGATTTTTGAAAAATGAAGCAGGCTGAAATTTCTTTGGATTTGACTAGGTAAATCTCTCTTTTTCTCACTTGTAATCCTTCAAAAATCCACTTAATCTCACACTAATCCATCCTATTAACTTGTATTTATAGTTGGCTGAGCGATTGGACCATTGGAGTGGCCATTTTCGAACGTTGGAATGTCAGAACTAGCCGTTATAGAGGTTCCCAGGGCGTTAGTCGGCTCCAGAGCCAACTAACCTGGGATTTTTCCCAACGCAGGCAAGGTTAGTCGGCTCTAGAGCTGACTAACACAGTCAGCTCTAGAGCCGACTAATCCATGTTTTTCTTCTATAATACCTTCTGTGACATATTTTTGACTTGATAGCTTGCATGTGGGTCGGCTAAAGGCTTCAAACATCTATTCCAAGTTTTCGTAGCTGCCGTGGGAGTTGACTAAAGTCTCCAAAACTTGAAGAATCATACCACGGATAAGAAAAACTCATTGTTCCAAGGAGCATAAGTACCATAGTTTCAAAACTTGGACTTCCTTCACTTGATAGCTTTGCCAAATATCTGAGTTTCACTTAATCTGATCTTGAATCCTCCTTCTCAGATCTTGGGACTCTCTTTTGAACCATGTACTCATTTTGAAGTTTAAAATCCATTTAGATATTCTTGATGACTCTTGTATGCCTGCATGTCACATGATTCTTTACCAAAATCATTAGTAACTTAATTATTTTGTGATCATCAAAATCAATGCGAGGTCAACAATCTCCCCCTTTTTGATGATGACAAAACCATTAAGTGTAAAATTAAAATAGTAATTTAAAGCAATGCAGCATTGAACTTAGCAAAAGGTTAAAATTATTTGGCTAATGCCAGAAAAAATTTCTAAACCAGTTTCAAATGTAGGATTTGTGCCAAAAATCTCAAAAAGAGTGCCAAAAGTAAGAATGTGAGTCAAAAGTTAAAAATTTTCATCAGAGTCTTTCAAAAATAATATGATATTCATTTCTTATATTTTGAATTTAGAGAAATCAGATTTTTGATGGAATTTATACTAAATTTTAACCCAAAAAGCTGAATTTTTAGCAAAAATCTGAATTTTCGTGAAAAAGTTGAATTTTGTGCCAAAATGATTAAATTCAGTGCCAAATCCAAACATTATATGCTGGGGATGAAGTTTTATGCTAATAAACTTTGTCCTCATGCTGAAATTACAATTCTGATTCTAAAAATTTAGAGTTTCGGCAGTTAGACAAGTATGTGCCAAAGGCGTGCTAAAATTCTGCATAGTGTGCCGAAACTTTGGTTTTTGATGCCAAAAATTCTCAAGAAAAGTTTTTAAAAGAAGCTCAATTGTTTTAAAAGAAAGTAAGATGAAACCAACAAGTTTTGTCTCCCCTTTTTGTTGCAAAATTTCAAAAAGGCCATTTTATTTTCAAGAGATTGAATTTTGTTGAAACAGTTTTTTTTTTTTTTTTGCTGCATTCTTCTCTCCCTAAACATATGCTCAAAATGTTCCATTTTGAAACTTTGAAATATGCTGAAACTTTTCGAAAGCTTGCTGAAACATGATGTAAAATTTTTGGAATCTTGAAAAACTTACTGAAACATGATGAACAGTTTTGAAAACTTTGCTGAAACTTATTGAAACATGCTGAGACTTTTTGAAAATTCATTGAAACATGATGAAAGATTTTTGAAACTTGCTGAACCATGATGAAAAAGTATTGAAAAATTTGCTGAAACATGACAAGGAAGATCTTTCTCCTTTTTAAATGTGTGCTTACCCTCTTTGATCTTTTCTTGGGTCCATTCTTCCCCTTTTTGTCATCAATCAAAAAGGAAGTGAAAGGTCAAGCATTTAATTTTATACGTCTCATCCTTGATAGTTCAATTATAGGAATTTTCATGACAAATTTAAAATAGAAGATCTCATACAATTAACATGAAATATTTTATAAGAAGAAAATTTCATACACAGAATTTTAAAAGAGAGCATTTCATTAAACATAAAATTTCATACATAGACTTTCATATATAACAGTTTCATATATGACTAGCATCACAAACATTTAGTTCTAATACAAACATTACAATACATAAAAGACCTAGTACATGCTAAACACAACAAGACAACCTAAGCTACTCCTCATCAGAGGATACATAAGAGGGCTGAGCAGAAGATCCAAAGCCACATCCTTGTGGAGGAGGACGATAGGATGCATGAGGTGGCCTGGAGCGAGGGTGAGCAGATGTGAAACCAGACTGTGGGGGAGGCTTAGAAGGGTGGGAAGGTGGTTGAAATGCAACTGGAGCAAGCTGATCACTAATAGTGGAGACCAAGTGGTGAAGAAAACCAATAGACATCTCCAGTCTCTCAGATCTTCCACCAAAGGTCACAATCTGAGCTCTCAGCTGCCTCACTTCTTCAGCAACATGGGCTAACTCCTCAGAGTCACGGCTGGATCCAGATCCATGATCTCTCATCTCTTGCATCAGCAGCCTTCCATTCATAACATTTATAGTGTGCTCCAGCCTATCCAACCTCATCATCATTTGGGACATGGTCTCATTTATAGTGGAAATATGGGGTACCATAGTAAAATCACCTGTAGATGAGCCACTATCCCCTGAACTTCTAGTGAAGAGTGCAGATGTCACCTCTCTGACAATGAACTGTAGCTGATCCTGACTGAGCTCAATGGATGTCCTCTGTGGTGCAGTGGGCTCCTCAGGCTGCTGCTTAGTGCTGGGTTCAGCCTCCTCATGCAAAGATGAAGATGGACCCTCAGCCTCAGCTGGCTCACCAACCTCTGCATCTCTACCTCTTCCTCTGGTCCACCGCCCATTAAGCTTAACAAAACCCATTCGGTGCAGAGAGTGGTCATTGTAGAAGTCCGAATGGTGCAACTTGGTGAATTCTTCACCCTTCAGTCTTACTCCAAAATGTTTAAAGAAATGGGTGAGAAGCATACCATAGGGAAGAGTAGACCTAGCTTTGTTGACTGTTTCCCTCCATACAGTCAACATCAACTCTTAGTGGTAGAAGAATCTACTCATGTAGTATTTGATGAAACTAATAAACTTTCATCAAGGAAGAAGGATGTAGTTAATGATGCAGGTTTACTTGAAGGAGTGCACAACATCACACTAATGGAAAAAGAAGGCTCAAATGAACAACTTAATCAAGAAGACAGCATTGAATCACTCCAACAAGCTAAATCTTAAGATACACAAGATTTAGAAAAAGAATGGAGGTATGTCCACAATCACTCCAAAGAACTTATTATTGGTAGTCCATCTTAAGGGGTAAGAACTAGGTCTTCATATAGAGATGGATGCAATAATTTAGCTTTTGTTTCACAAATTGAACCTAAATGTTTTGATGAAGCTAAAGATGACCCTGATTAGATAAATGCAATGCATGATGAATTAAATTAGTTTGAAAGAAATAATGCATGGACCCTAGCTGATAGACCAATAGATTATCCCATAATTGGTACTAAATGGGTTTTCAGAAATAAATTGGATGAGCATGGAAACATAATTAGAAATAAAGCAAGATTGGTAGCTAAAGGTTATAATCAGGAAGAAGGTATTGATTTTGATGACACCTTTGCTCCATTAGAAGCTATTAGATTATTACTTACTTTTGCATGTTTCATGAACTTTAAATTATTTCAAATGGATATTAAAAGTTTTTTCTTAAATAGATATATTGCTGAAGAAGTCTATGTAGAACAACCATCCGGTTTTGAAAATCATGAACATCCAAACCATGTGTTTAAATTGAACAAAGCCTTGTATGGTTTGAAACAAGCACCCTGGGCATGGTATGATAGATTGAGAAAATTCTTGATAAGTAAAAATTTTATTAGAGGAAATGTAGACACTGCATTATTTATAAAAAGAGAAAATGATGATATGCTCATTGTGCAAATTTATGTGGATGACATCATTTTTGGTACTACTAATGAAATCTTGTGTCAAGACTTTGCTAAGCTCATGCAGAAAGAGTTTGAGATGAGCATGATGGGTGAACTCAACTATTTTCTTGGACTTCAAATAAAGCAAACTGTAGATGGAATCTTCATTAGCCAAAGCAAATATACAAGAGAAATTCTAAAGAAATTTGGCATGGAGAATTCCAAATATGCCGGTACCCTTATGAGCTCATCTTGCAAACTTGATATGAATGAAAGTAGTAAAACTGTAGATTTAAAGCTTTATAGAGGCATGATAGGATCTCTTTTATATTTAACTGCAAGTAGGCCTGATATTTTATTTAGTGTATGCATGTGTGCTAGATTTCAAGCTAATCCTAAAGAAATACATTTAAATGCTGTAAAAAGAATCTTAAGATATTTAAATGGTACTAAAAATCTTGGTCTTTGGTATGCTAAGCAATCCACTATTGATTTGATTGGTTATTCATACTCTGATTTTACTGGGTGTAAAATTGATAGAAAATCAACTAGTGAAACTTGCCAATTTCTAGGAGTTAACTTAATCTCATAGTTTAGCAAGAAACAAACATTAGTTACTTTGTCTACAGCTGAGGCTGAATACATAGCTGCTGAGAGTTGCTGTGCTCAAATCTTGTGGATCAAGCAACAACTAGAAGATTATGACATTAAACTTAAAGACATTCCCATAAAATGTGATAATACTAGTGCCATTAATTTAACTAAAAATTCAATTCAGCACTCTAGGACCAAGCATATAGAAATTAGACATCATTTCGTAAGAGATCATGTTCAAAATAGAGATATAATTCTTGAATTTGTTAGTACTGACAAGCAATTAGCTGATATTTTCATAAAACCCCTTGATGAAAATAAATTTTATGAAATTAGAAGAGAACTTGGCATGTTTGACCCCCTATCAGACTGAGTCAGCTACATAGATTGATTTTTTAAATTTTTTTTGGACATGCTTTTAATGATTAAAAATCATGATAATTAGCCCAACTGACCCCTCTTCATGATCTCATAACATGTGTAGCTTATAAAAATTATTTTCATTGGAATTTCTTGGATTTTCTGGGGCACTAGCGTCATGTTTCCCATGTTAGTCGACTGGGGAGTCGACTAACATGAAGTTAGTCAACATGGGAGCCGACTAACATCTTGAAGCGCTCGGTCTATAAGAAAGACCGAACGCCTCTTGGTCTCCCTCACTCCCATCTCTCCTCTAAACTTCCAATACTCTTCCCCAAAGCCTAGAACCCTCTAAATCCCTCCCTCCACCCTCTCTAGATCCATTCCTTCCTCCAGATTTAGTGCCCTAGCTCCATGACTCCACGGATGAGGGTCCCTCGTGTGTGGTAGAGTGAAGCCCCAAAGAGCTCTCACGAGAGAGGCGCGCAAGCCCCTACCGTGCCCTCTCCCTCAAGGTTCTCTGGCATCCAATCATTGTTCACAAGAGCCATCTCCAATGGAAGGATCATGGACTTTGGATTCCTTGCCCGGGAATGGTTCACCATTGGGCGAATGCTTCAACAAAGAGGATGGAGCTACATATGCAAAACTGAGGTTGTCATCTACTCAAAATTGGTAAGAGAGTTCTACCAAAACCTCTCAGTTGATTATACATCTACTTCATCTGTGGTGAAAGGGGTTAATATTGAGCTAGACCGTGCCACCATAGGCAACATTTTGAGAGTCCCTGTTGGTGGGGTTTGTGAGGATTCTCCTAAGGATATAGCCCATAGGATTGAGACAATCCTTGGTATAGAGGATGGAGAGGGAGTAGACCGCTTCAAGGCCAACTCCCTAAATGTGGAAATGAGATTACTCCATCATATTATCTCCAGAATCTTCATCCCTAGGACTGGTAGCTTTCATTTGGTCACCGAGAAAGACTTGACCCTCATGTACCATATAGTTAGTGACATCCCCTATGATTTCCCTGAGTTGATGTTGATTGTGTGGAGGGAAACAGTCAACAGAGTTAGGTCTGCTCTTCCCAATGGTATGCTTCTCACCTACTTCTTTAAACATTTTGGAGTAAGATTGAAGGGTGAAGAATCCACCAAGCTGTACCATTTGGACTTCTACAATGACCACTCTCTACGCCGAATGAGATTTGCAAAGGTTAATGGGCGATGGACTAGAGAAAGAGGCAAAGATGCAGAGGCAGATGAGCCAGCTGAGGCTGAGGGTCCATCTTCATCTTCGCATAAGGAGGCTAGACCTAGCACTAGGTAGTAGCCTGAGGAGCCCACTGCACCACAAAGGACATCCATTGAGCTCAACCAGGATCAGCTACAATTCATTGTTAGAGAGGTGACATCTGCACTCTCCAGCAGGAGTTCAAGGGATAGTGGCTTGTCTACAGGTGATCTCATGATGGTACCCCACATTTCCATTGTAAACGAGACCCTATCCCAGATGATGATGTGGCCGGATAGACTGGAACACTCAATAAACATCATGAATGAAAGGTTGTTGATGCAAGAAATGAGAGATCACGGATCTGGATCTATCCATGACTCTAAAGAGATGGCCAGGATGGCTGAAGAAGTAAAGCAGTTGAGAGCTCAGATTGTGACCTTTGGTAAAAAATCTGAGAAGCTGGAGATGTCCATTGGTCTTCTTCATCATTTGGTTTCCACCATCAATGATCAGCTAGCTCCGGTTGCTTTTCAGCAACCTTCCCATCCTTTTCAGCCACCTCCATAGCCTGGCTTCACTTCTGCTCACCCCCGCTCCAGGCCACCTTATGCATCTTATCGTCCTCCTCCACAAGGACGTGGCTCTAGATCTTCTGCTCAGCCTTCCGTTGTATCCTCGGATGAGGAGTAGTTTAGGTTTTCTTGTTACATTTAGAATGTACTAGGATCTCCATGTATTGAAATGTTTGTATTAGAACTTAATGTTTGTGATGTTAGTCATGTTTGAAATGCTTTTGTATTAAAATTTATGTATAAAATCTTATGCCTAATGAAATGTTTCCTTTTATATATTTCTGTGTATGAAATTCCCTTCTTATGAAATGTGTCATATGAGATCTATTTTAAATTTGTCATAAAAATTTTTAAAATTGAACTATCAAGGATGAGATGTATGAAATTAAGTGCTTAACCTTTCACTTCCTTTTTGATTGATGACAAAAAGGGGGAGAATGGACCCAAGAAAAGATCAAAGAGGCTAAGCACACATTTAAAAAGGAGAAGAATCTTTCTTATTATGTTTCATTATGTTTCAATAAGTTTGCGAAGTTTTCAAAAATTTTTCATCATGTTTCAGTGAGTTTTCAAAAAGTCTCAGTATGTTTCAATAAGTTTCAAATGTTTCAAAAAGGAACAATGTGAGCATATGTTTAGGGGGAGAAGAATGCAACCACATAAAATTGTTTCAGCAAAATTTAACCTATTGAGAATAAGATGATCTTTTTAAAACTTTTGCAACAAAAAGGGGGAGACAAAACTTGTTGATTTCACCTTGCTCTCATTTAAAACAATTGAGCTTCTTTAGAAAACTTTTCTTAAAAATTTTGATATTAAAAACCAAAGTTTCGGCACAGTATGCAAATTTTTGGCACGCTCTTGGCACATACTTGTTTAACTGCCAAAACTCTGAATTTTTAGAATCAAAATTGTAATTTCAGCATAAAGACAAAGTTTATTAGCATAAATCTTCATCCCCAGCACATAACTTTTGCATTTGGCACTGAATTTAATCATTTTGGCACAAAATTCAACTTTTTCATAAAAAATTCAGATTTTTTGCTGAAAATTCAGCTTTTTAAGTTAAAATTCACTATAAATCCCACCAAAAATCTGATTTCTCTGAATTCAAAACTTAAAAAATGAATGTCATATTGTTTTTAAAATACTCGAATGAAAATTTTTCACTTTTGACTCATATTCTCACTTTTGGCACTCTTTTCGAGATTTTTGGCATAAAACCTACATATGAAACTGATTTAGAAATTTCTTTTGACATGAGCCAAATAATCTCAACCTTGTGCTAAGTTCAATGCTGCATTGCTTTAAATTATCATTTTAATTTTATACTTAATGGTTTTGTCATCATCAAAAAAGGAAAGATTGTTGACCCTGCATTGATTTTAATGATCACAAAATAATTAAGTAGGTTACTAATGATTTTGGTGTAGAATCAATATGACATGCAGGTATACAAGAGTCACCAAGAGTATCTAAACGGATTCCAAACTTTAAAATGAGTATATGGTTCAAGTGAGAGAGTTTCAAGATCTGAGAAGGATGATTCAAGCTCAAATTAAGTGAATCTCAGATGTTTGGCAATGTTCTCAAATGAAGAAAGTTCAAGTTGTGAAAGCTATAGTACTTATTTTCCTTGATTCAATGAGTTTCCTAATCCATAGAATGATTTTTCAAGTTTTAGAGACTTTAGTCAACTCTCACGGCAACTACTGAAACTTGGAACAAAAGATTGAAGCCATTAGCCAACCCACATGCAAGCTAACAAGTCAAATATGTGGCACAAATGACTAAACAGTGGATTAAACCATGTTAGTCAGCTCTAGAGCCGACTACTGTGGTCATACAGAGAAAATCCACATGTTAGTCGGCTCTAGAGCCGACTACTGTGGCATCCACAGTGACTTTGACTGTGTTAGCCGACTACTGTGGCATCCACAGTAACTTTGACTGTGTTAGTCAGCTCTAGAGCCGACTAACCTTGCCTGGAATGGGAAAAATCTCAGGTTAGTCAGCTCCGACTAACGCCCTGGGAACTTCTGCAATGACTAGTTCTGACATTTCAACGGTCGGAAACGGCCATTCCAACGGTCAAATCCCTCAACCAACTATAAATACAAGTTAATGGGATAGATTAGCAAGAGATTAAGTGAATTTTTGAAGGATTACAAGTGAGAAAAAAAGAGATTATCAAGTCAAATCCAATGAAATTTCAGCATGTTCCAGTTTTGAAAAATCACTATTACTAAAGTTTGAAAATCCTTTGAAGCCTATTCAAAGCTCCCACCAACCACTCCAGAAGCTTCATCAAGTGCTCTTAACTCCAACATTCAAAGAAGTGAAGCTCATTCAAGGGAGAAAAGCTTCAAATCTGTAAAGTGTTCTTTATTGTCTTTATTTGCTCATTAAGAAGCTATACTTGTTGAACTTATTTCATCTTGTAAACTGTTAAGTTTCAACTTGGTTGAAACTTGTGTAGGGTGTGCTAAACCCTTAACTGGTGGTTTGTAAAGGCTCCCTTGTGCCTGAAAACAAGAAGCTAGCTGTGTAAGCTAGGTTGTAATCGTTGGAGAACGATTAGTGGTGAAAATTCCCAAGGAGTTCTTGAGAAGTGGATGTAGGTGCAAGGGTTAGCACCGAACCACTATAAATCCTTGTGTTTATGTGTGTGCCTTCCATTGTTATTGCTGTTGGTGTTAAGTTTGACACTTCTCTCTCACACACTCTTATAGCTTTACAAATATTGCACATAACTATAAAATTTTTAAAAGGAACCCAATTCAACCCCCCTCTTGGGTTGCTTAGTTGGGCAACACTTTATTTATTAGTTATGTAATCAATTATAATGATTCAGTCATTTTGCATTCAATAATCTTTCTTATCAATATGTTCAGTGTCATATATTTCATAATAAAATCCATAAATAATTTTCACATGATAATATTTGCAAAAATATAGTAGTAATAGTAACCAATCATATCTTAGTTAATCCAAAATTTAATAAATATGCTATGCAAAATTAAGCCTTTAATTCCATTATAGCATTTCAAAATTACTAAACACTAATATTCCAAAATAATGGATTATCAAGAATTTATATCTTGTAGCAATTATTGGAATCCAAATATTTAGTTTCTAGTGCATAAAATAACTTTTAACAATCATGCATAATTTATAAATTATTCTAATTTATAATCAGGCTACTTACTTGTTTCTAATAAAATTGGTAAGAACTAATAAAATTGATGGAAACTAATTCTTAAATTTTGATACTAAAGGCTCCATCAACCTTCTTGATCTTTCAACCTCTACCTTCGTCATCCTTCTAAACTATTGATTTGATATCAAAAGACCTTAATTAAGCCTTATTTATATAGAAATTTCCTAAAGTAAATAGGTTTCTCATTCTTTATAAGATGCTAAATCTTCTAAAACCAACAAACTTTTCAATTCTTATAGGATATTGATTTCTTTAAGAAAATTAAAGAGATAAATATCCATTAAATATTTAAAGTAGATTCTTGACTCAAAATTAAATTCTAACTCATCCAACCTAATTTTTAAATATAAAAATTTTGACAAAAACATCAAAAATCATTTTTAATCACCATCAATGGTATTTTCATAATTTATCAGAAGTTCGTCAGCACTGATATATATTTATAACATTGCTCCTAACTTTCTCAATTGAACTCGGATTTGAATGATTTAAGATGCGTTAGAAAGTTCACTCAATAACAAACATTATGAATATAAATTTAATAAAAAATTCTAATTATATAATTTTTGATAATTTTTTATTTCAATCAATTAAATTAGATCTTAATATAAAGTGAGCCCGCCCAAAGAGCTAGTTCTCATAGGTAGCCTCCAAGAAAACTCTTTGATGCTTAAATCATTCTAAGCTTAATGAAAGAGACCTACAACTCCTTGGACTAGCAATCTAGGCTTAAGATCTAAGGCTTAAAACTTGTTTGCCCATGATGTTCAGTGTAGGTTTGGTCATTTGTTAGTGAACAACTTTGATGAGCTTGATCTCAAATGGGCCAACAACTATGGTGGAGTTCTTTCTAGATAGGGTAGTAGACTCTTACTCAAACTAGTCTATGATTTTAATGAAAAGGATCCTAAATAGGTAGGTGGTTTCAGTGGACGTCCTTCCTGGATGAGGCTTCCTTCTTTGAAAGGATGTATGTAACAATCTAGTTGACTACATCATACCACCTTCTGATTTGCCATGTGTCACCATCAAATTAACTATAGCCAAATTAGACTACATCACTTGCCCTCTTCTTTCAAAGATTGAGCTTAAGTTTATGGTTAAATCATAAAAGTAGTTTGGTTGGACTATGCTTGACTTATTTTTGCCTTCTTTGGCTCCACTATAGTGATCTCCTTATATCGGGTGCAAGTTGGCTTAGAACGAGCTCAAGGACTTGTGGGTGTTGGTCAATTAAGTGGGCTTAGTTCAAGCTTAATAACTCATGGACATTAGTTAGTCTAGAAGTTCTATTAATCTCAGGTCAATTAACTTTCAAGTCGACATCTAGGTTTTAAAGAGATCTTTTGTTAAATTTGAATCAACTTCAAGAGTTGCTAAAGGTGACTCCTTTTGACATTAAGCATCTTAGGTTGGTGCTTGGAACTTGATGAAGTATTGCCGATCGAGTTGGAACCCAAACTTGAGGAGCTTTTTTGATCGAAATCAGTACTTGGATTTAAGGAAGCTTTAGCAATTAAGGTTGGTGCCCAAATTGAAAAAGCTCTGACAATCAAGAGCAATTCCTAAACTTGAGAAAGCTTTATCAATCGAAGTTGGGGCCTAGCCTAGAGGAATCTCTACCAACAAAGGTCGGCAATCAGACTTGAGGAAGATCTATCGATTGAGGTTGGCTCTCAAGATGTGAGGTGATCAGACTTAAGGAAGCTCTATCGATTGAGGTTGGCTCTCAAGATGTGAGGAAGTTCTGTCGATCGAGGTCAATGCCTGAACCTGAGGAAGATCTTTAGGTCGGTTGATTTAGATCATTAGTCATAGATCCTTAGGTCGACTAATTTAGATCATCAACTTTTTCTTCATGTTGGTCAATATAGCTCATCAGCCATATCTTTTCAAGTTGGCTAATTTAAATCATTAGTTCTTTAGATTGATCGATTTTGAATTACCAGCCAATTCTTTAGCTTGGTTAATTTTGGTCAGATCGACCTTAACTCTTCAAATAGGTTGATTTTGGTTAAGTCAGTCTTAACTCTTTAAGTTATCCTTGACTTTTTTGATTAGCTAATTTTGGCCATCAGCCTTAGCTCTTCATGTTAGCTTCAATTCATTAGGTTGGCCTAAACTCTTTAAGTTGGCCTTGACTCTTTATGCTGGTTGGTTTTGGTTAGATCGGCCTTAACGCTTTAGGTCAGTCAATTTTAGTCATCAGCCTAAGCTCTTCAGGTTAGCCTTGACTCTTTAAGTCAGCCAATTTTGGTCAAGTCGGCTTTGACTCTTTAGGTCAATTGATTTTAGTCGTATCAGCCTTAACTTTTTAGGTCAACCTTGACTCTTCAGATCGACTGATTTTGGTCATCAGGTTTAGCTCTTTATTTTGGCCTTAACTCTTTAGGTTGACTAATTTTGATCAAATTAGTCTTGACTCTCTAGATCAGTGGATTTTTTTAATCATTAATCATAGCTCTTCAAGTTGCCCAATTTTAGATGACCAACCAACTCTTCAAGTCAATCAATTTTAATGAGGTCGGCTTTGACTCTTTAGGTTAAGCTATTTTAGTCAAGATGGATTTAACTCCTGAAGTCAGCTGATTTTGGTCAAGTCGGCCTTGATTTTTCAAGTCAACTGATTTTAGATCATCAATCCTAGCTTTTCAGGTTGGTCAATATTAGATGACCAACCAACCTTTTAGATTGACTAATTTTGGTTAGGTTAACATTGACTCTTTTAGGTCAATTAATTTTGGTTAGGTCGGCCTTAACTTTTCAAATCAGTTATTTTTAGTCATCAGCCTCAACTCTTCAAATTGACCTAACTCTTCGAGCAGGCTGAATTTGGTTAGGTCAACGTTAACTCTTTATGTCAACCTTAACTCTTGAGCTTCTTAGGTAGGTCTGCCCCTTTGCCTTAAATTGTAGTCTTCGATTGACTTGAGCATGACTCATGCCTATTTAAGTATTGTTTGCTTTTTGATCTCTTCTCTTTAATAGCATGGCTGAGTGCTCCTACTTGGTTCTCATAAATAGTGCTAATCTGTTGATGTTTGAAATTGATCTTCATGCATCAATGGATGAGATGTATCCTCATTTGAATGGTAGAGCACCTTCTAAGCGAATTATTCATGTGCTTGCAAGAGAGAAAAAGAAGTGTAAGGGGGCCCAAAGGTAGCCTTTAGGAGAATCCTTCAATGCTTAAGTGAACCTAAGCTTAATGAAAGAGGCCTAGAGCTCCTTCGATGAGCAATCTAGACTTAAGAGCTAAAACTTGAAACTTATTTATCTGTGAGATTCAAGGCTGCTATTATAGACATCGGGTGGAATCCTTTTAGGTTGGTCACTTGTTAGTGAATGTCTTTGATGAGTTTGATCCCAGATGGGATGGCAACTATAGTAGAGTCCTTTTCAAATAGGAAGAGTCCTGACTAGATCAATGGTTTCGGTGGAAGTTCTTTCTGGATTGACTTCTCTTTTTAAGAGAATACGTGTAACAATCCAGTTCACTATATTATGCTATATTCTGATTCATCATATGTTGTCATTAGGTAAGCTAAACAAATTAGACCACTATTTAAATGACGACTTTGTTTGATGCATGTAGATATCTCTCAAGCATATGTCTGGTTCATACAGGTATCATGCCTTTACTACTCACAAAATTTTAAGTCAATGATACAAGTAGGTTAATGAGTGCATGCCTAGCATGGCCATATAAGGTAGGTGGCAATTCATTGCATCCTAATGATTATCCTTATACTTGAGCTACAACTAGGATTTATAATTTTATTATATGATTGCTATACTATCGTGAAAAAAAATGGAAGAGAGAGAGAGAGAGAGAGAGAGAGGAGTTTATGATTTCTTTTTCATATTACTTTTTTAATCCAATCTTATACCATTATTAGTTATTTTAATTTAATTATAACTAAATTTAATTTATCAGCATGCTGGATGGCCTATGTGTTTTTATTGGAATATGAAGACAGAAGTACTTATTGCCGTTAAATAGTTGCAGTCCATTGCACCATAGCATTTAAGATTAAAATATTAAGTATTATCCATTTGATTGTTTCCAAGCATGAGAGATAAAAATTTAATCACAGAAGAATACACTATTAAAAATGTAGAATTTATATTTAAAGGGCTGTATGTTTGGTTAATTACTCAATGTGAGGCTATTTTTATTAATAAATACACAACAGGAGCAACAAGGTTTTTAATCGTTTCCTACCACACCAAATCTCTCAAACACCGGATCGGCCTCCTCGGTGGTTCCTGCCCTTCTTGGTGGGATACGGATCAAAACCCTTACCGTTCTATTAAGTAGTAATTTGACGTTTTAAAGTGTCAAGACTTGAACTCATAAGTAAGGGGGGAAATATCTAGAGTTTAATGCTTTTTAATTTATTTGTTAATTTATTTTATCTCAGAATTAATGAATGGTAAGTTTTATAATTAATAGAGTAGTTATTTCTATTGTTAATAATCATACAACGACAATGAGATAGAAATAAAATTGATGGGTGAATTATCAAGACAAAGTAATTTCAGTTGTTAATCATCCAACCAATGCACCTATTTTTTTAGGCAACCACAGAATTATAATGAGGTAGACATGAATCGATGGCTGAATTATTAAGGCCATGCTTTTAATGCTTCTATTTGGAGCGAGCCATCATCTGATTCACTTTATGGTGGACATCGAGCCGGCCATGGCTGAGAAGACCTGCAGCACAATGGCCCTCTCCAGTCTTTATATCATTGGCCAGGTGGTCGAGGATGATGGCGTCCAGGGTGGGGGCTACTTACTAGAATTAGGCCGTGCGAACTTATATCTCAATCAAAGGTTTGATATTTAAATTTCTTAGCTTATAAAAACCAGAATTCTTCATGTGTTGGAATGTGTAGTGCGTGCTGGAAATGGGGCTTAGCGCTTCTTTTATTTATTTATTTATTTATTTATTTGACAGAGGTTCTTTGGTAGTGGATTTATTTTGCTTTTGGCATTTCTTGTAGAATATGGCTAACGTTAGAATTTTCTCGATGCAAGGATTGAAGGTCTTTATATCTAACTCATTTTAACAAAACAAAGAATGGTTCCCAGTGATGTACTGATGTAACAACGTAGAATAATTTATATTGTTTAGTTTTCCTAAATTCATTTGTCAGTTTGATTGCACGTTCCAAACATTATTTGAGAATTTGGGTGACAAATTCATTCTCACTATGTTGTGGGTGATATTTGTTGAAATTAAGTTATCTAAAAATTATTAAAAATTTAAATTATAATAGACTGAAATTTAAATATAAAAATTTAAAACAAAAAAATTGAGAACCATGCTTGAACCAAGGCGTGTTAGACACTGCCTTAAGAATTAATTTTTGCCCCTTTGTATAGGTTGTAGGCAATTTGTTTTCAAAGTACAACGATCCGGCTCGATCTGCACCTCCTACCACGAAAATAATCATGTGAAGATGCAATCCAATGACTCGTTTATATGCTTAAATATAAAGTTAGAAATAATAAAGTAATAAAAATAATAATAATAAAGAAAAAGATGAAAGAGCTTTTTTTCTTAGCAGAGCTTCTGAGATATGGACTTTCTTCTCAACATGATCTCCGAAAGTCAGGGGCCTCATCAAAATAGAAAAATGAATTCAAGCTTCAATTGTCTACAACACTAGATTTTTAAGCCTATTTATAAGCTTAGTCTAAATAACCCCTAATGGCTCAACCTTTTATGGCCTTAAAAGACCAATAACTGTCAACCCTTTATGGCCTGAAAAGTCCAATAGCCGTTATCCCCAAGTCACACAAGAAAATGATTAAAAGAAAATTTATTGGAGCATTTTTGAACAAACGTTCACAGCGAATGTGCGAGTATTCGCGAATGTTTACGAGTGTTTCACGTGCGCTCGCGTGCACTCACGAATGCTTTTTTTTTAAAATTTAAAACCTATTTTTTGAAAAACTATTAAATGATCAACAGTCCCTAACAAAAGTTTTAAATTTTAAAAAACTAGTAAAATCAACATAACATAAATTTTAGTGTATCTTATAGTATACAATAGGTAAGATGTCTAGTGGACTTAAACCCCACTTAGTATTATTTGCATATATCTGAAGGAACTATAGTGGATTAGACCTTGAACTAGATCCTTGACTCAAACTTCTACTAATCACAAGCACAATATAAATCAATTGGGTTTAAGCGGTCAGCGCATATTAAAAGCCTTCTACTTAGTACCTTAATTTTTTATTAGAATTTCTTAAAATTAGCCAAACCCTTAGTTATAGCTTAATATGTCAATTCTCATATAGGTAAATCCTCTAAGGGTATTTATGACTAATATTGTCGGGACCTCTCCACGACATATGCCTCCTTATAAAAATTTGGGTAGAGTCTACTAGTCTTATAATATGGATCATAAGGCATAGTAAACCCTACCAAATTTTCATAAGTTACATGCTCAACATACATGATCCTGTCCATAACATTTAACTTGCTCAATTTAATCACACATGTCATCAAGCAATAACACATAATTTTCTTAGTCCTGCTTAGTAAAAACATATTCTACATACACATCACTATTCATTTTCAGGCTAAATCTAACATTTACATCATACAGTTACAACTTCATAGATACATACGTACATACATCACCATCTCAGTCACTACTCTTAGCATACAAGAGTATCTTACAATCCCTTTTACATCCACCAACACCCTCTCCAAACACTAATAACACATACAAAAATTTTAATGCTACTGGAACTAAAATGCTAAACCCACATGCTAGGTCCTTGAGTATTTTAGACTTAGTTGCTAGCTCGAACATTTCTAACTCTGATCTGAAATAAAAATATGAACAATAGAGGGGTGAGACCTAAGTCTCAGTGATTGGATAGCCATCTAACAATGGGGAAAATAGAGAATCCACATTATAAAATCGATAGAAATACCGATACCACATATCAGAAATAGATACATAAACCTTTTTAAATGAGATAAGTTAACTTATAAGTTAGCTTATGCTTCCAGTAATATAACTTAAGTAAAGAAATGCTATTTTGATAAGATCTCATGATGTCGGGTTGGGTGTGCTACCACTAAGGTACATCCCTACAATTGCCCTCCTGCAGGTTACTCTTAGTGGGTGAGTGAGCTGAATGTTGAGAATTCCTGCACCACATGGCACCCCTCACATGTGTGGTTCACCCCAGGTGTGAACTTGCCCCTTTTCTCTGGGCCTCCTCGTTGCCCCCTCCATGAGCCAATATCTCTGTGCCCCCTCGGGCTATATAGTAACCTAGCTCTTTACTGAGCTGTGATTCTTGCTCCACTGGACTGCTTGCAATCTGCTCCACTGGGCTGATCTAGCTTGTACTCCCCTGGCCTCGGGATCATAGTACGATTGAATCGCAAGGAGGTACCGGCTGTAAATAGTGTGTGAAATGCTCATGCTATGGCATAGTCTACAGGGTGATCAATCCCATAAATGGCCCAATGCTTTAATGCTGTATGTTATTAAAAATACTTTAGAATGTAGTTTATAATCCCACTACAAAATGTTATACTTTCTTTAGAACATTTCTATTCATGTATGCTCATGCAAATATATACTAGAAAGGCAAAATCTATGCTTTTAACTTTAAACACATGCTTTATCTTTAGAACATGCTTTTAATCTCATACTTAAACTTTAAATACATGCTTTGCTTTGATACCTTTTTGCTTGAAACTCGTGGTTTCACTTAAAACATTTATTTCATGAAATCTATGCTCACTTTTCAAAACACCTTCTCTTAATACATATGCTTTACTCTTAAAAACATTCTTAACTATGAATACATGTTTTAAAATCACTATGAAACTTGGTTCTCATTTCCCATACATAGGCTATCGAAACATTTCATGGAACATAGCATTTGTTTGGTTTGGTAACTAAATTACATCATACATTACATAAAGCCCTTTCAAAGCTAGATGAGAAACCCACTCACCTTTTTCTATTTCCTCTTTTCCATGGTTGCTGCCCCTCTTGAAAAGGCTCCCTTGCCAGATTTCCTTGACCTATATTACCATATATGAATTTATTTAGGCGACATATACTAGGTTTTCATGAAACATGCATGCATGCTATCTCTTAAACTAGATATGAAAATAATATAAAGAAAGGTTTCATTCTACATGTCGCATACTAGGTTTTACATCTTTCCTTCCATCAAACATAAACCCTCATTATTTTCATAGCATGAAACCCTCTCTTATCTCTTTTCTTTTCTTTCTAACACATGATTTCATCATTAATCTAAAGCTTAGAAGGTTAATGATTACCTTAAAAATGACAAGAAAATACCAAGCTTCCTTCCCCCTTCTTCCTTTCTTCTTCTTCTTCTTCTTCCTTTCTTTTTCTTCTTCTTCTTTCTTTCTTCTTTTTCTTCCCACGGCTGAACTCTTTCTCCTCTTCTTCCACTGCCTTCCTCTCCTTCTCTCTTAAATTTTTCTTACAGGTGAATGAAACAAGGGGTAAGTGGGTTTTAATGCCTTGGCAAAAATCCCCAAATTACCCTCAAATAAATCCCTAAAAAGTCCTCTGAAAGTCCACATGGCACACTCTCCACCACTTTGCCCTTGGTTAAATCCCCATTTTACCCTTGAAAAACTATCAAATGACTTCCGAAGTCCTTTTCTTTTATACCCTTAACAAATTTTTAAATGACTTTGGTATCCTTTCCCTTTATACCCCTTATCAATTGCTCAAATGACATTGAATAAATTTCAAAAGTGCCCTTCATTCATGATAAATTTTATGCTTCAAGATTATGATACATGCTTCGTGATTCGGTATGTTACAAATACCCTGCAGATAACCTACCTGGATCCATTAAGAGTATAACTCAACCTTATATAGTTTTATTTTGTTACTTTATGGGAGAAGAAAAGATTGTGCTCTAACACAATCACTCAACCAGCTTCATTTCTGCTACATTGAACCTCTTTCATAGGATCTCCAATCATATAGATTGGGTATCTACTACTGATGACCAAATAATGGGCTTAAGCCCCATCCCCCTCGATGATTTTTAGGACTCTACTCCTAAATAGTCCCTTGGTTAATTGATCTATCAAATTCTTTTCAAACTTGACAAATTTCAAGGAAATAACATTATTTTTCTTATATTATCTTATAAACTTATGATGAAGCTGTGCATACTGGTTCATCTTTTTATTGGTACTTTTTTAATTAGTCAGTTCGATTACGACTTTATTATCACAATGGATATAATATGGCTAGAACTGGCTTAGGTACCAAAGGTAGTTTTGACACTAGATTCTTAATCCACTTTGCCTCGTTACAGGTGGTATCCAGAGTTATTAACTTAGCCTCCATGGTGCTTCTAGAGAAGATAGTTTGCCTAGATGATCCTCAGGCTAGAGCAGCACCATCAAGAAGAAAGAGATATTCAGTGATCGATTTAAAATCAAAAAAATTGATGATCCGATTAGCATAACTGTAACCCTCACCACCTTAGGCTATTTAATGAATATTAAAGAGAGATTAAGTATTCCCTTTAGATATCGAAACACTCTTTCTAAAGCTGTCTAATGAGATTGATTAGGATTTTGATTACATCTACTAAGTCTCCTTACAGCATAAGTAATATTAGGTCTTGTCATATTTGTTATATACAAAAATGATCTTATAATTTGAGAATATTTTAACTGATCAACTGGGTCATTTAAATTTTTTTTTAGGTAAAAGCTAGGACTATATGGAGTAGATACTGATTTAAGATCAGAATAACCAAATTTTTTGATTATTTTTTCTATAGAGTGAGAAAGAGAGAGTGCTATCCCTTCATGGGATTTGATAAGCTTCATCCCTAGGACAATATTTACTTTACCTAAATCTTTCATATCAAACTTAGACAAAAGAAAAGATTTAATTTTTAAAACAATCTCAAGAGATGTTCCAAAGATTAGAATATCATCAACATATAAGTAAAGGATTACGCAACCATCATCGATGATCTTAGAATAAACACACTTATCATGATTAATTGATTTTGAATCCAAAGGATAGGATGATCTAATCAAGTTTCTCATATCATTATTTTGGAGCCTATTTCAGACATATAGAAACTTAATAAGTTTATAAGCTTTATTTTCGTGTTTCTTTATAACAAAACCTTCAGGCTATTCCATATAAATCTTCTACTCAAAATCTCTATTAAGGAATACAATCTTTACATCTATTTGATAAATGATCAACTTATGGATGGAAGTAGTGGCAAGAAGAGATTTAAAGATTATTATTCTAGCTATAGGAGAATAAGTATCAAAGAAATCTAACTTTTTCTTTTGGTTATATCCTTGGCTACTAACCTAGCCTTATACTTTTCTATTGAACCATCAGGTTTAAGTTTTTTCTTAAATACCTATTTACATCCTAAAGGTTTGCTAACAGGGGTATATTAGATAAGATCCAAATTTGATTTTGTAGGATTGAATTATATTTAAAAAGAATGTCTTCCTTCTAAAAGGGGGCATCAGGTGAAGAATCACGTCTAGAAAAGAGGAAAGTTTGCCCTTGATTAGGAAAGTAGCCTTGGTCTAGGCACGGTTCTCAACTTCTTTGTTTTAAATTTTTGTATTTAAATTTTAGTCTATTATAATTTGAATTTTTAGTAATTTCTAGGCAACTTAATTCCAACAGCTAAGAACTAGTTTTTGCCTTTTCATGCAGATTATAAACAATTTATCCATAAGGTACAATGATTCGAATCGATCTAAACCTTCTACTACAAGTACGATCATGTAGATGTGCAACCCAACGACTCCTTCAGATGTCCATAGATAAAGTGAGAAATAATAAAATAAAAAATAATAATAATAAAGAAAAAAGATGAGGGAGCACTTTTTTTTAGCGGGCTTCTAAGATACAGGCTTTCTTCTCAACACAATTTCAGAAAATTTGGGTCTCAATAAGATAGAAAAATGGATTTAGGCTTTGATTGCCTACAATCCTAGATCTTTGAGCATATTTATAAGCTCCATCCAAGTAACTCCCAGTGGCTCAGCCCCTTTATGGCCCAAACAATTATCCCCAAGTCACAGAAGAAAATGGTAAAAAAAAAAATTATTTGGAGCATTTTCGAATGAACGCTCATAGTGAACGCCGAGTATTTGCAAACGTTCATGAGTGTTACTCACGCTTGCAACGAACACACAAGCGTTCATGAGCGGAATGCTCGCATGTGCTTGCAAGCATTTTTTTAAAAATTTAAAACTTTTTTTTGGAAAACCATAAAATGGTCAACAATATTAAGTAGATGGGTTTTTTTTTTTTTTTTGAAAATCAAGAATTGCAATGGTACATTATCTATTATGAACAATTAGGAAGGATTGTATTTTGATTATTAGAAAGAAAATTTCTTGAATAGTATATTGTTTATTATCTAACATACATGAAATGTCTCATTTGGATGAGCTTTGAAGGGATAAAAATGCTTTTTAATATTTTAAAAATATCTAATAAAAACTTTAAAAATGCTTTTATGGTAAAGCAAAAATAGCTACATATATTTGAAGCTATCTTAAAAATCTCTAATAGTAAATGTGAGAATATGAATTTTTTTTTAAAATTTTAAGATTAAAATATATTTTTTATTTTTAAATTTTTAGTCACTACAGTTTAGTCTTTTATGGTTTAAGAATATTATATTTTTTGTTTTATTAAAAAATTAATAAAATAACTGACATGTTAACAATATGTAAATTGTTTAAATGATGACATATTGTTTATTTTGTAAATTTTAATTAATTTAAAAAATAATAAAATATAATATTTTGAAAATATAAAGGTTTAAGTCGAAAGAGAGGATTAAAAAGGTTTTGAGTGAAAGTTTGCGGACCCTTTTTTTTTTTTTTTTTTTTTAATTTAACAGATTTTTTTTTTAATACCCCAAATGTCCGTGATGGATTCCTACCTGAGTGCCAGCGGAGATTTAATCGACGATTGAAGACGACTCTCCCTTGCTGCTGGAGATCCCTTGTTGCCGCTAGCCTCACTCTGAAGGACGCCATCCTTCCCTAATCTGGTATGCCAGTTCCAACCTTGTCGTCCTCTTCCTACTACTCTCCTCCCTCTCTTTCACACAAATTAATAGCGGCCATGGTCCCATCGCCCACCACGGCGGCCATCAGACACCATAGTGGCGGGGATGATATCGCCCACCACCGCGGCACAGCCAGGCATGCCCCTCACCAGCTACCATCCACACGGATTCATCCTTGGATCCGTATAACAAGGTGGCCCGAGGATGCAATCGAAGATTATTAAAGGGTTGCAGGGAGGATGCCGTCGCAACCCCTACATCATCTCCCAGGCCACCGCTGACGCCAATCCTCTCCCGGATGTGGCGAACAGGGTTACCCGGGCCTGCAATCGGAGACCAAAAAAAAAAAAGAAAAAGAAAAAAAAAAAAAGAAAGTTGGCGACTACGGTGTTGCAGTACTATATTAACAGACCCACAGAAATGGAACAAGAAACATCATACAGAATCTGCACGCCAAACAATGGCCATCATAGCCAACAACATGAACAGGCTTGCGTAATTGAATCTTGAGTTGGATTTTTTTTTTTTTTTTTTTTTTTTTTTTTTTTGAGTGAAACTAGTTATATGGTGGAAGCATTCCAAATTCCAACTATGACCAGAAAGCATAGATTATAGCCACAAAAACCCTCAACACCCAAGCATGTAGGGAGGGAAAAAATAAAACAGATCCAGAGATTTCATCATAAGCAACAAACCTGCTACCAAAGGGACTGATATCCATCTATCCTTCAACAGCATTGAACTGAAAAGACACTGCTATTTGCATCAAGAAAATAGTGGCTGCATTGAATGGAACCAGATAGTTTTCCACATAATATAGATTAGCAATCATAGGATTTTATATATAAAGGAAAAGGCCTTTCCTCATATATAAAAGGAAAAGCGGGAACCTAGTTTATGATTTTTCTAAATTTTAAACAATAAAACCAAGAAAATTTGCAGGGAGCAACAGAAACCAGCACGCAAACATTCATAAAGTTGATCTAGGTTGGACTTCCCTGCCTCCACTGCTTTCTGTTCCTGCTTCTTCCTCAGAGATGGTGAGGGTTAGACAGCAATGTCTATCTTCCATTAGCCAAGTTTCCTTGAGTCTTGTTGATTCCGTTTTCACTCTGCCTCTCTCTTTAAACAGTCCCTAGGATTAGGATGTAATTTGTAATTTATAGTAAGCTTAGCAGGAAAGAAGCTAATAAGAATAAATTAAGTTGTAATTTAATGAGCATTTTTATCTTTCATCCTCCATGGTTTTTCTTTTCTAAGAAAAGGTATTAGCCCTACAGACAAATGAAATCCTGGTTATAGGCAACAAGTTATATCTTTACAACTTTCTGATTGCCATTATATCAAATGAGATGTATCCCAGTCCCATTCCTACTCTCCACGCATTAATCTTCAGCTATCAGAAACTACTTGTCAGAAAAGGCACACTGCAAACACATTGGAGTAAAGGAACCATTTCCCAATATTTGACAGACATGAAAAGCCTATGTATTTGAAAAGTAACTGAAGAAAATGGATATATTATCCAGCATATTATTCGCCTGAATTGCTTCACAAAGATGTGAAAGACAAAATGACACCTAGGAATCATCTTTAATATTAGGACTGGTGTTTATATTCAGGTGACTTACCACTGGCATCATATCATAAATTCACATGAATTCTTGGTCTTAAAGAATTAAATAATTATTCATCCCTCAAGAACATAATTCTTCTGGATAGATGATATTACTCCATAAAAATCCATGAGCCAACACTTGAAATATCTTAGTTTATCCTAAATCCATCTTCCTGGTTCTAACTTCCTGTGATCATCATTCTTGAACTCAGTCTGCCTTGGCATTGAACAGCAATAATGCATGCCATCCTCATTCAACAATGAAATGCAGAGCTTAGCTTTTAGTACACAATTGTCTTTAAATCTAACTAGGACGTCTCAACAAAAGTGATGCATCTAAAATTTACTTATAAGGATAATTGTTGACTATAAGGTTCAAGTTCCTGGTTCATGAGTTTCGAACTAAGTAATTTTCCTACGGTGGGCCATCACAACAAAAATGATGGTTCCTTAAGTATATGTGCACCTTTCATTCTCTTGCTGAACTTCTCTACCCATGATGGATCTGAGTCACCCAATCATTTGATGTTTATGATTGATGTTCCTTTGTTGCATCTTTGGAAACTTGATCATTATCCTCATGTCATTCCTAACTTGATTTAGTATGTCTATACTTTTGCTTATCATGTACTTCCACACTGTTCATCATCTTGTGGCATTCTATTAGCAAGTCTCAACTGTTTAGTGGCCGTTGATGAAGGTTGATCAAGTAAATTTTGTTTTTAATTGATATAATTAATAAGCTTGTGCGTTACATTGTCTATTTAGATAACCTATACATTTGCATATGTTTTGTATTGAAGTGTACTTTGTATATCTCTAAATTGTTCTTTTTTTTCCCTTACATCGTATAAGGAAAGAAATGTCCAAGAGGAGTCAACCAACCCTTGCTGGTACATTATCCCAAAGTGAGAAGAAAAGGAAGGCTATTTGAAATGATTATATCGCGGAGTTATTTATCGATATATGTATTGATAAAATTGAAGCTGATAATTGCCCAGGAACACATTTTAATAAGTGGGGTGGGCTAATATGATAAAAAAGTTTAATGACAAGAGTGGATATCAATATAACTACAAACAATTTAAGAACAAGTAGGATAATTTGAAAGTCAACTAGAGCTTTGGATGAGATTGGTGGGAATGGAAACTGGGCTAGGATGAGATCCTATGAGAAAAATAATAGATGCACCTGATGCATGGTAGGATTAAAAGATAGAGGTAAGAGTAACATTACAATGGTATTGTTAAGATTTTGTTTTTTATGATTCGGAATATATTATTAATATTTATATATCTTCAAATTGCAGGAGATTCCCAAAATAGTTAAGTTTCAAGAACATGGCTTGCAACATGTTGTTAAGTTGAATAGATTGTTCAAAAATACTAGTGCCTTCAGGGAGGGAGCTTTGACACTAACCTTCAAGGTTGAGGAAGATATTTATGCCACTTCTAGAGTAGTTGAAAGGCTGGCTAGGTTTAATGATGACCTATTAGAGGGCTTAGATGACTCAAATGATGACCTTCATCTCATTGTACAAGAAATAGATGACATTCCTACTAATTTAAAGAACCCTAACCTTACCTCTCCATGTTTAACCATCCAAGAGAAAGGAAAAAAGAGAGTTAGTCCTAAGATTCAAGAAAAGAAACGCAAGAAACTAGCGAATGCTAGACAACTATATCAGCAGTTGAATCATTTTGTTGACACCATGGAGAGTAGATGATGTGATCAGCCAAAGAGATGATGTGAACCACAAAGAACAGCCAAAAACAAAGGAGTTAAAGCCCATCCTAGTCACGTTACTTACTTGCTTGGAAGACCAACAGCCAGTCCACCAGGAGTAATTACTTTCAAGAGCAACTATTTCGGGTTTCAAGTAGCATTTATTACTTTTCTTGTAATTTGATGACTTTAGTTAAGGTCTTCATGTTACCCATGCTTGGAGGGTTGTTCCACGACTAGTATTTAAGGTCTTCATGAATGTCATTTGGAAGGATGATGAATTTTATTTTAATCAAAGTGCAGATTGCATTTTATTCTTATCTAAACAATTTAATTGTTTAGTGGCGAATTACCTATTGATTCTTATCACTCTTGTTTCTTCTTTCTAAGAGTGTGGCGAATCAAATTGGTTTTTCCTTGCTTGTGGTGCATTGCTTATCAAGTGAGGACTACTAGTTCTTTTTTTTTTTTTTTTTTTTTTAATTATCATCCTTGAGAGCACATCATTTTGGTATCAGAGCAGCAGGAACTGAGCCATTGAGGAAGAAGAAGTACCAAGAGGACTTTCGCTGGAACGAGCTCCAATTATGGGACTCCAACGAAGTCATGAAGTGATGAAGCAGCAGCCTACTCGTTTGACTCAGGCAGTAGAGAGAATGGGAGTGTAGCCACAACGGCGTCGTGTTCATCAAGCACCAAGAGGGATTAACCTTGAAGATGTTGAAGAAGATGAAGAGACCGGTGAAGAAGATGGCGTGGTTGAACAAACTTGGCAGATAAGGCAGCAAAGGGATCCGGAAAACAACATTAAAATCAAGATTCCATCATTTAAAGGAACCAGCTCGCCTGAGGAGTATTTGGAGTGGGTGTAGCGAGTAGAGAAGGTATTCAAGTACCATGAATACACTGAGGCAAGAAAGTGTAAGTTGGCAGCTCTTGAATTTACAAATTATGCTTATCTTTGGTGGGAGAACTTGAAGGCGCAGTGTAGGATATATGGAGAAGAGGAGATTAAGAGTTGGAGAGTTATGAAGAGAATTATGAAGAAGCGATTTGTTCTCGAATACTATAGGCACGAGTTGTATGTTCGGTTGCAAAGTCTTAGACAAGGTGGTATGTGTGTTGAAGATTATGCTAAAGAATTTGAGATGCTAATGATGAGGTGTGAGTTACAAGAGCCTCAAGAGCAAACCATTGCTAGGTTCTTGGGAGGATTGAATTGGGAGATTGATGATATCGTAGAGTTGCAGTCTTTCGTATTTTGGGAGGATGTGATTAAGCTTGCCGTTAAGGTGGAGAGACAGCTGAAGCGTGGACTGGCTAAACATGGTGTGTCAAGGCAGATTGGTAACAAGGTGAACAACTCAACTTCTGCAACTTCAGGAGCTGTTTCACATTGGGGTTCGAAACGGATGGATAAAGGGGACTCTAGCAAGCAACCAGCAGGTGTGACTAAAGGGAAGGAGAAAATGGTTGAACCGATACCTCCAAAGAGGACCCACTCATCAAATGCTTTAAATGTCTTGGCTTTGGGCACATTGCTTCTGCATGTCCCAATAAAAAGGTGATGATTCTTAGGGAGTCACAAGGTGATGTAGAGAGTGAAGATGAGGCAGTGTTGGAAGAGGAAGAAAATGATTGTGTGGGTGATGAAAATGTAGAGTATGCTGATGAAGGAGAATTACTTGTAATTCGACATGTTTTGAATTTGCAAGCAAAGGAAAGTGAAGAACAGCATGAGAACATCTTCCATACAAGGTGTACAATTGATAAAAAAATTTGTGACGTGATTATAGATGGAGGAAGCTGTACTAATGTTGCTTCCACTACTTTGGGTGGAAAAGTTGAACCTAGCAACAACAAAACATCCTCATCTATATAAGCTGAAATGGCTGAATGAAGATGGGGAGGCAAAGGTCACGAGACAGGTTATCGTTTTCGGTTGGGAAATCATACAAAGATGAGGTGTTGTGTGATGTGGTTCCAATGAGTGCAAGCCATTTGCTTTTGGGGAGGCCTTGGCAGTACGATAGAAGGGCTATGCATGATGGGTTCAAAACACCTATTGTTTTGTCAAGGATGGGAAAAGCATAGTCTTAGCACCACTCAATCCGCAACAAGTGCAAGAACAGCTCTCAATTGAGAAGGGCAAGGTAGATGGTTTGTTTGCAGGCAAAAGGGAGATAGAACATCCTTTGTCCAATCATGAATTGGTTCTAATGTTAATAGTGAAGGGAGTGACACCGAACAAGGATACTTCCTTTCCGCCACAAGTTGAAAGGATTTTGGAGGAGTTTGCTGATGCGTTTCGGAAGAGTTACCAAAGGGGTTGTCACCAATTAGAGGGATTGAATATCAAATTGAACTCATGTCGAGAGTCGCCTTACCTAATAGACCAGCCTATAGCGTGCCGCTCGGTAGCCAGCCATGGTGGTTGGTTACTGCAAGGGAGAGGAGAAAAAGAGAGAGGAAGGAGAGGTGCTGGGACGGTCGGCGATAGCGGCCAGCCGACCTGAGGAAGCCGGCGGCGGCGACCCTAGGCAACGAGCATGGGTTCAGGGGAAGAGAAAAATGGAAACAGGGGAAGAGGAATTAGGGAAAAAAAAACAAAAAAAAAAGGCCTTGGTTGAGCTCTCTAAGCCTAATTGGGCTTAATTTTTGGAGCCCAAATTAGTCATGACCCATTATTTTAGGGTATAAGATTGGATCTACAATAGTTCTAGTTTGTGAAAAAAATTTTGTTTCCCTATTTGGACTCATATATGTTGAGATAATCTAGCCTCAAATTGAGTCTAAGACTATACTTGGTAGAATAATGAAATTTATTTTGGCATTATAATTTTTAGAAATTAAAAATTCAGATATTATGTTGTAGGTATCAGAAACTTAAATAATTGATTTGAACTTATGAATTAGCGATAAAAAGTAAGTAGTTTACTGTTAGTGATTTCAGTAAATTATTAGATTATGTAATTTCTAAATAAATATTCATATATGTTTAGATATTGCTTATTATCTATAATTATCATGCACATAGAATTCTAATACTTTAATATGTTCATTTGATAACTTGATGCTATTATTTTTAAATTTTAGATAAATTCTACATAATTTATAAAATAAATAATAAATAATAAAAATAATAAATAAATAAATAATGATAACAATAGTAGTAGTAATAATAATAATAGTACACATGATAATAATGAAAATAATTATAAATCAATATTGCTTATGCAAAATAAGCAATTATGATATATTCAACCATAAAATATTAATAATATTTGCTATTATTATTATTATTAACATAGCCAATATGATATGAATGTTTATTTATGCAAGTTAGTCTAAAGAATTTATGAACAACATTTAAAAAAGAAATGAGAAAGATTCTAAAAGATAAAATATGCCACCTGCGGTCCACTATGATATGACTTGATGATATAATGATTGATACCAAGATCCACCTCTACAGGGGATATATGTGGAGGATGCACCCTCGTCCATAGGATTAAATGTTGTATTCTATTTTGGCCTTATCATAGAGATATATGTGGCCATAGTTTGTGACTATAGCGTATTCGTAATAAGATAAAATGTAAATGTTAATGATAATAAACCATGACTATGATGACATGAAATAAGTGAATTATGACTATAATGACTTGAAAATTTGAAATTAAAATTTTTGAAATATAATATAGAATATGATTTTAATATATTTCAAGAATATAAGTAACATCAGATAACAAGATGACATGTAAGTCTGACATATAAAAGCAAGTAAATTATGACATGCTATATCTTTGAAGTTATATGATATGTTTTATATTAGGTTTACTTATTGAGTGTGAGCTCATTAAACTCTCGTTGATGTTTTTTAGAGCTAAAAAGATGAAAAGGGACATAGGTAGATTGAAACTTCAGTCAGACTAGCTTAGATAAAATTTATGTTTATCAGTTTTTCATGTAGCCTAGACATTTGCTTTATTGGGATTGTAATAAGAATGTTGTTACTTTTTAATGACATATTAGTCGATTGACCTTTGATTTGATGATTGCTTCTATTACTAGATGCCTTATATGTTTAGTATGTAATGGGTTGCCACCTCCAGGTCCACCTTTGGGTTTAGGGCGTGACAACTATAGTGGTATTAGAGCATAGATTTGATCTTAGGAATAAACCCAGGATGAATCATAGGCAAGACATTAGGATGACTATAGGAGGGTAATAATCTATTATGAAAGCATGAAATTAATGACCTATGAAAATGTAAAGAAATGATTGAAACGTGTAAATGACAGAAAATTATAGAAATAGCTCATTGCACAAGAAGTCAACGTAATGGTGATGGCTCCCAAGCAGGCGAATCAGACTAGCAAGGAGGCTAAAATGCTTCGGGAGGATCTAGCTTAGTTAAGTCGAGATAATGCGGGCTCTTTCTGGAGTTGTACAAGTAGTGCAAAACATGCAGCAACAGTAACAGTAAGGTTAGCTTGCCCAGCTAGAACACCAACCTCTGCCCTGACAAGGGGGGTAGAAGTTTTTATGAATTTAAAGTTTAGCCCCTGCCCCCTTTGCCGGCTTTACCAATCCCACTGATGCTAAGAGATGGATAATAAAAATGGAGAAAGCCTTTAAAGCACATGGTAGCCAAGGGGAAGAAAGAATTGGCGGCTACTAGAGGAGCGCAAGCTGAATGGTAGGATTTCTACTTGGGAAGAGTTCAAAGAGATTTTCTTTAATAAATATTTTCCCAAGATTGTTCGGGACCACATGGAGTCAGAATTCATTAGATTGAAATAGAAGAACCTGATTGTGGCTCAATATGAAGCTAAGTTTATCAGATTGGCCTAGTTTACCCCTGCCATGGTAGCAACTAAAGAGGCCAAGATCCGCAAGTTTACTCAAAGATTAAGGGCCTAACTGAGGCAGATTGTGAATACCTTTGAACTTTCCTCTTATGCTGCTATGGTCAATAAAGCCTTAGTGATAGAAAGAGATATGAATAAGGTGCAGCGGGAGAGGAACTAGCAAATGAAGAGGAAGAGGCCCTTTTCTAGTCAGGGTTCGGGGCAGTTAGAGGAAAGAGATTAAATTTTATGATAAGGTATGATAAAAGTAGCCAACTCTTTTGTTCACACTTTAGTAGATTCGAGTGCTACACACTCATTCGTGTCTAATAATTTTATTGCCAAGAATGAATCTTTGACACCTATCTATATTCTTACACAACAGAATGCTGCTACCTTTAACTCGATGGTGACAGGTATGCCTATAATTCAAGATTTCTAAATTATGGCATTGATATTTTGTGTAGTACAATGATCTTAAATGATAGATAAGTAAGACAAATATTATAATTAAACTTTATGTATCTGCTACCTTTAACTCGATGGTGACAGGTATGCCTATAATTCAAGATTTCTAAATTATGGCATTGATATTTTGTGTAGTACAATGATCTTAAATGATAGATAAGTAAGACAAATATTATAATTAAACTTTATGTATCTAAGAAAAGTTAAATTTTATGATAAGGTATGATAAAAGTAGCCAACTCTTTTGTTCACACTTTAGTAGATTCGAGTGCTACACACTCATTCGTGTCTAATAATTTCATTGCCAAGAATGAATCTTTGACACCTATCCTACTAGAGCTGAATATTGCCCTACCTAATGGAGATGTGCTAGTAGTAGACTCAGTATGTAGATCTTGCCTAATGAATATTGAGGATAAAGATTTAGAAGCTCATCTACTTGTCCTTCCATTGAGAGATTTTGATGTAATATTAGAAATAAACTGGTTGGCCTCCTATCATGCTTCAGTAGACTCTTTCAAGAAGAAGGTGATTTTTAAAATTCCTAATCAGCTTGAATTCAGTTTTGCTGGAAGTCAGGAGGACTTTGTATCAGTGATGGTATCAGCTTTGCAAGCTAAGAAATATTTGAGAAAGGGTTGTGAGGGTTTCTTGTTATGGTCAAGGATCTTTAGTGGGGAAAGATTAAGTTGGAAGATATTCCAATAGTTAGGGAATTTCTTGAGGTCTTTTCTAAGAAATTAACCGAATTGCCTCCAAATCAAAGAGGTTGAGTTTACCATCGATTTAGCCCTTGACACTGAACCTATCTCCAAGGCTCTTTACCGCATGGTCCAATATGTTTGTAAGTGAATGTAAAATGAATTAATGATTACCATTTTCTTAAATGAATATTGAGCTGATTTCATATTGCATGATTAGTGAGCAATAATTTCGAAGATGAAATTATTTTAAGAAGGGAGGAGTGTAGTGCTATGATCATCATGACATTACCAGTGTAATGATCGTGCAGCACCAAAACCTCATGGAATGAAATGCTTGAATCCTCTCCAAAAAGAAGAACTTTTGTTTTTCTGCTTTACCGAACACTCTAAATGCCAGTGGGGATATCGTGTTGTAGTTCTTCATTGGCTCCTCTATTTCTTTTTCTGAAACAAATGGATTCAAGGGTATACGAAGCCATGATTCCCACCAGCAACCAAAACAATTCTCCCAAATTTTGCACTAGAATATTCCTAAACAACTAGAGATGGAAATCTTGCCCAAAAATCAACAGAAAATTTTGTTTAGCATCACTTGCCTTCTAAATGGTAATCCCTTGTTATTCTTTTCCTTTCCTTCTTTTGTTCTGTGATAGCAAAATCTTTAGCTAGCATTCGATCAGCTTTCTAATCCAGGCACCAGCTCATGCCAATCAGACTAGAGATGCTGTGAATCACCAAATGTAAATCATCAAAATTTTTCCTGGAAATGTTTGAATCTTCCCCAACTCCTCTATTTCTTTCCTCTATGAAATAGAGCCTTATTTTCTGTGACCCTATTTTCGTTTCATGATCAATCCGCCGATGGATCCAGATGTCTTAATCCTTGTTGCCTCGCTCCAATCCATGTGAGATTCTGGTGAATGGTCGAAAATCATACTAAATGCTCGGCATGATAGGCATCTTGTAACACCTATGATCATCATGGCATTATTAGTGTAATGCTGTGATCATTACCAAACCTAGCCGGAGGAGGAGGATATTCCGCCATCTTCTCCGCTAGTCAGCAACAAGGGAAGATTTCCCAAATGTTGCATCCCTAAGGCTAATCTGGTGAGATTAGGATTCCGTCTTATCGGAATTCGGTCTTATCCAACTAGATGGCGCACGGGCACGCTACGAATTCGAAGATCGCAGTGCAATGGTTGAGCGGACGGTGTAAAATATTCATCGAAAGAATCTAAGACAGATCGAGCAGATAGCATAAGGATTAGCACGACATTATGTGTTCGTTTAGTTAGGATTTGAGCATGATTCAAAGGGAGAAGTTGCTATCACCACCGGTGGCCTGGAAGGCCGGCTACGACATCAAAGAAGAGGAAGGCAGCGATCTGATCATAGTGGTGACGACGAGCCAACGGAGGGAGGGAGAAAACAGGGAGGTCGCCAATGGAGAAGATGGCTATGGCAGCAGTGCCGGGTGGTGCGAAGGATGGAGAAGCCAATAGAGAGAAGGGAGAAATGAGGGAGGTCAGCGCTGGAGCTCGGCGAGGACAGGGCGAAACAGGGCCGACGGTGAAGAGGAAAAGGGAGGGAAGGAAGAGAGGCAGCGTCATCGGAGAGCATAGTGGCATGCTCGCCGATGAGGGAGGGTGAAACCGAGCTAATGACAAGCAGAGGGAGGAGAGAAGCGACGTGGATGCAGCTAGACGTAGACCGTGGAGAAAAGAGATGGTAGGTGGTCAGCTTCAAGGAGCCAGCCACGACAACTGAGAGAGATGGAGAGAGAACAGCGACCGCAGCGGAGAAAGAGGGAGATTGGCACCAGTTGACAGCGAGGGACGAGAGAAGAGAGAGGCAGCAGAGGTGGTGGCATGGTTGTTGACGAAGAGGAAAGAAGAGGCTATCCGCGGCACCGCAACGGTGACGAAAAAGGCAATAGGAAATGGGAACGAGAATGAAGGAAGAAAGAGGAGTAGCTTGGACGCAGACGGTGGAGGGAAAAGAAAAGAAAAATGGGACGGAGGGTACTAGAAGGCTCTGGAAAGTGGTCGGGGTTTCTTGATTTTTTTTTTTAATTTTAAAACCGGGAATCACAAAGCCCTGCGCGCTTCGTTCCCCCACCTCCCGCCAATGGCGTCCGCTCCCCCCGCTCTACATACAAGCTCGCTTTCTAGGGTTCCCACCGTTTCCACGTCTCCCTCCCTTCCTCCAACCCGTCTCTCTCCAATACTCCTCAGAAACTCGATTCTTTCCTCCCCACTATTCGCCTCCTCTCCCCCCTCTAATCACCAGAAGACGCTCTTTCGATGCGCTCACCAGCCATTCGATCCCGCGCCCCTGAGGCAGAACGAGGAAGAATTGGACGAGGAGGAAGGAGAAGAGGACGGACGAGAGGGTGGTGACGATTTCTCTTCGCTCGACCTTGAGTTGATGGAGGAAGAAGCGAGGGATGTCGTCAGAGAGTATTCCGCCTCTTTATCTCGCGAGTTGGATATTGGTATTGTGTCATCCTCTGTTATGCTTCCTTTGGTTTGCCAAAAGCTTTCATCTTTTCCCGAACAATGATGGTGTTTCAATGGTTTTGTCTTCCGTGCAGAACAATTGGCAGAGTATGTAGTTTTTTCTTGACAACTGAGATAGAATGATTTACTTTAGAGTATTTTGAGGTTCTCTAGTTTTTTGCTGGTTGGAATTTATTGCCAGCTTGCTCATTTCTCAGATTCCAAGTAATTGGGGTATTGAGTCGATTGTGTTGGCGGTATTCATGGGTAACTTGCTAATTGGTATGATGGTATCTATTATTATAGTCTTAGTGAAGCTAACTTTTAGGGGAAGCCTTGTAATAGGAGCATTGGTTCTTCGAAGTCCACTGTTGTTGGAGGTTCTATCTGAATCATAAGTGCCTCGTGATTCTAAACTCCTGGTACCTGTTTATCATTTCACTGTCTAGAATGTTTCTAGAGTCATTGGTCTAGAAAATTTGGACTCTTGCAAGCTTTGGTTGATGTAGTACAAGACTTGAATGATCCGGCATTCATAGAATGTAAAATCAAGAATTATTAAATTCTTGACCAAGCCCAACATTGATTTTAGCAAAAAAAAGAATATTGTGGTGGTAAAAGATAATAAAAGATTATTCACTTGAATTGAGGTGCACGATGTGGCGAGAACAGGACTTTGAATTGGTTGTGGTACCATAGATAAAGAATTCCAATTAAGGCCAGTAATTCTTGACCAGACCCTTCAAACTGATTGGATGTTGACGCAAAGTTAGGGACTTTGAGTAGGACATAACCTGTTAAATGTTAGAAATGTGTTGATTTGAATCACTTGTTGACTAAATTGGTTGGGTTACAGTTGGAGGCATGGTTGAGTTGGATTGGCTCTTTTAGTGATGGAACTTAGTTGACACAAGTACTACTTGAACTTGAAAGAAACCCTACCTGTTTAACCCACTAACTAACCTAACCTTGGTTTCGATCTTTAAGCAATCATGACCCCTTTACTGATTAGAAGGATATCTTTGGTATTTAACCTTTGTTTGGGATGATATACAAGATCTGACAAGATCTGAGAGAAAGGGGAGACTTTCATTCCTCTCTGTTGTCTTCCATTTTCAATTTTACTCCTTGAGAAACCTTAGTTGTGACCAAAATTCCCAATAGCTTACATTTACAAGTTCCAACATAGTGATCAAGTATTGAATTTCAATCTATTCTTCCTCTATGCATGTTGTCTTCTTTATTTCCTTTCTTATTTCCTATTCTTTTACTTCTGTTGAAAGAAGAGAGTGGGGGAGGAAGGAAGGTTGTTTTGTTCCTTTTTCTTTCAATTTTAGACAAAGGAGAGAGCAATTTCATAGTTCCGTACTCTGTAGAAGATGATGGAGTGAAAGAGTGGATTAGAAGTGGAGCTTTGAGCCTTTGCTCTCCGTGGATCTATGGTGGATTTAATGTGTTCCTTTTCTTTATTTTCATTTTGTCATTTTTACCGCATGTATGAGATTGATTACTTAGATTTTATCTCATACATTGTTTTAAGTAACATTTAATGACCAGAGGCTAACAGTGGGAAAAAAATTGCTAAAATGACTAATATTTTTAATAGCATAGTTAAATTTATAATATTACAACCAAATATTCGCTTGATCTGAGGATAGTTATGGAACTTACGACATGCATGAATAATATTTAATTGATCATATGGTTAGCATTTGATAACATTTTGTTAAATTACTGTAACCTGATATCAGTTTTTCTGAAGGTTAGTTAAAGAGCTTAGTGTATTGCATGCTTTGGTTTGATTGAGAGGTTGATGATTCTTTCTTGCAATGGAAGTACTAAAGTCAATGGACTGGCAAAGAGGGGGAAAAACTGGTCTGCATTTATTTTTTCCCATTTCATTTATTTTCAAATCAAATACATTTACTGATAAAACTGATTTAAAATTCACTGGCTCTGCATCTTGTTGAAATTTTTAATATTACAATAATTTGTTTAATGCAGATTAAATGTATGATGCATTTCAGTTTTTCCTAAGACCTGTTTTGACAGCATCAGATGGCTACTTAATTTTTTAAACTTGGAAGGAGCATATAACAAAGAACAAGAAAATCAGGGAACCAAGTACATGCTTGGAATGTAAACTGGGTCTTAAAACAGTCAGGAAGGGGAATAAGAAAAACCAAAAGAAAGGCCATTGAGCCTAAGAAATGGATTTTTTAGATTAAAGATGGATAAGGGGAAATGACTGTACCACAAGGGTCTGCTCATCTTTAGCACCTTGTATTTGCAGTATATTATAGGGTTAGCCAAATTGTCTCGAACTGGATGGTCTGGGCCAAACCAACCCGAACCAGTTTGAAACTAGGATGGTTTGGCCTTTTGGTTTGGTTTAGGAGGCGAATTACTTGTACTGCCCTTGTATCAACATACTGAATCATATTGAATAGCTTGATTAGGCTTGGTACAATAGCAGACTAGGTGAGAGCCTCCCAGTCTTTCTATTTAGTACGCTGCCAGTTCCATATGGTACGCCACATACCAGACCATACCGGACCATACCGGCCTAGTATCGGTATGGTATTGGTACCCAGTACGGCAAACCTTGGTACATTATACCATCTAGGTAGGTCATTGGCACTTTGACTATGAAACCTTAATTATATGTGCTTTTGTGCATCAAAATATCAGTTTGATAGGGATTAACATGTGCCAATACATGGTTGTTGCCTTACTTTTGTGTTTTACAACCAGCCATCTTGGAAAACCTTTCCACTCCCAGTGGTTTGGATGTCTTTGGAATTAATATTTATCATTTTTTTTTATCATGAGGATTTGAAGATGCAATCTTCAGGCTGGACTAAAAAATAACAAAAGACTGTTGTGCATTAAGCTGAAATTTAAAATGAAAGAAACCTATATAAGGTAGGATTCCCACGGAACTATAATTTAGTTTCGGCGTAGTATCAGCACCATCTGTACTATGAGTAAAAATTTAACTGTGTAAATGTAATTATATGTCCTTATAATTTTTTATCATGGTTATGTGCATTTATGTTGTTAATGCTTAAAATGTTTTTGTGAAGTAAGTTTGTATGGTAAAGTACTTCAAGCTGTAGATGCATATCTTAATAACTAACAATACCAATGATATCTATGATTTATGATCCAAAAATATCATAGATTATTTACAAAGATTTTGGTGAGGGCTCTCTACAATTGGGTCAGGCTTGGCTTACTGAGATCAACCCTTTTAGTATTGGATTAGGTTCTCTGGCCCATGAACTTGATGCATTGTCATGGGCCGGGACATGTCCTTAAACCCAACCTAAGCCGCTAAACTAGTAGTGACAGTTCAGTGGGCTTTGGGCTAGTCAAGATTTTGTTTGGGTGATTAGGGAGGTCATGTAGTTATTTTCTTCTATCCTTTCTTTCTCTCTATTACTTGAACTTTAACCTATCCTTATTCTATTTTTGCTTGCCAAGATTTGGTTGGATTGTTGGTTTGTATACAGGTCCTTGTAACATAAATGGGTTTTGTATCTCTCTCTCAATTTTTTTTTTTTTTTTTAAATTTTGATTATAAATGGGTTGGCTTTTGGTTGAGGAATTCTTTTGACCCAACTTGAATCTGAAGCATCTGGAATCTGACTTGACCCAACTCACTGCCATCTCTATCTGTTCACTAGTGTAAAGTAACTAAAATTGTTTTTCTTAGGTTTCATATCTTTGCACTTGTTGTTTGTGAATCTTTTTCCCTTCTTTTTTTACATTTGTCATTTTTCTGTGTTAGTGCATGTTAAGTTTGCACATGAAGCAGCATGATCTGTGCAGAGTTCTACCGTATTACTCCCTTAAAAGCTGACTAATCGAGGCAAAATATGCAGTAGCCTGGGCTTTGGCATGCAATACCCTATTGTACTAGTCAAAATAGGGAAAACATTGAAAACAAGAGTAATGTACTCATGTAAGAGAGCATTGGATCATACCATATGCATAGAATATATGAGGTTTGTACCAAGAAATATCAAGCTAGTGGACCACACAGAATTAAGGGGTAGATGCAATAGAAAAGCTTAAATAAAAAAAAAATGTTGCCCAGTTAATGAGGCTGACATACATGAGTTGGGTTTGAAGGCTGAGTAAAAGGATTGTCATTTTTGATTTAGAAAAGTTTTCTTGCTGGAACAATTGAAGTCCAAAAGCCTGCATAAACTCTACAAAAAGAATAAGGAATCGAGAGAGAAGGGCTATGGGGTGCCTTGCCAAGCATCGGAAGTTGAAAGAGGGGAAGTTCATGTTTTTACTGGAACTTGATTGACCGACAAGGAGCTCACTAGAGCTTTGGGAGGGCCAAATGGTTTGCCATGGATTGGTCCAGGCAGAGTGATTGTTAAACAAGGGATAAAAGACTGAAATGTCAGCTCGCATTGTTAAGATTTCAAATCCAGAAATTTCTGAAAATTCCATATAAAAGCTACATGTTGTAGTTGAATATCATATTTATGACTTTCATTAGTTGCTAAATTACTGGATTTTTCAGCTATGGTTTGGAGGCTTTTGCGTTTGAGGGCATGAAAATGCTTCATGTCTTGTGGGAATTTGGTTCAACCTCTAAAAGGGGGTCAATTCTCCCATGATAGGTGTTTAAGGCTTTTGTAGCATTATGAAGCCCTTGCCTAGTCTCTAGTGCCTTGAAACATGCAATTTTAGTTTTATTACACTTGTAATGGAATAGCTAGGATATTCAGCTAAGAACTCACATCCAGCTAACATGATATCACTATTTGGTTTATTAAATGTAGATTTATACATGCAATCCATGCACATCACATTAATCAAATAAGAAATGCAGAAGAGGACAATCTATAATTGGTAATTTCAATATGGATGTTACCATTACTTGTGATGAAATCTTACCTATCACATAATTGTAGGCTATTCTTATAATGCAATAATCATTGAATACAGGTATAGCTGTGATGCACTTCCTAGAATGTTCATATCAGTCTTATATTACCTTGTTTTCTGAAACTTTTAGCTACCCCTTTTAACATGACATATATTTTCCACTTATTTAAACTAAATCACATTTATATGTTGACTTCTTGGTTATGCTTATACAATATGTTGCTTATCAGGAATCTGGGAAAATATTTTGCAAGATCTATTGTAGCTTCAAAGTATTGTGATTCTTGTGATATTCAAGAATATCAAAATATCATCAGTTATTTAATAGCTATGTGAATTCTTGGAACATTCTGCACATAGGAGCTATTTTTATTGTATTGTATCATGAATTTGCTATGGTTCATGTTATTTACCTTAGAGATGTATCATTTAAGTAAACTTAAGATTTTTTATTGAAATAAGGAAATACTTTGTTTGAATTGAATAAAAATATCATAAATGTTAAATTCCTTAAGACTAAAAAGTCAATTTTTCGTCTCAAGAACAAATTCAGAGAATTTCGGGCAAGGTTCATCGTATGAGGATTCGATATTGTTTTGGTACCAAACTAGTATGATTAGGTACGATGTGCATCAAACCGTATAGTGGCTTATTGATCAGTTGGAATAGGAGGCCTCAAACCATTAACCGCCCAAATCAGGCCAAACTGATCGATTTGGTTCAGTTCGAGACGGTTCGGTTCGATTAGTTTGGTTGGTTCGATGGGTTTGGGGTCAGTTCGTGTCAATTCTCCCCCTATACGAAATTGATATGCTGAATCGTCCCAGTTTTGGACTAGTTCAGTTCAGTTCACTTTGAATCATTTGATTCAAGACGATTTGGCATACCATGATTTTAGAAAATCATAGTTTAGCAAATATTAAGTTAGGATATTTTCACTTCGGATAGAATCTTAAAAAATCAATGAAATGTAGAAATTATAAGAAAACAAAATATTGAAAAAAATCTTAAAATATAATTTATAAAGCTTTGGTCAACACTTGGTCAAACTTATATGGGTTTCCATACTTAGGATCATAGTAACAATGAACCTCACATCGACCTAATACCAATTTGATCCATAGTTCATCAAAACATTAACATTAAACTTGCTATAAAATCCCGAAGTTAAATTATATTTCTTAGGCTCTAGACTATGACATGTCATTGGATCGAAAGAAGCAAAAGTTATTTATTTTTTAAGAAAATTGACTTAAATTATTTTTTTTAAAAAAGATCAACTTGCAAATGAGTGGAGAGCCTTTGTTTAAGGTCTTTTTGATAATTAAGTGAAAATAATAAGAAAGTAATCCTTACCTATTCTTATGTACTTACTCCAAAGATAAAATTGAAGATTCTGCTACTGGTCTTTATTGCTTTTTTTTCCTTTGATTTGTTATTTATTATTTATTATTCTATGTATATGGTTGGGCTAAGGTGATTTAATGATAAGTCATCGTTTGGATCCTTAGAAATACGTTTTAATCTTAGAATTTCATGGCAAGTTTAATTTTATTATTTTGATGAGTTGTGAATCAAGTTAGCATTAGGTAAGTGTGAGGCTCACTATTATTGTGATCTTGTTTTAGTTTGAAAACTCTATAAGTTTGACCAAGTGTTGACCAAAGCCTTACAAATTATATTTTAAGATAATTTTTTTGGTATTTTATTTTCTCATCATTTCTAAGTCATTGATTTTCTGAGATTTTTATCCAGTGAAGTATCCTAACTTGATATTTGTTAAACCTCAATTTCCTGAATTCTTCAAATTTATTCTTGAGAGGGAGAGTTAACTTTTTATTCTTAAGAAATTTGATTTTTTTGATATTTTTGTTGAATTCAAATAGGGTATTCCCTGTTTCCATTATAAACCTTAAGTAAATGGAAAGACAAGGGAAAAAAGGTGAGAGAATGATATTTAAATAAGAGAGAGAAGAGAAGATAGGAACTCATGGGGGCTCTCATTCTCATATACTACATGAAAATAAAGAAAAATTATGAAAAAAATAAAGAATTGCAAAAAATGGTGAACCATCTCAAACTGTTGGTACGCTACCGGTTCGGTTAACTGGTCACGATTCAGTCTACCTTGAATATAGCTTTGTTTTTGATGCACTTCAATGTTTTTGAATAATTATTATCATTAACATACATAGATTTTGGTGAAAATAATATTGAAAAGACTCGTTCTGGGAACATCGAGATGCTCCTCAAAAACATTTTAATGCACTAGGATATTTAAAATGCTTGAATATATTAAAAATTTAGAATATTTATAATGATCATTCCAATATCAATTACTAATCAATAGGCTTATTAGCTAAGGGTTTGCTAAGGTTAACTATTGTTATCCACTAGTCAAGGGTTCATTAATACCAACTATTGTACTTGCTAGCTAGAGATCAATGGAAACAACTATTATACCTAATTGGTTAGGGGTTTAGTGACTAACCAAAGGTTTACATCTTAATCCACAACAAGGGGATCTTTTCACTTGTAGGCAATATCCATCAATAACATCAATAACATCAATAATAACAACAAAGCCTTAATCTCAAACTAGTTGGGATCAGCTACATAAATTTTTTTTCTTCATTTAGCTCTGTTTTGAGTCATATTATTTTGTAAGATGTAAAGATTCTAAGTTTTTCTTTAGCACTTCCTCTAATGTGATTTTCGGTCTACCTCCACCTCTTTTTTCTTTTACATGTATCAAGTCACTCCTTCGCATAGGTGCATTTAAGGTCTACATTGCACATATCCAAGCCATCTAAGTTGCTCTTTCCTTAATTTAACTTCGATTGGAGCTATCTATACCTTTTTATGAATGATTTCATTTCTCATACTATCTTTTTTTGTATCACCACACATTTATCTTAACATTCTCATTTCCGACACATTCATTTTATGTACGTATATTTTTTTAACTGCCCAACATTTCATGCCATAAAGCATAGCTGGTCTTATTGGCTGTTTTATAAAACTTTCCTTTCAACTTGATAGGTACTTTATGATCACATAATATTCTAGTTGCACTTTTTTATTTTATCCAACCTGCGTTAATCCTATGGACAACATCATCCTCAATCTCTCCGTATGAATAATCAATCTTAAATACCAAAAATAATCATTTTAAGTAACTTTATGGTCCCCAATTTATTCTTTACATTCATTTTCATTTCTAATTGTACTAAAATTATATTCCATGTATTCTATCTTTGTCCTACTTAATCTAAAACCTTTAAATTCTAATGCATCTCGCCATATTTCTAACTTACGATTAACTCTGGCCTTAGTTTCATCTACTAGTACTATATCATCTGCAAATAACATGCACCATAAAATATTATCCTAAATATGTCTAATAAGCTCATCTATAACTAAAGCAAAAAGATAGGAAATAAGAATAGATCTCTATAATGATTAATAAATATTTTAAATGACTAAAGTCAAAATCAATCTTTTTGATATGTTAACATTATCATGATGACATAACGCTTGATAAATTTGGATGCCAAGTACTCTTTTAAAACACATACTTTTAAAAATTCACTTGTCACAAAATATTAAGAAAATATTAGAAAATCATGAAAATTTTAGTCATTTAAATATAACATACGTGCATAACATATAATAATATTCATGTAATTAAACATATTGCTGAAGTTACAATCTATAAACTGCCCTAGCTTTAGTTGGAAATAAGGATTTAAGACAGTTCATAGATAGTTAAGAGTAGAAACCAAAATTCTGAATCCCTGTAAAACCATCAATTATTTGCTAAAATATAGATCATCAACTATGTAAGGACACTAGCTCTCTAGAAGGTTTCCAAAACTTCATACCAAAGCTTCTCTTTTTTTCTCTAGCTTACCACTCTTCTTTATTGCATTTCTTTTCTTCACTAGCTGCTTTCTATAGATGGCTGGGATTTCTAGAGTTGCAAACTAGTAGAAAGAGGGCAGCACCCTCCCATATATAGATGGCTTCTAGCCATGAGGTGTCTAGCATTCCAATTTAGTAGTCAGATGTCAAGTCCAAATTTAGCTAGGTGGATGAATTTCTAGCATGCTTAGGGTCTTAACTCTTATCAATCATTAAGGTCTTATAAATCATTAAATTCAAAATTTTACTAAAATTCTTATCTTATGCAAGAGATTCCTTTTTATGATGTTCCCACTTACAGATATCAACACTTGAGTTATATAATTTGCTTAGCTTACATATACAAATGATTGTATAATAGGCACTAATATATTTAGGTAGTTGACTTAGTACCTCTGGCAGCTGCATATCCTACTTAGATGACTATGGCTTTATGATAAAGGAGGAAAGTATAATTGTGAGTTCATACTTATTCCTTCATGCATCAAGGAAAACATGTTCAATTTAAGCAAATATGTTTGGATCTCATGAAGTGTATATTGCGATACTCAACCGGGTATTTTGCTATCATATCTAAAAGTATTTGATGATCAAAGAATTTGAATGTGATCTCCACATAGAAGAAGTGTTTGATGCAAGACTGGTGGTTTAGCCCATATTTTGGACCAAGTCAAAAGTTTAATATAGATGTGGAATGTCTTGTGGATTTCTAAGGCATGTCTCCTAGAGTTTGTGAAAGTCACCATCGTTTGCTTTTTCGAATGTAATGTATTGATGTGAAGGATATGAAAAATCATGTAGTGCCCATATACGGTCAAATAGTAGAGAATGAATGGAAGAATGAAGAATTAGTTTGCTTGAGTTATTTCTATTAAATTTAATGGCGATTCCACTAGAATCTCCCCCTTTTGCTTAACCCCTATTATTTCTGGTAACACAAAATATGATCATATGTTATTCAGGATGCTAGCTATTGAAATTGCATCTGTGGGACAAAAGACGAACAACTTTGAGGAAAACATGCACATGAATTGGAATTTATTTGTGGTTGATGGCCTTTCACAAATTTACTCTGCCATAGCTTTTGGTGACAAATTTCAACTCTTAAAAATCTGGTGTTGCAAAGAACAAAATTGGAGCTCTATTCATTGTAAAGGAAACGAAATTATTTATTTTTGTGGTATTTCTAAGCAATGGTGGATCTGCTTGATTTAATTCATCAATTCCGACTGAAAGAGCTGCTTGGTTGCTCTGTTTCTCTGGGTCCTGTTTCATTGGAGGAAGGGTGTGTTGGGAATTGTAACATTATATTGATAAAATTGCTTGTCAAAAGCCTAAATAAGTTTTGTCTTTTACATCAAAGTTTTATTAAATTGGAAAACTGAACAATCCTAAGCATGTTATGTTGCATACCACTCCATACCGGGCATACCATACAATATTAGTACCGAATTGAGATTCGGTACCAGTGTGTATAAAGACTCGATATGCTGAACCAACTTGCATACATGCTAAACTGACCTGCGACCCAAGTGTACCAATAATGTACCATTGTGGTGCTGGTACAAGGTCCGGAATCAAGACGGCGAGTCTTTGCTGAGTTTTCATTTTTATGCTCATGTTAACATGCCAATCAGTAGTTTTCTTAATTCCCCTTTAATGAAAAGGGACAAGGATATACTTGACAAGAAAAAGTGCAGCCTTTACCTCTTTGTCTGGTGGCAAGGTCTACATTTCAGATTACTCTGGTGGGTGTAGATCTGAAAATTGTCTTAATGATGTTTACCTGCTCATATGCCTAAGAAAACATTCTTGCAATTTTCTTGTATGCCTAATTTCACGTTTTAATTAGTTTTGTTTATGCACTGTCTACTTTTATCAAGCAATTTTGGATGGAACTGAACTTCATCAGTATCTCATGAATTTTATTGAGAAATCATCAACATCTGGTCATAGTATTAAATTTATTTACTAACATTCCTGTTCACCCTTTTGTTTCTGTGACTAGGATTGTAGGATTGCTGAAAGAATTGAGAGAGAAGGAAAAGGATGCGTCCTTGTTGTAAATGAATGGTACACAATACCAAAGAAGAACCAGCAAACAACTTATTATGCATGAGATGTCAGGGAGAAGCTTCGTGTGCTAGATTGGTCTCCAATTGTTTACTCAACTACAACAAGTGGCCATGGTGTTGAAAAGTATACCCTAATTTTCTACCTATTTTTCATATTTTCACTTGGTTTTAAGTTTACCGAGCTTTGGATATGAGATACTATGTAATTAGACCGATTCTTGTCTCTGAGCTATCTCCGTAAGTTCTTTTGTTAAATAAAGAGAGTTTATGCGAAAGAAAATCATGCAATTTCTTCAAATTAATTTTCTTTTACTGCTTTCCCTTCAGAAAGCTTTATATTCTTTTCTATAAGCTTTATCATAAAAGAAGTTGGTATCTGTGTTTCAGCTCAAGTGAGAGCACTGGCAGTTTATCACTGCTTGGATCTGGTTCAATCGTTTGACTGTTTGCTTCCTCGAGTCAATGACTTTCTCTTGAACACTAAATGCTACACATAGATTAACTTTATGCTATACTTTCTTTATGTAGTCTCTAGATGAATACTAAAAATCGAATATTAAGCCATTGGTTTGGTAATATTTAATAAGATCAATGAATGAGATATGTACTTATTGAGTGATTAATTTGTTTAATGATTACATTTATAGTAAAGATTTGTGTTGTCAAGCACTGAAACTTATATTCAAGTACTGTAAATACTGCTTTTGCCTATTCTATTGCAAGTTAGTTGCTTGGGTTAGAGGCATGAGCTTTTTTATTTCCTTAACTTGTCGTTACTTGAGCTGTTATTATTACTTTACCCTAATCATGTCACATGTTTTAAGGATTATTGCTGCTGCTAGTATGGTTGAGAAGGAGAGGTCTAGAAGGCTAGGTGCATCAATACTGAATCAGGTGGTACAAGAAGCACTAGCCTTTAAACCACCACCACGAACAAGAGGTGGCAAGAGGGGCCGTGTCTATTATAGCACCCAGGTATATTTGTTACATTGGATGGTTGAAGCACGACATTAACCACTTATACAATAATTAACTACTCTACAATAATTAACTACTCCATAAATTTTTAAGGTCACCTCATTATGCATTTTAATCATATTAAATCCTGTACTCAATTATATGATTTTCAAATTCTATAACCATGGCAAAACTTATCACAAGATATATAATGAAGTTTTATATAATTGAAAATTATTATTGGGTAGCTAGCCCACACTTTGTTCACCTTTTAACATTTTTGGCATCAATTCACTTAACATTATCGTTGAAAGCTAAAGGAGCATTTGCTAGCTGCATATATCATTGAACATTGGTTTCAAGTAGTGTTGTCACTCCATTGGTTTCAAGTCATTGAGCTTTATGACAAATACTTCATCTCGCACATTAGCCTATTGCAAGCAGAGTCTTGTTGGAAGCCTCACGGACAACATTTTTATTGCCTAGTCAAGTTAAGGTGATCTAAATACTTGAAATCTAGTATTTATTATGAGAAAAATTGTTTTTAAGTGATTATATATAACAGGATTTATGATCTCATGATGTTTCATAAGAATGAGGACACATGTGATCTTGATAGTTACTCATCTTTGTTTCAACATTCACAATTTTTTAAATGTTAGTCATCAAGCATCCTGATATGCCTTAATTTTCATGCATACTCTCATCAGCTAATTCTAGTTCTACTGTAATGTTTTATTTGGGGATAGAAGTATTGTCTTGGACCTCATTTTCTAATAGTTTGTTAAAGTTTATCCTTAGGTTTGATTGGAATGGACAAAGAAAAAATTTAGGTAGAAGGAATGGACAGTAAAGCTAAAATATGTGCTATATCTGATCTGATCCATTTTTCAATTGAGATTGTGAGAAAAGTAGGGAAAAAATCTAAATATATAATTTACATAAATAAGTAAGAGCTGCTGGTTTTTACAGCAGAACTATTTGAAGTTGACTGTGCCAGAAAGGTTATCCATCGGAAGCAGCAAGGTTGACTATGGCAAGAAATTTTCTGAGCTATTTTTCCACTTTTGGTACCTGTTTTATGCTTTCTCTATTTTTTTGCTTTAGTTGGGATCCAAAGGCACTGCACTTGGTATACATCTCCAATCTATCACATTAATGGATTGTACTTAGAAGTATTTATGGTTGCATCATGAATGTAAAAAAATATTAAAAAAAAGCAGTCATGCTTTGCATTTATATGTTTTGGGAGGGCCACTAGCTTATCCTATGGTAAGAGGTTTCATTCATTTGGTGGAATTGTCTTATCCTATCATAGTGTATGGATTGTCAGGATAGCATGCATGATGCTATGAGGACACTGAAATTTAAAATGTTCAGCAACCATTCATGTTAAATAAAAGGGTTTAACTAAGGTGGTTTTTTATACTTTTTTTCGGAAACCAAGCTTCAATCCCATCGATTCAAACCCTATTCAAATGCCTTTAGCCCCTTTTTTTACCATCCCTTATGCTCCTAAACTTTCATTTTTTTTATGGCACCACCCACATACAGCCAAAAGTATGATAGAATTTGCCTAAATAATAGATAGAATTTGGTACTGTTCGAGAAATCATCCAAAACACGAGTGAAATCCAATTATCCAAATATAGTAGTTCTAGTTGGCATCCTTTGAGTTCAAATCAACTGGATAATTTTCTTGAAAAAAACCATATTTAAGTTATAGATAGCGATAACCTAAAATAAGTATGATATTGATGTTGATCTTCACATGCTCCCCCTCTCCAAAACCAATTGGTTAAGTACATGTTAAGCAATAGATTTTTTTACCTTCTCTCTAATATATTTCTACCTATCTATATTCGAATAACTGGTCTGAACTCAGATAGTACATGTTTGCATAAAAGAGTAACACTTGCATGGATATCCATCTCATTATATTAAGAGTTTGTGGAGATGAAAATATGTATGTTTACATTTATTCCCATGTCTTATTTATTATGTACTTATGTTTGGTTTCTTTATTTATGTTTCCATACAACACCTTGTATTGACAGTATGAAAGTCTATTGTTATTCTCTACCATTATTTTTGATTGCCCCAATAAGCTCTCCTATCACTATTCCTTTCTTGGAGAATTATTGAGGAATGGTTGTATAAGCTTTCTATTCCTCCTTTTGACCTCTATTTATACCTGAGCTTTCTATTTCAAGTGTTGTTGCAATGCATATTTTGCATTCTCTTGCACCTAATTTTTCCCCACATTGCTTTTATTGTAGCTAGAATTTATAAAATCACGTATTTGCCATGGTGAAGGGGCAAGCTTCTGGTATTGGTAATTATTTTTATTTTGATGTTCATATTGAAGCTATTGTTGTCATGACTCTTTAGATCACTTTTTTGATTTGCTAATATGATTTTTCTTATCGTATATTTTTTTTGTGGGTAACTCCGCCTATGTATGAGTTTTTTATACAAAGCTGATCCTAAGTCCAGATAAAAGAGGAGGGTTAGGTAGGTTGATGGCCAGCGTAAAACTATAGTCACATCTTATGAACATGCATTCAATAGAGAAAATCGAGAAAGTTAGGATGTTTCCCAGAAGCGATGCGCCACATCGGACACCTAATGTAGTTGAAATGGCAAGGGTATTTAGGGTGGTCTTCGGAAGCGACATGTCATATCGGCGCTTAGGTGTGATGAAAAATAAGGGTTCCTACACCTTCATGGACGGGTATGGATAAAGAGTTAGTCTAAGAAAATGAAAATGAAAGAAAACAAAACAAAATACGTTTAGCAACTTGGAATATAAGGTCATTAATAGGAAAGTTAATGGAACTAATAAATACAATGAATAAAAGAAGAATTTAAGTAGCTTGCTTGTATGAGACCAAGTGGATAGGTAAAAAAAGCAAAAGAGGTTGATGGTTTTAAACTTTGATGTACAGGCAAAGATATGAATAAAAATAGAGCAGGAATTATTGTAGATAAAAGCCTAAAAGATGAAGTTGTAGACATTAAGAGGATAGGAGATAGAATAATTTTAATTAAATTAGTGATAGATGGGGAGTCAAATATTATTAGTGCTTATGCTCCTTAAGTAGGTTTAGATATTGTGACAAAGTAAGGTTTTTGGAAGGATATGGATGGACTAATTCAAGAGATTCCTACTGGAGAAAAAATATTTATTGAAGGAGATTTGAATGAACATGTAGGAAAGTATAATATAAGTTTTGAAAGAGTACATGGAGGTTATGGATTTGAAGATAGAAATGATAAGGAAAATATCATTTAAGAGTTTGCGATGATATATGATTTAGTATTAACCAATACATATTTTAAAAAGATAGACTCATTTGATAACTTTTAAAAGTGGATATAATGCTAATCAAATAGATTTTTTTCTTATTAGAAAGATTGATTTAGTGTTTTGTAGAGATTGAAAGGTTATACTGGGTGAGGGTCTAACTATACAAGATAAATTAATGGTTATAGATATATGTATTCAAAAATGAAGGAGAAAGACTATAAGGTATAAGAATCTAAGGATTAAATGGTGAAATTTGAAAGGAAAGAAACTAATAGTTTTTAAGATAAAGTGATGAAGGACGAAAAATGAAGTATAGATGGAGAGATTAATACCATATAGAAGAGATGGCTAATAGTATTAGAAAAGTAGCTATAGAGGTATTAGGAGAGTCAAAAAGAAAAGGATCGTATGATAAGAAAACTTGATGGTGGAATGAGAAAGTTTAATTAGCAGTTAAGGCTAAAAAAGAGTGCTATAGAAAACTACCTAACTGTAAAAATAGAGAAACATATAAAAACTATAAGATAATTAAGAAAGAAATTAAAAAGACAGTACGGAAGGCTAAATGTAAGGCATATAAAGAATTATATCACAAAATAGAAACTAAAGATGGAGAAAAAGATATATATATATAATTGTAAGAGTAAGAGATAAAAAAATTAGAAATATATTTTAGGTTAAATGCATTGAAGATGATAAAAAAGTTTTGATTAAGAAGAAAGAGATCAAAGAAAGATGAAGAAGCCATTTTAATAAATTATTAAATAAAAATCATGTAAATAATTTAGCATGTCTTATTAGCTTCATCGAGAATAAAGTTATGGTATATACTTGCAGAATTAGGACATCTTAAGTAAATAAGGCTACAAAAAAAATAAAAGTAGAAAAAGCTATAGAACCTGATAAAATCTCTATAGAAGTTTGAAAATGTTTAGGTGATGCTGAAGTAAAGTAGGTAAAAAATTTATTTAATAGGATTTTAGAAACTAAAAAGATGCCTAATGAATGGAAGAAGAGCATTATAGTACCAATTTATTAGAAAAAAAAAGATATTCAAAACTGTTCTAATTATCGTGGTATCAAACTCATAAGCCATACTATAAAACTTTGGATGGGAGTAATTGAACGTAAGTTGAGATGTACTACAAAAATATCAGAGAATTAATTTGATTTTATGCCAAAAAGTTTGACCATAGAAGTTATTTTCCTCCTTAGAAGGTTAATGAAGATGTATAGAGTAAAGAAAAAAGATCTTTATATGATTTTTACTGATTTAGAGACAGCATATGATAGTGTCCTTAAAAAAATCTTATGATGGGTTAGAAAAAAAAAAAAGGAGTACTTGCTAGGTATATTAACATAATAAAAAATATATATGATGGGACAGTTGGTAGTTTAAGAACTATTGATGGTAATACTAGCAAATTTTCTATTATAATAGACTTACATTAAGGATCTGCTACTAATCCCTATCTTTTTGTTTTAGTTATAGATGGGCTTACTAGATATATTCAAGATATTTTATGGTTCATGCTATTTGCAGATGATATAATTCTAGTAGATGAAATTAAAGCTGGAATTAATCATAAGTTAGAACTATGATGAAATGTATCAGAATCTAAAGGTTTTAGGTTAAGTAGGATTGTGATACCCCAAATTTAATCCCACATTGGATGAGAAAGAAATGTGTCATGTGCTTATAACTCAAGTCCACTTGCTACCCATTAACTTCCACTCGAATTTTTGGGCCACGTGGTTTCGGTCCGCTAATGGAGTTAATTGGATTATAGATGGGCTTGAAGCGTTACAAATAATATCAGAGCCAATCTAAGTGTGCGAAAGTTAGTGCGCATGAGGAAAGGGCTACCCATGGGATGATGGTGGGTCCCGTCATGGCATGGAGCCACCTTTGCAGTACCAATGATCCGACTCGGGGTAGATTCTGGCTAAGTTGTGGCATGCGACGAGGACGTCGCATTATAAGGTAGGGAGATTATGATACCCTAAATTTAGTCCTACATTGAATGGGAAAGAAATATGTCATGTACTTATAACTTAAGTCCACTTGCTACCCATTAACTTTCACTCGAGTTTTTGGGTCATGTGGTTTCGGCCCACTAATAAAGTTAGTTAGACTAATAGGTGGGCTTCGGGCATTACAAGGATAAAGACAGAATACATGAAATGCAATTTTATTACAATAGAAATGAAGATAAATGAAGAGTATAAATTGAAGACCATGAAGTTACTAAAAATGATCATTTTCAGTATTTAGGATCGATTATTCATATGAAAGGAGAAATTGAGGATGATATCCATATGATTAAAGCAGGTTGGATAAAATGGAGAAGTGCAATTGAAATATTATGCGATCATAGAATACCTACTAAATTGAAAGAAAAGTTTTATAAAACAGCCATAAGACCATTTATGCTTTATGGTACGGAATGTTAGGTAGTTAGAAAAATACATATAAATAAGATGAATGAAGTGGAAATGAGATTGTTAAGATGGATGTGTGGTAATACAAGAAAAGATAGAATAAGAAATGAAACAGGTAAAGATAGCTCCAATCGAGAATAAATTAAAGAACGACTTAGATGGTTTGGATATGTGCAACGTAAACCTAGAGATACACCTGTGCAGAAGAGAGACATGATATATGTAGAAGGAAAAAGAGGTAGAGATAGATCGAAAATCATATGAGAGGAAGTGATAAAGAAAAACTTAAAATTTTTGTATGTTACAAAAAATGGCTTAAAACAGAGCTGAATAAAGAAAAAAGGATTCATGTAGCTGACCCTAACTAGTTTAGGATTAAGGCTTTGTTGTTGTACATTTTCTTTATGGGTATTGGATGAATTACATTAAAAGCTATTCTGTGATTTTTGAATAAGACCAATAATATCTATATTTGTCTCTGCTTTGTGCACTTCTGATATAACTCTAAAGACTAGTATTGAACATTCCAGGAGAAGAAATAGGTTTGATAATCTATATATTGTTTTTTCTGTAAATTATTCTGATTTATTCAATTACTCCTTAAGCATACCTTGAATCTTTTTTGATGGACTTGGTCTCACATTAAATTGTTTGTCCAGTGATCTTGTCATATTAAGTAAGACCTTTTGAATGAATTAATATCCTAATATCTTTTCACATCACAATTGAACAATTATCATTAGGACACGCAAACAAGGTAAAACATATAGAATCTGTGCAATATATACATGGAACAACTTAACTTATTAATCATTTCTTAAGTTCTTGTGTGCTACATATTGAAGATGGTGCATTGCTGTTCAAAAATGTTTCTGTCAGTGAACTTATAATATTTTGAGTACTGCAGCTATGGGAATGCAGCTTTCAGCTTCAGAAATCAAATGATTCATATGCCCTTCTACATGTGGATTTAGCAAATGCTACCAGAAACTGACTTGTTTTCATGTGTGGCATGCCACATAGAGTTTGTGCAGTCAAGCATTCTTTGGTTTCAATTTGCAAAATGCTAATGATGTGGATAGCATTGTGAAGGGCCTCAATCCAGAAAAGGAGAGTTGTATCCCTATGGAACATGAGTTCTGATTCTGCAATGCATTGGAATTTGTGTCTTATAGCTACATGTCATCTGGATGCATGAGGACAAGAACTTTTGTACTGTACAATATTGCATGCAAAACATATTTGAATGTGTGTTTGTTGTCATCATCATTATGAAGTTTATGTATTTGTGTACTCCAACAGCAAGAATTACAGTCTTCATCAAAATGGTGTCGAGTATTTAGCAAAAGATTGATCAGGCGATCAAATAAGAAGTCCACTTATGAATTTACCATTAATTATACATGAATTCACCATTAATTTTACATTCCTATAGATGGGCTGTTGGAAGATAAAGAGGCAACTTTCCGAAAGAAGACCAAAAGATATGAGTGAGGGGGTAAGATTCAAGTAGTAGGATTGCTACCAATGCTACTGATGTTTGTAGTAGTGCCAACTACGTAGACAACAGTAACAGCAACAACAAGAACAAAATGATAAATTAATGATAAGACACTGACACTAGCTCAATCCTATGTTTGTGGAGAGAGATTTCTGATTGAAGCATGTAACGTAGGAGGTACTAGGAGATTCATCAGATCAAAAGGTGGATATCAGATGCAGTTAAGAATTAACTAGCAACTCTCCTGAAGGCATATACTGACACTCATACTGACACTCAGATATTAAGTTTTTGTGAATGTAGATTTGTTGGAAAAACAGACTTTAGATCTTTAAGTAGTACTCAGAGGCCCTTGGCCATGTTTTAGGTTTCAAACAGTGATTATATGCTTCAGTTATATTCCAAAGATGGAATTATTTTGATAATTTAGTATAATCTTTTGTTAAGCAAATTTTGCATGTAATTACCCTAAGGGTATCTAGGTAGGCATATGAATCAGATTAGAGGTCTTTTTAAGGTTGTGTGGAATCTGTCTAGGTTCTGTGGGAAGGTTTATAAGAATAATCTTTAAGAATTTAGATTTTGTGATGCAAGTTCTCTGTTTTTCTTCTTCCTTGTGCTTTATCTTTTTTCTCTTTGAAAAAAGACTATATGAGGTTTCTCTGAAAATGTACTTCTGCTGTTGCAGGCTGCTATTTGGCCACCCACTTTTGTTTTCTTTGTCAATGATGCAAAGCTTTTCCCTGAGACATATCGATGTTACATGGAAAAACAGCTACGGTCTGATGCAGGTTTTCCAGGTACACCTATTCGTCTTCTATGGTGCAGCAGAAGAAGAGCAGATAATGAAGGTGAGATTTCTCATTTTAATTTTAAGCTTATTCTGTTTCTAGATTGTAAATGTTCTGCTTTTGTACTTTGGTGGCATAGAATGTCGCATTTGATACACCTGTGTTTTGGACATTTTTGTTTGAGGTTTTTAAGACTTGTGGGGATTTGTCCCCTAAAGGTTGTTGCATTGTGGGCTTTAGGGGTTGTCGTTGTGGGAAACTGCCTCACCAGCTACTTGTCTTTTGGTTTAAGACAATTCAAGTTGGGTTCTTTTGGGCTCCATAAAGAAGACCATGGGTTGGGACAAACTAGAAGCAAGATGGCATTGTTGTATAGAGGAACTTTGTGTCAAGATCCTGATCTTTGTATAAGGTTTTCCTTATAGAATATCTATGTCACTTATAGACATCAGGATCCTAATCATAATTTGGATCCAGGATCTGACTCCAACCTTAATAGAACGCTATCTCTGCATGTAATAATCTGTTCCTTCTTGATGACCACCCTAATATTGATCTGGTACTTCATACTGGGATGGCCATCCAATCTGAAGGAAGATCGAGACAGCGAAATCTATCCTGTAAACTAGTTGTAGTTGAGCCAGTGGAGGATGATAGTAATTAGAATATGACACCTTGGATGAAGCATAACTTTAAGGGTTATACCTTGACTACGTGGAATAGGATCCGATGTATGATTTAGATCCATACACATTCAAGGATCCTATCCCGCATGATATATCATCTGTAGTAGCAAAGTCATATTCTGAACAACCATGAGGTGCCTCTCTCCCATATGTAATCATGTCCTTATAGGTTCTAGGTCATGCATAATGGTTCATATCATATATGGCTTGAGTAAATTATGACTTATTCGTGAATCGAATAAGACTAGGATTAAGGTTTTAAATCTCATGTGATGAGGTCATCCCAATTTTTCAATGGAATGGGATGCACTGCTATTCTACTCTCTCTTAACACTTAGGATGGAGTTTGTCTTAGGACACACCGATTGGGATGCTAGGATGATGGTGGGATCATTCCATCCTACCACTTGAACAGTATTTCATCTTGGCATCCTGCAGAGCGTTCTATCAAGATTTGAAGCCATGTATAGGATTGTGAGCCATGTGCACCCACATCATGTTTATTGCCACCTCCCTAACCACTAGATCTATCAACTTTGAATTATCATTATCATCATTACTAGTCTTACGAAATAATCTAAGGAACCAGCCATTTGAGTGCTTGCTGGTCTCAGAATCATAGTGAACAAGCTCCTGGTCCACTCTCTTCAATGGTAAAGCAGTTTTTTTTTTTTTTTTTCTTGCTGATCTAAGAAGCTGCCTTTTTCCCTTCATGCCCCTGCTTGCTTAGCTCTATTAGGTTGTTCAACTGGGCCCACCATACTGATCGGCCCTACCTCCTTGACTAGATCAAGTATCCTAATCTCAACAACTTTTTGTTAAAATTCTGGGAGGATATCTCCAACATAGAGTCTTGTGATGATGATCAACTCCCCCTATCTCTATGCTTGCTTGACTATCGATGAGCATGGCATGTTGTTTCATCCATTATTCTTCATCCACATCAGCTCTCCTAGCTATAAAACTAGTCGATCGAGGAGATATCTCGACACATCAATCTCTGACTATTGCAGGCCCTCAAGCTTTCCAATCTTTGGATCGTCCTCAACAGTTACAAAATCATTGTGGAGTTGATTATCATACTTTAGCTCCACATCTTCTTGTATGTACTTCAATTTGAGCCACAAATTATACTACACATACACAAGGTCATTAAGCAACCTTTTAAGTCTGGTGACTCTATTGTAGATCGGGGTAAATATTGAATGTTGATCAATTACACTCAGCCATTGGAGACCATTCGTGAGAGGATCCAAATCACCCATCATTTAGGATATTTTGAAAAGAGGCCAAAGTGGAACCACTACTCAACTATAGATACAATAGATACAACAAAGCAAGTTGCAGATTGGAGACTATTTATCATAAAATATTAGATCATTTGTACTTTGTGTCCCAAAAAAAACACCTGAAATCATGTTGTCTTTGCTCGCCATAGCTGCCCTCTCACAAAATTGTTGGTGCATTCCCTAAAAGCTTTAGTCTATGAAATATACAAGACATATTGATTAATGATTTCCTTGAATGATAAAACAATGATCTTGAAGCCTACTAAACATATAACTCACCTCTAAACATCGAGTAATAATGATTGAACTGAGCTCCATTTTATGTATGATATTGCATTGTATGGTTAAAAACAAGGTTTTCAATCAAGTGGGATAGAGGTGCTCCAGTTTTTTCATGGAACGAAACACCTTGCATCTTGTCTCGTCTCAATTCCTGACTCGGTTAGGCATCCTAATATTTTCTTGGGATACTTTTTTTAAAAAAATTATTTATGAAGCTTTAGTGTTTTATTTAATTTTTAAACATATTTGAATTTTAAAAGTTATATCTTTATGATAAATTAAATTTATTTAAAATTAACACTATAATACATTATGGATAAGATAGGATGGGACGAGATGGCTGAGATTAGTTTCAGAATCTTTCTGGGACGAGATGTCTCGGCCGTCTCAGCCTCCATCTCGCCAAGACTTGAATCACTAGTTAAATTTCCTTGTCCATATCCATTCCTTAGACATTATACTAGAACTTTGGGTTAAGGTACCAACACATGTTGATATGCTTCAATAAAAGAACTTTGATTTTAGTTTTTAAAAATGATCATTGGCAATTATATTAAGATTACTTACTATATGTAACTCTGTCCATATGATAGTCCCATCTTTGTTTAAGGATGTTGATGTATTCATCAGCATACTTCAGATTTATCTGTCTGATTTTGGCTTTAACATCCATCATTCTATGATAGAGAAAGCCTATCTGTGGGTATCTCCTACTGTCCATGACCCTAGGCACTCAATATATAGAGGTGCAATTGCCTTTACTATTAGCTTGACTTGCTTTCAAAATTGATAGCTGGTCATTAGGCCTTCCACATGATTGCCTTCTATGCCACTATGGGCCAATATACTTTCCTGCCACTCAGTACTCATGAACATTTGATTCAGACTAGCTTTCTTCTTGATAGGGCTATCGAGTACATTGTAATTTGTGGCAAATTAGGTGATGGCCATAATAATTCACCCTTGTTGTGCTTCTTCATTAATGTCAGAACCTAGATGTAGTTATATATGAATTTTGTGATGGATTACTACCTACATTATCTTCTAGATCTTGCCAATATCCATCAGCATGAGATCCATACAATGGACAATGCATAGGGTCAAGAAAATGTGTGGCCTCATCATGAAAATGTCACCAACGACCTTATGTTGTGGTCCATCGTGTATGACTGCCTGCATGATATTCTGCTCCTCTATCTGATTAACCATTTGCTCTATCAAGCTAAGGATATAGTGGGCATCGTGCACTTTGTCAGAAGCATTGACTTGTGAAAAAAATCTTCTTATCTAGTATGTCAAGAAATTAATGATGCTTCACTTATTAAGCTCTGTACAGCCATCACATATCAATGTCGCACCATGAGTGTTCCACCTGCTTTAGTAGGAAGCTATCCATCTCTCTAGCTTCTCCTTATTTTACTCTCTAATAACTCACCATATGTCCTTTGGCCTAGAAGGATCTACATTGGAACTAGTCTTTGGATGGGCTAATGGCAAACCAATAGTATGTGTTACCTATAGCATTTGCAAGAATGTGGCTGAAAGGAAACCATAAAGCAATGGTCCGCCATATATTCTTTTTCTCATCCTTTGTAAGTATGGTGTCAATCCTTTACAGCTTTGAATTTCTAAGAGAGATATGGATCTATGTCATGAATAGCGACCCCTACTGGAATATCCATATTCTTTCCCTTCTTGTGGTTGTAAGGACCCAAATATGGAGGTTATTGGTTACCACCTGATGTAGAACTGATGTAGAACTAGTGATGTAGAACTAATAAAGAAGGAAAGTAGTTAGAAAGAGAAAGAAAATTCAGGGTAGAGAGGAGGAGAGGAGAGAAAGAGAGAGATAGAGATAAGTCTGAAAATACTGGTAATTTTCTAAATTTACTTCCTGAACTGCCTTTACAACTATAATAAGAAGCCTTTTAAAGGCACAATGCCAAGTAATAAGTTCTTAGGATAAGACTAGCTTAAATGTAAAATAAGTTCCAAACACACAAAGTCAAAGACAAGGTATCTAGGAAAAGACTATCTTAAATGCAGAACAAGTTTTAGTTTTGAAAAATAAAAAAAAACACATAAATGCTAATACATAGTTCGTAGCTTTCGGAAATTGCGTCTGAACTAAGTTCTCTTAAATGCTTTGATTGGACCTCCATCATTGTCCTCCGGTGGGAAAGAACTCGACTTCGGAGAGTGAGTTTCAAGGTAGTACTCCAAAAGGATAGGTGCGAAATTACGAAACTCATCAATAATAATCCAAGTGGCATCGGAATCAGGCCTTCTTTGCCATTTAACAAGGGACTGCTGAAAACTACTCGTGAGAGAAGCAACATACTCATCATCAAGGAATGCTTCAATCTCATCCTGTTGGTTTGGAAGAAGCAGTGGCTTAGGCTCAAGCTAACCTGCAGGAACACTAGTAGGCAAAGGAGGCTCAAAGGTGCCTTGGCATGGGGTCAAATCCTCTATAGTGAAAACAAGACTAATATTCATATAAGTAGGTAAATCAAGTATGCATTAGGTCCAAATTTTTGAAGGATAGGAAAGGGACCAATAGCTCTTGCATGTAATTTCTTGAAGGAGTTTTTGGAAAATCTTTCAAGCCAAATCCGAACCATGATATAGTCACCTATATTGAACTCTTAAACCTTATGATGCACATCAACATATAGTTTATAACTTTCATTACTCAATGCAATTTATAATTTTCATTAGTTAGTGCAATCTTTCACCTAAACTCATTATGCAAATTATGTATGTGCTGACCGAAAGTGTCAGCAGGCTATCAGCAGGCTTAGAGATGCAGTTATTAAGGGGCAAAGACACAAGGTCAATGGGTGTATGAGGTGTATAGCCATGGACAATCTCAAAGAAACTTACCGGTAGAGTGATTAACGGAATTATTGTATGCAAACTTAACTATGGACAAGATCAAATCCCAATTCCTTTACTTTTCCCTAACAAGACATCTAAGCAAATCACTTAATGTGCAGTTGACTACCTTTATTTGACCATCAGTTTGTGGGTTAAAAAGCCAAGGAAAACTTTAAACTAGTGCCAAACAACCTTCAAAGTATTTTCTCAAAGTAGCTAATAAATTTCACATCATGGTCAAACATTATAGTAGAAGGTAAACCATGCAATCTAGCAACCTCTTTGGAGAACAACTTAGCTACATGTGAAGCATTTGTGGATTTATTACAAGGAATAAAATGTGCCATCTTGAAAAATCTATCTACAACAACTAGAACGGAGTCATGGCCTTGTGCTGTCTTAGGTAATCTAAGGATAAAATCTAAGCTCACATCTTTTCAACTTGCATGTGGAATAGGAAGAGGAGTGTACAAACCAATGTTGTGCTTTCTAGTTTTGGCCAATTGAAAAGTGCAACACTAAGAGAATCTTTAAGTTGTCCCTTTTCAAAGAAGACCAATAGAACCTATCCTCAACAAGTGCAATGGTTTTACCCTTTCCCAAATGACTAGCTAGACCTTCGGCATGCATTTCTCACACTAAAAAGTCTCTAAGTGAAGAACGTGGAATACATAATTTAGTATCTTTGAAGAGATAACCATCATGAATAACAAAGTCAACATAATCTCGAAGATTATCATTTTCGATCTACTGATAAATGAGACCAAAATTAGGACAAGTGGCATACTCTTCCTTCATTCTTTCAAAGCCTATCACTTCAACATTCATTACCTGAAGAATAGTAGCCATCCTACTTAAAGCATGTTTTGTATACCAGAGCAATGCTTAAGCATAAAGGAATATTCATTAAGGAATGCCACCCACCTAGCATGCCTAAAATTCAATTTCTTTTGTGAGTTCAGATACCTCAATGCTTGATGGTTAAAAAACAAGACAAATTCTTAGTCAAGTAATACCTCCAATATCGAAGGCATTGTACGCATAAAACTTCATCATAAATAGAGTTTCGTTGCTTGGTCTCATTAAGTCTTTTGCTAAAGAATACTATAAGGTGACCTTTTTTGATATAATACTCCAATACCCATCCCAGAGGCATCACAAGCAACCTCAAAGACTGTTAAAATCAAGGTGCCTAAGTATAGGTGCTTCAGTTATTTTTTGCTTGATGAAATTCCCTTCTCTTTAAGCAATATAGGAGCCATGATAGAACTAAAACCCCTAATGAACCTTCAATAAAAAGTAGCTAACCATGAAAACTACGGAATTTAGAGATGAATTTTGATTCCGACCATTCTCTAATGAATCTAACCTTTTTAGGATCAGCTGCTATGCCCTGAGAAGAGATAATAAAATCGAGGAATAGAACATGGAATTGTACAAAGAAACACTTCTTAAGCTTTGTTTACAATTTGGCTTCTCTAAGAGTCACAAAAACTTGGCGAAGGTGTCCTAAGTGTGCCTCTTTAGTTTGACTATATACAAGGATGTCATCAAAGTATACCACCACAAATTTGCCTATGAATGGTTGTAAGACATAGGTCATAAACCTCATAAAAGTGCTAGGTGCATTACAAACAATCACTCAAACAATCACTCAAACAATCCATCTCGAGTCTTGAAAGCAGTTTTCCACTCATTCCCTTGCCTAATACGGATCTAATAATATCCATTACAAAGATCAATCTTGGAGTGCCAACTGAAGCCAACTAACGTGTCTAACATATCCTCCAGCCTAGGAATTGGAAATCTATATTTCATAGTATCTTGTTAATAGCCCTACTATCCACATACATCTTCCAAGATCCATCTTTCTTTGGGTTCAAAATGGTTGGAACCGCACAAGGAGTAAGGCTATGATGGACAAAACTCTTAGCTAAAAGTTCGTCTATCTGTGTGTTCAATTCAACTCTTTCTTTTGGGTTCATTAGATAGTGTGGAAGATTAGGCAATAGTGACCCAGAGATCAAATCAATGACATGCTGAATATCCCTCAAAGGTGACAACTCACTGGTAACCCATCAGGTATAACATCAAAAAATTCATCTGATAGTTAGCGCACTTAAGGAGGAAAATCATATTGATAATTAAAATGGGTGGAAGGAGATTGTCTAGCTATGATAGCTATCCAACACTTTCTCCTTAATCCTTCTTTCTTAAAGGCTCCATGGCTCAAGATAACTCTTCTTAATAGGAACCTGAGGGGCGGACTTGATTTTGGTTTCCTTATCTTTTTCTGCGGACTTAGCAGGTGTTAAAATGATATTTTTACTCTTGTAGCAAAAAATATAGGTATTTACGTTACCATAATTAGTGACACCAAGGTCATACAACCAAGGGCGACTAAGTAGGATATGTGCTAGGGTTTGGTGGAGGGGTTTCTGTGTCTGGTTGTCTGCCTCCTGGCATGCTTGATCATATGTGCTTGTGAGCGTGTTCTGTTAGCTGAATTAGTTTTCCAAGCAGATGATGTGAGGTTCTATATTGACATTAAAATCTACTGAATATGTTATTCTTTTGAATGCACATGTTTTACCAATCATACATCTGAGACAAGCATTGTGCCAACTATTTTCATTCCAAATTCTGACCATTCAAGTTTTCTGATTGTACCAGGTAAGACTACAGGAATCAATGGGCAAATTCCTGGAAGTGGTGGTAAATTGGCTTTTGCCACTTGATTTGACAGTGCGTCTTCCATCAATGAATATTTCGAGTGGTGTGGCTTGAGCTTGGAAACAATATTAGGGTGCCTCATTACCTTCTCTGTTATCCCAGATAGGTTTTGTATACTATTATAGTTCCTGTAACTGGCAACAAATACTTTCCAATAAAATCTCCTCGCTTTCTATGGTATTGTGAGATGAATTATTTTGGGCCTTAAATTTGAAATTTTAAAATGGTGGATCATAGTGCTATCTATATGCAGTCCTGAATTTGCAGGGAAATTAGAAAGCTCTATCCTACTGTTATTTTGACGTATAAATGGTGTCAATAATCACCAATTTGGGTGGGGGGGAGGGGGAATGTGAAGGAAAAAAAAGAGTTTTGTTGTAGCACTTCATAATCCGAGTTTGTTATAATCATCACTTTGATTTGTGGTGTCTGCAAACTATAATGGAGATCTACAAAATAATAGGTATAGGACAGAGCCAAATCGCAAAGGAGGGGTCTCCTTGAACTGGGTGCAAGAGGTATTTGAAGACAAACCTGCTTGAAAGCGGAATAATAGTGTGATGCTCTGTTTCCTTCTCTTTCCTTTTCTCTGTGGGATGGTATCTTATCTCCTTGTAGCTTTGTCTGGTTTCCAATTCAAGGGGAGATGGTATCGGCATGATGAAATGTGAAGTTTATGAATGAATTTAGGCTGGCTGATCAATTCAATGACAAGTGGAATTTCATCAGCACTAAATCAGACTTGTCTCCATGTGATGAGAAAATAACGCTTAGGGGAGTAGTGTGGAATAATATAGCACCGCATGAAGCAAGACAGCACGGCTCTTAAACAAGTTCTGCATTATAGAATTTGAACGATGTTGCATTCTGATACCACATTGATTGTTTTGTAATCTAAACTTAGATCATTTGTTCCATCACCTGGCAAGGATCCTGAGTAGTGTCACTTCTTAGGATTTAGGCTCCATCTCTCCTGATGATTTTTCTAGTGTAATAAATACTAGTTACACAAGCAATAAAATCATGAATTCCGAGGTGAGCTAGATGTGATATGGAGCAAGCTGTGAGCTAGAAACACATCAAATATCCTGCATCAACGTGAGGTTGATAGCAAATCATGATTCTTGCTATAGATTTTGTGGTGGCTTATATGTCATGGTGGTAGTTGTGGTTGGTTTATCTATAGGATAAAACTTAGGTGCAATTATTTAAGGTGATTTCTATCACCATCCTAAAATATCAACAAGCTACGATGATGAAGGCTATATCACTGATAGAATGAGTTGACTTGAGCTAATGATAAAAGTGCCAATTAGGACATGCGGTCTGCATATTGAGTTTAATCTAGTATCTTAATTCAGACATTTAGTTCATTCGACTGCACATAGGGTCAATATCAGTATTAGTATTTGTCTAGCTAGTTTAATCCATAATACCTTCAGCATCAATTAAGACTCCATCAATCTAAATTGGGTTAAATTTATTAATTGGATTATATTAAAAGTCAAATGCAGCAATGACCTAGTTCGATAATCAAGACCCAACCGCTAGTTGAGCTAAAATCATCATAATTTAGCCAAATCTAACATTTAGGCTTGATTAGTATGGGTAGTTGATACCAATTTGGTTGATTTCAAGTCTTGGGCTCTATCAGTGAACCTGATTACTAACAAGTGGGTCAAATTCAATCTTTAGACTTAGTTAATAAGTCTGATAACTAATAATTGAGTCAAATGCAACATTTTGGCTTAGTCACTTAGCTTGATTTTTGATTCCCCATCATTCAGTGGGTTCAATTAACTTGAGTTCAGGTTAAAGCATTTACTTTAATCTTTGAAACCAGGTCTAATTGTAGTTATTGCTAAGAAAGTCAAATTTGATTTAATTTTTTGAGCATCAAAGAAGGAAAGAATGCTCACAAAAAAGCCAACACCCTAATGCATCCAATGGTGGAATACTCAAAACAAAGAAATGAACCCTTAATTGCCCAAAACCCTCATTCGTTTCAAATATTTGAATTCTCGCTCATCATCAGATGGCAAAGGACTATTGGGACTCCTTAAGATGATGCCATGTGTCGCTAATAAAAAGGAAAGCTTTAATCCCCTCATGCATATATTACTCAACAAAACATTTTGTTTATTTCAAACATCTGAATTCCCCCTCATCATCAAATGATAGGGGATTGTCAGGACTTCTTGAGATAATGCCATGTGTTGTTGATAAGAAGGAAAGTTAACACAAATTCTTTCTCACTGTTGAATCTCTACAAATCCCCGATTTAGAATGTCTATTCCAATGGTTAACAAACCTCTTAATACCCTTTAATTTGGTGCAATTGGGTCCATGAATCTTGACCTGCTTAATGCTAGAAACCTTGTGCAAGCACCAAACTTAATAAACCCAATTAAGCACCCCATTCTAGACCCAAACCTAATTTAGCTATCTTTCAAAATTTGAGAGACAAATTGTGCTGAAGTTAGGGCTATTCAAGGCCTTAACATCAGCCCCACAAGTCTATATAATCCCTAGAGAAAGCCTTAGAGGACACAAGTAGTCCCCTACCTTATCTCAAAACCCTGCCCATATCATAACTCCAAGAACACCTTTTTCCTCCTCACTTTCCTATTGCTTTTAAATCTTGAATCATTACTAAATCCCATACCAAAAGCCATTAGCCCCACTTTCAAAACTTTGAAACTGACATTCTACCATTCACATTAAAAATACTATCTTTGCCCACCCTTCAGACCTTAAGGCATTTTGGTAAGTATAGTTTCTTTGAATCCTAAATTCTAAGTCCCATGTTCCTCTATTTTGAGCTTCTGTAGAACCCCACATCCCAATTGTTCGTACATGTCTATAATGGCCTTCCTAATAACCAAGCCTAAAAACCTCTATCCAAAGATGCCCTACACTCGATTCCCTATGCAAAAATGTGTCCTCCTTATGTGCAAATAATTGCAAGTTTGAGCCAACTCATAGTAAGCCCGGTATTGAATCAAGCATTGATGTAGCCCAAGCAACACATTGTTTCAATCAGATGGAGTACTATGCTAGAAACTCAAGAAGCTCCATAATGGCTTGAGCCCAAGAAGCTGCATAATGGCTTGAACCCAAGACTAGGAAGGAGAACAAGTCCAAAAGTGAATCAAGTTCTAATCTAGAAGCAACTCTAGTTTGAGTTCGGATCGAGCCTAATTGAGCCTCAAAGGAGAGTCAAACTCTCAGGTAGAGCCTCAAGAGAGACTTCTACTCTCAACTCAGCCTCAAAAGGGAGTCCTACTCCCAAGTGGAGCCTCAAAGGAGAGTCCTACTCTCAGGCCAGCTTCAAAGGATATCCTATTCTTAAGTCAGCCTCAAAGGAAGTCCTACTCCTAAGTAAGGCCTCAAGGAGAGTTCTACTCTTAGGTTAGCCTCAAAGAAAGTCCTACTCCTTAGTAAAACCTCAAAAGAGGGTTTTACTCTTAGATAAAAATTCAAAGGAAAGTCAGCCTCAAAGGGAGTTCTACTCCCAAGTCAGCCTTAAGGAGAATCCTATTCCCAAGTCAGGCCATAAAAGAGAGTCTTACTCACAAGTCAAACTTAAAAGGAGTTCTATTCCCATGTCAGCGTTAGAAAAAAGTTTTACTTTTAGGCCAGCCTTAAAGGGAGTCATACTCTCAAGTTAACCTAAGAAGGAAGTATATTTCCAAATTAGCCTAAAAAGAAAGTCCTACTCCTAGACTAGCCTCAAAGGGAATCCTACTTATAGGTAGAGCCTTAAAGGGGAGCTCTACTCCCAAGCTATTTTCAAAAGGGAGTCCTACTTTTAAGTCAGCTTCAAAGGGAGTCCTACTCCTAAGTCAAACTCAAGGAAAGTCCTACTCTTAAGACAGACTCAAGAAAAGTCCTACTCCTAGATAAAGCCTCAAAAGGAAGCCTTACTCTTAGGTTAGCCTCAGAAGGGAGTCATACTCTCAGGTCAGCCTCAAAGGGAATTCTACTCCTAGGTGGAGTATCAAATGGGAGTCCTTTCAGGCCAGTCTTCGAAGGGAGTCTTACTTCCAAATAGCCTCAAATGGAGTTATACTTCTAGGTGAAATATCAAAGGAGAGTCCTACTCTTGGGCCAGCCTCAAAGGAGAGCCTAATTCCTAATTCGAGTCCTACTAGATTCAAAGAGGATTCCTACTCCAAGGCTAGCCTCAAAGGGAGTCTTACTCTTAAGTTAGCTCCAAGAGGAGTCTTAGTCTTAAGTTAGGCCTCAAGGAGAGTCCTACTCGTAAGTCAAACTCAAAGAGAGTTCTACTTCTAAGTTAGTCTTAAAAGGGAGTCCTACTCTCAGGCCAACCTCAAAGGGAGTTCTACTCTCAGATCAGCCTCAATAAGAGTCTTACTCATAGGTGGAGCCTCAAAAGGGAGTCCTACCCGTAGGCCAACCACAAAAAGGAGTCCTATTCCTAAGTTAGCCTCAAAGGAAGTCCTACTCCTAAGTCAATCTTAAAGAAAGTCTTACTCCTAAGTAAAGCTTCAAAAGGAAGTCCTACTCTTAGGCCAGCCTTAAAGAGAGTCCTACTCCTAAGTAAAGCGTCAAAGAAAGTTCTACTTGTAGATGGAGCCTTAAAGAGGATTCTTAGTCGTAATCAGCCTCAAAAGGGAGTCCTACTCCCAGTTAAAGCCTCACAAGGGAGTCCTACTCCACGTTAGCCTTAGAAGGGAATCCTACTTCTAAATTAGCCTCAAAAGGAATCCTACTCTTGGATCAAGTGTTAAAAGGGAGTCCTAGTTCTAGGTCGAGCCAGCTCAAAGAGAAAACTTGCTTCTAGATGAAGCCAAAAGATAGTCCTACTCCTAGATTGAGCCCAAGCTAGTTCAAAGGGGAGCCTTGCTATCGGGACCTCTCCCCGATACATGCCAACTTATAGAAATTTGGCTAGAGTTCTACTAGTCTTATGGTATGAACCATAAGGCACAAGTAAACCCTATCAAATTCCCATAAGTTACATGCTTAACATACATAATCCTGTCAATAACATTTAACCTGCTCAGTTTAATCACATATGTCATCAAACAACAACAGCTAATTTATTTGATCCTACTTAATTTAAAAACATCTTATACATACACATCACTATTCATCTCCAAGCCAAGTCTGATATTTATATCATATAATTACAACTTAACAAATATAAATATACATACATCATCATCTCAATCACCACTCTTAACATACAAAAGTACCTTACAATCAATCCCCTTTACATCCACCAACTCCCTCTCCAAACACTAATAACACATACAAAAATTTCGGTACTGAAACTAAGATGCTAAGCCCACCTGCTTAGTCTTTGACTATTTTAAACTCAACTGCTAGCCTCGAAGAATTTTAACACTGATCTGAAATAAAAAAAAAAAGTGAACACAAGAGGGGTGAGACCTAAGTCCCAGTGACTGGATAACCATCTAACAATAGGAAGAAATTGAGAACCACCTTATAAACTCTTAGGCATATCTACGTAGCATATCGCGATTGATACATAAATTTTTATAAATGAGATAAGTTAACTTATAAGTTAGCTTATGCTTCCAATAATATAACTTAAATAAAGAAATACCACATTTACAAAATTTCATGATGATGGGTTGGGTGTGCTACCACTAAGGTACATCCCTATAGTCGCCCTCCTGCAGGTGTACTCTCAGTGGGTGAGTGTGCTTGAGCAAGAGGATCCCCGCACCACATGGCACCCCTCACATGTGCGGTTCACCTCAGGTGTGAACTTGCCCCTTTTCCTTGGGCCTCCTGGTTGCCCCTCCCTTAGGCTAATATCTCTGAGCCACCTTGGCTTATATAGTATCCTAGCTCTTTATTGAGCTGTGATTCTTTGCCCCACTGGGCTGCTTGCAATCTTCCCCACTGGGCTGATCTAGCTTGTACTCCCCCCTAGCCTAGGGATCATAGTACGATCGAGTCGCAAGGAGGTGCTGGCTATAATAGTGTGTGCAATGCTCATGCTATAACACAGTCTACAGGATGATCAGCCCCATAGATGCCCTCATGCTATTTATGCTGTATGCTGTAAAAATACTCAAGTATAAGTTTATAATCCAATATACAATCAGCTATATTTTCTTGAAACATTTCTATTCATGCATGCCCATGCATTACTTTGAAATATAACTCTGAAGGATAATTTCCATGCTTTACTAAAACATATGTTTTATCCAAGAAATGCTTTTTCATGAAACTCTACACTTTGCTGAAACTCATGCTTTGTTTGAAACTCATGTCTTGCTTTAAAACATGCTGTAAATCCATACTTATTCTTTAAACTCATGCCTTGCTTTTAAACATACTTTACAAATATAATAACATTATAACCGGGTTCTCATTTCCCATATTTGATTACTGAAGGTACTATACTTAGCATGATACACTCATTTTGTAGCAAAATATCACTATACTATTATAAAACATTTCACAAAGCTAGATGAGAAACCCACTCACATACTATTTCTTCTTTTCCACAGTTGCTACCCCTCTTGAAAAGGCTCCTTTACTTGATTTCCTTGACCTATATTAACACATATGAATTTATTTAGGCAACAGACACCTAGGTTTTTCATGAAACATGCATGCATGCCCCTTAAATGCATACCAAAATTTCCTACATTTTCCTCTTATCATTCGGCTTCATAACTACACGGATTCATGGTTTCAACACCCTCACATGCTATCATGCTATCTTCTTAAACTAGATATGAAAATGGTATAAGAAAAGGTTTCATTCTACACATCACATATTTCCCTCTATCAAACATAAATCCTCATCATTTTCATAACATGAAATCCTCTCTTATTTCTTTTCTTTTTCTCTCTAACACATGATTTTATCATTTATCTAAAACCTTAGAAGGTTTAGGGTTTACCTTAAGGATGACAAGAAGAGAAGACACCAAGCTTTCTCCCTTTCTCTTCCTCCTTTCTTCTTCTTCTTCTTCTTCCTTTCTTTTTCTTTTTCTTCTTTCTTTCTTCTTCTTCTTCTTCCCCACGGCTGAAATTTTCTCTCCTTTTCCACCGCCCTCTTCTCCCTCACTCTTGATTTTTCTTACAATGGATGAAGGAGAGGATTAAGGGGGTTTTTAAATGTCTTGGCAAATCCCCAATTTGCCCTCAAACAAATCTCCAAAATGCCCTTTTAAAGTCCACATGGCATGCCTCTTCACCATGCATTTTTATCCTTCTCCACTCATGAAAAAGCCCTTGACAAATTCCTTCTTTACCCTTGGAGAAATTTGCGAATGACGACGGAATCCTTTTTCCCACTTTACCCTTAATCAAATTTTTAAATGACTTTGGTATCCTTTCCCTTTATACCCCTCACCAATTGCTCAAATGACATTGATAAAATTTCAAAAGTGCCCTTTCATTCATGATAAATTTTATGCTTCAAGATTAGGATACTGCTTTGAGATTCGGGATGTTACACTTGCTCCCAGATTAAGTCAAAAATGGAAGTCCTACTCTCAAATCGGGTCATTCAATGGAAAGCTTTGCTTGAGTCAAAGAGGAGTCCTACTACCAAATCAAGTCAAAGAGGAGCCCTACTATACTAATTCAAGTCTGACTCAAACTAAAAATGAGCCCTACTCCTAATTTGAGTCCTACTAGAGTCAAAAAGGAGCCCTACTCCTAGTTCAAGCTAACCCTACTCCTACTTTGAGTCCTACTTGACTTAAAAAGGAGCTTTGCTCCTAAATCAAGCTTGATTTATGCTAAAGAGGAGCCTTGCTCCTAATTTGAGCCTTTCTCAAATCAAAAAGGAGACCTAGTACTCCTAATTCGAGCCCTGCTCGAGCCAAAGAAAGCCTTGCTCCTAGTTCGAGCCCCACTGAACTCAAAGAGGAGCCTTGCTCCACCAAAATTAGAGCCTTGATCCATTAAAACACTTGGAGCCCTACCCATCAAAGTTCTAAAGCCTTACTTCATTAAAAATCATAGAGTCTTACTCCACCAAAAACCTAAGAGCCCCACTCCATCAAAGTTTTGGAGCCTAACCCTATGAAAACTCTAGGGCTCTACTTCATTGAAAATCAAAGCCTTCCTTTATTGAAGTTCTAAAGCCCTACAGTCTTGGAGCCATGCTCCATCAAAACTCTTGGAACTCTGCTCCATCAAAACTCTAGAGCTTTGCTCCATTGAAGATTAGAGCCTTTCTCCATCGAAGATTAGAGCCTTGCTCCATTAAAACTCTGGAGCCTTCTCATCAAAAGTCAGAGCTTTGCTTCATCGAAGTTCTACTCCATCAAAACTCTTGAAGGCCTAAGAGGCAACCCAAGAAGAGGGAGGGGGGTGAATTGGGTTCTAAAAATTTAAATCTAACTCTAACAAAACTCAGTGCAAGATAATAAATAGCAAGTAGAGGAGGCAAAGAAAATTTTTAAAGTGGTTCGATACTCCTTGCCTATGTCCACTCCACAAGTCTCCTACTTAGGTACTTCACTATCTAATTTTCTTTCTGAGTGAAAATCAAACTCTTCTACAACTTCTCATTTTTTTTCAAACTAAGGAGTAACCCTTACAAGAAAACTCAAAGCTTTTGAAACTCTTTTCTTGAAGAAGACACTCAACATAACACCCAAAAGATGTAGATTTGCCAAAGGAGCTTTAAACTTGGGTTGAAAGACTTATGTGCACTAGAGGCTCAAAGAGAGATTAAATAAAGATTTGCAATGATTTTAAATCCAAAAACATGCATTTAAAATAGCCACCAAACCTCTATTATATAGCTAAAAGAAAATATGGTCGTTGAGGCTTATAGGCAACTTTAACGATCATATAAAAATATGACCTGTAATACCCTAAACTTGGAAGACTTATAATTTCATTTTAAGCATATTTTTATTATTATTTTAGTCTTTTTGTCTTAATGATTTGAGTGGAATCTTGAAAAGATATGAAAGCTGAAATTTGAAGTTTTGAGTTTTCCTCATGATCCTTCCAAATAGCTAATAAAGTTAATTATTTAGGCTTGTAATTGAAGTTTTTGTAATGATTTTAATGTCTACTAGTTGCTTTTAATCCTTGGGAGAGGTTGGAATAAAAATTTTGAAGGTTGGAATGCATAAAAAGGGCTTTTGGAAAAGATTTTATGAGAGAAATTAGCTTTTGGAAAAAATGAATTTGAGGTTAGCTGACTCTTCCAAAATGAATTTGAGGTTAGCTGACTCTCATTTTGAGGTTAGCTGACTCTAGAGTCAGCTAACCTGTGAGAAAATGAGGTTAGCTGACTCTAGAGTTAGCTAACAGATGGAAATAGGCTGATTTTGTGAAGTTAGTCGACTGGCTAGAGTCAGCTAACGGATGGAAATAGGCTGATTTTGTGAAGTTAGTCGACTGGCTAGTCGACTAATTGATAGGATTCCTTTGTAAAATTGGTTTGGAACCAATTTTAGCCACTTAGTCAACTACTGTGGAAAATTTTTATGTGAAGTTGGTCTGAAACCAATTTCACCCTCATTAGTCGGTATCTTAGCTGACTAATGGGTTTAGTGAGGACTTCCCAGGAGGTCACCCATCGCTCTCACCCAAGCGTGCCTAGGAGGTCACCCAACGCTCTCACCCAAGCACGCTTAACTGAGGTTTCAGGTGGACAAAAATCTTATGTGGAAGTGGTTTGAGGCTAATTTTGCTCTCATTAGCTAGCATTCATGCTGACTAATAGGTGGATAACCCCTGTTTTTCATCTGATAATGAAATTTGGCCAGGGGCATTAACAAAAATTTGACCAAGGGCAAATATGGAATTTGATAAAAAGTCATTTGAGGATTTGATCAAAGGCAAGGTAGGAAAGAAAATTGAAGGGGCAAAAATACTTGGTGGAAAAGGAAGCCATGTGTGCTTTGAAAAGCGTGACTTAAGAGTGGAGAGGGGTAAAATGGGAATTTTTAAGGGCATTAAAAACCTACTCTTCTTTCCTTAGCCCTTAAGCCACTATAAGAAAAGAGAGAAAGGAGGGAGAAAAGAGAAAAAGAAAAGATTGAGGAGAGGTTTAGCCAGCCGTGGGAAACAAGAGAAGAAGAAAAAGAAAAGAAGAAGAGAAGAAGAAGAGAAAGAGGAAGGGAAGGAAAGGAAAAAGGCTTGGTAATTTAGCCCATCTTTGCTAAGGTAAGTCCAAACTTCCCTAAGCTAGAGAATGATGTTAAAATCTCATGATTTAGAGGTATATGAAGTGATAGCATGAATATGTTATAAATATTTGAGTATGTTAGGGATTGAGGAATATTATACTAAGATGCTAAGGCATAGAGCATGCATGCATAGTTTCATGAAACCTTTAGTGCATGTGACCCTAATAATGCATGTATGATGACTTAGGCCAAGAGATTGGTTCAAGAGAGCCAGAACTGGAGAAATAGCAGCTATAGCAGTGTGCTAGCAGCTAAGGTGAGTGGGTTTCTCATCTAGCTTTGAAAAATGTTTTATGATAGCATAGTGATATTTTGCTATAAATCAGAGTATGTTATGCTAAGTATAGTATTTCAAGTAGTTAAATATGGGAAATGAGAACCCAGTTATGATATATCTTATTCTCAAAGCATGTTCTAAAGCAAAGCATTAGTTTAAGAGTGGGTTTAAAGCATGTTCTAAGGCAAAGCATGAGTTTAAAGCATGTTCTAAAGCAAAGCATGAGTTTAAAGCATGTTCTAAAGCAAAGCATGAGTTTAAAGCATGTTCTAAAGCAAAGCATGAGTTTAAGAACAAGCATGGGTTTACAGCATGTTCCCAAAGCAAAGCATGAGTTACAGAAAAGCAAGAGTTTCAGCAAAGCATGAATTTAAGAAACAAAAAGGAAACATGGGCTAGAGCATGTTTCAAAGCAAAGTATAGAGTTTCATGAAAAGCATTGTTTGGATAAAAACACATGTTTCAGTAAAGCATGGAATTTACTTTTCAGATTTATATTTCAAAGTGATGCATGGGCATGCATGAATATCAATGTTTCAAAGAAAGTATAGCTGATTGTATATTAGATTATAAACTTATATTTGAGTATTTCTACAGCATAAGTATAAAGAGCATGGGACCATCTATGGGGCTGATCACCCTATAGACTGTGCCATAGCATGAGCATTGCACACACTATTATAGCCGGCACCTCCTTGCGACTCAATCGTACTATGATCCCGAGGCCAGGGGGAGTACAAGCTAGATCAGCCTAGTAGGGCAGATTGCAAGCAGCCCAATGGGGCAAGAATCACAACTCGGTTAAGAGCTAGGTTATTATATAGCCCGAGGGGGCACAGAGATATAGGCCTATGGAGGGGGCAAGTAGGAGGCCCAGGGAAAAGGAGCAAGCTCACACCTAGGGTGAACCGCACATGTAGGGGGTGCCATGTGGTGCGGGGATCCTCGACACTCAGTGCACTCACCCACTGAGGGTACATCTGCAGGAGAGCAACTGTAAGGATGTACCTTAGTGGTAGCACACATAGCCCAGCATCATGAGATTTTGTAAAAGTGGCATTATCTTATTTAAGTTGCATTATTGGAAGCATAAGCTAACTTATAAGTTTTTTTATCTCATTGAAAAGATTTCTGTATCAATTGTGATATGTTATATCAGTATGTTTATTTGTTTTTAAAATAGGGTTCTTAGTTTTCCCCATTGTTAGATGGCTATCCAGTCACTAGGACTTAGGTCTCACCCCTCTATTGTTGAAATTTTTGGATTACAGATCAGAGTTAGCAGGTTGGCTCTTGGATGCCTGATTTTGATATGGGCTGCTAGATGTGGATAAATTGATTGATGTCTTGGACTTATGTTACTTGGATTGTATATGTATTTAAAATGGATATGGATGGATATGTATAACTGTAACCCTATGATGTATTTTGAACTTGGATGGTTATGAGAAATGACTGTCATTGTGGAATAGATTTGTGCATGCGGTCTTTATAGCAATATAGTGATGAAAGTTATATTGCCTGGAATCATGTGTTGAATAATGTGAACATCTTATGTTATCTGAGCAAGATGAAATAAATTGTGATGTGATCTGATGAATAGTATGAATGAATTGAGCATGTCAAAGTTTTTAGCAGGTTCTGTATTTTTGTGCATGTAACTTATGGCAATTGGATAGGGATCGTTTGAGCTTTATGGTACTTAGCATAAAGACTAGTAGATCTCTACCCAATTTTCATAAGAAATCATGCCATTGGGAAGGGGGCCTGACATGACCATTGGGCTGTCAGAAGCCTAATGGTTGACTGCCTAGGCTAGGGTTGATCAATCGCCTAGGCTAGGGTTGATCGACCACTCTAGCCTGCGCTGGTTGATTACCAGGCCCAAACAAAGAGCGGTCAAATTTTAGGGTTGTTAGGGTTTTCTAAGTCTGATCGACCATTTTAGGGTCCAGTCTATTGCACATGTTTGATTTTGATTTTTTATGAAAATTTTACTTTAATTGTGATCTAAAACCTAATCTAAATTATTTCTAATATTTATTAAGCCTTGTGCACTTAATGTCCTACCAAGTTTTACATATAGTCCTTAAAAAAAAAAATTCTTTCCTTCGAACCTCAACACATCGAATGATTCTTTGAATTTACAATATGCTGTCTCTAACTTGTATGCTAGGGTGAGACTTGAGCTTTTATGGGATTGAATGCATTCCGAATGAAGTTTCAATCAATTTAGTTTTGCTTGGATGTGCAAACCTATCTAAGTTATCATAACTCAAATATGCTATTAATAATTTCATCAATGTCTTGTTATCATCAAAAAAATGTATTATTAAATCCTACCAAAAAATGACACAAAAAACCTAAAGTATCGAAAGAGTATCGGTAAAATATGGAAGATTCAATAAAAATTCAGATTTCCTATGTTAAGCTCCACATATCCATAAAAAAATCATAGATTCACATGTATTACTTCCCCTTTTGGCATCATCAAATGGAGAACAGAAGACATGATCAAGAGTCATAATAACAATCAAAGACCTTTATATATATATATATATATCGAAACATATAAGTTCAAGATAGATACATCATAACAGTCATAACATGTAGCATATGTCAATACTACAACAAACAATAGAATCATTCAATAGATCATAAATCCAATCATACAAAATACATCTCAGGAACATGTCAACACAGAAACACTCAAGGAAAACACTATCGAAGAAAATCCATCATGGAGTCAAAGCAAGCAGCAAAAGCTTGGTGTATGTCGACATATCCTAGCGAATGTCTGAAACATCTTGGTGAAGTGACTGGATATCCTGGCAAATCAATTAAATGTCCTCTCGTAAATTAGAATCACCTAAGGCTGATGCGGTAGCCGTCAGTGTTGATGATGAGCCTAGTGCTAGATGAGTATCTTGCTATGGTGCATGGGCAGGTTAATGATCATCATCGCCATCATACTCATAATCCTCCTCCTCCTCAACATCACTCCTCCTCTGGTATCCCTCGACAATCAAACAGAGCCTCATCCTCCAAAAGGTAGATCTAAGTAGAAGTCATATGGCTACCACAACCTCCTCCTCTCCTTAACAATTAGCTCAAGGCCAAAAAACTAGAATATCTTAGTGAAAGCTAGGCCATAGGGCAATGAGGTCCTCTTTCTAAATGCATCTATGATGTACTAGATCATCAAGTGTGGCAGGTTGAAAAAGACATGAGATATTAAGTGGGATAGGATATTATGTCAATGAAAGTGACATGGTCTTGACATGCATCTCTAGGAATGATGTTATGGGTCATGATATGATGAATGAAATTAGAAGGAACTGATAGCTTCTGGGCGGATGGTCTAAAAGGCAACCTATATAGACTAGTCACCTGGAACAATACAGGTCTGCTCAAGCTCAGTGAAAGTTCCAATGTTTCACTAGGAACTTTGCATGACATAGGCTCCACCTTTTAGGATATCTAGAATATAGGCTAAGGTGGATGGATCCAAGATGATTTCTTTTTCCTTGACAAAAGAATGGACCTTTAGTTTTGCATCATTTATCTCTAGTTTTGAAAAAAAATAATTGGATTAAATTATGGTAGATGACATGGTTCATAGTTAATAAGGATCCCCATTGTTATGGATCAAAAGGAGTAATCAAGACATGCTCCCTATAATGGGCTAAGTCCACAATGCATCTCCTTGAGATAATGTTTCTTTTTTGAAATGCATCTCTAAATAAAAGCTTAGCCTCCCTAGATTTGAAAAGAGAGTCCTCAATTGAGGATTTCCTCCTCATTTCAACTTTAGAGTAGGATTCTCCCATCTTTCTTTTGGAAACCTCACTTTGGGAGGCTTTTCTAGTCTTAGGAGCCATGAGAACCAAATGATTTTGAGGAAATAACCCTAAGATAGGAGATAGAGAGGAACTTTAGCTAGGTTGAATGGTTCCTTGAGCTAGAAACTTTGGATGTGATAACAATGAGCTAAATTCTTAGTTCTATATGGCTTTAATCATGAATTTAAAGAGGAGCAAACAGCCATTAGGAAAGTTTATGGCTTTTTAAAAGGAAAGCCTAAGAGAAAATATCTAATGCTAGAGAGACCGGCCAAAACAATGAAAATAACAAATAAGAAAGACAAAGAATAGGATTACATGACTTTACCCAAGGAAATGATGAGCATTTGGGAAGGATTGAAGATGGCTAAGGCTTTTTTCCAGTTGTACGAGCCTTTGGAAATGGGAGATGGCCGACTAGGGTTGAATCGAGGCAATAAAAAGGGCTGAAGCTTAGCAAGCTTGATATTTTTTAAAAATGAGTTACAAGTTGGCCGGTCGACCACCCTACTCTGGGTCAACCGACTGCCAGACCAAAATAAAGAAATGTTTTTCTATACTGAGAGTCGATTGATCGACCCAAGTGGTGCAGTCGATCGATTGGGTAAGTCTAAAACTACATCTTTTTTTGATAATTTTGTTGTTAATTCCATACTTGCTTATCCTATCTTTTATGCCATAAACAACTATCATCAAATAAAGTTGATAGACATAAAAATGAAGAAGTAGAAATTTCATCTAAATTTAAAACATACACATTTCATGTCTGGGACCAATAAACAAGGTTTTCTTATCTTTAATACTTTCTACTTAACAATGAGCTGGTTCAAATATAACTCTATTACCTTTATCACATAATTCACAAATACTAAGAAGATTATGCTTTAAATTCTAACAAGCAAATCATTCTCTATACAATGGGAAGAATTGTTACAAATATTACTAATACCAATAATTTTCCTTTTGCTATTATATCCAAAGGTCAGATGTCCTGCATCCTTTGATACTGTGCTTGTAAATTTTGATTTGTCACCCATCATATGCCTTGAACAAGTGCTATCCAAGTACCAATTACTATCCTCCATATTGACCTTGAGACAAAACCTACAAAAAAGATCATGGTTGAGATTTTGGTACCCAAATCATTTTGGGTCCAATGTTGTTAGGGGCTAAAGCTCTTTGGGACTTAGGTTCCATTGGGTACCCAAACCTTCTTCACACCACATATATATTCTCTTTTATTAGGCATGAATGGAGGATGTGTCCCTTACATCCACAAAAATAACAAGTCACAAAAGAGTAATAACTAGATGTAGCTTTCACAAAGAAATTTTTGAAATTTTTGTTGTTTTTAGAGGATTTGTATTCCAAGCCTACTCTTTGTAAACTATATCTTTGCGTTTCAAAAGTTTATCAAGATTTTTTTTCCTTTTATAAATTTATAAATAATTTCATTCAAGTCCTAAATTTTCTTCTTTAATTTTTTTTATTTTCCTTCAAAAGTTTTTCATTTATGCATGCATGTGATTCTAATTTACCTTTTTAAATTTTTCATTTTCCTTCAAAAGGTGTTCATTTTTCAACAATTGAAGCTCATTTTCAAAAACATTTACTTATTTCATTAAAGAGGCATTTTTATAACCTAGTTTTCCCATATCATCATGCATTTCTTCAAAGGCCTCTAATAGCTCATCATATGTAGGGGAGTCTAAGTTACTCACCTCATCTTCCTTTGCCATAAGGCAAAGGTCTGCTGCTTCTACATTGAAATCATCATCGGATGAGCTTATTTCACAATCACTCCATATAGTTACTAGAGCCTTCTTCTTAGACTTCTTGCTTTCTTTTTTAAGTTGGGGGTAATGCACCTTGAATTGACTTAGTTTCTTGCATTCATAGAAAAGAAGAGGTGTATTTTCCTTCTTACTTAACTTCCCCTTTGATCTTTCTCTTCTCCCTCTTCTTTTACCATCTCCTTTTTTTGTCTTCAAAAACTACTTGAACTTGCATGTGAGCATGCTAAGTTCTTCATCTTCTTCATTCTCATCTTCACTACCTACATTAATGTCATTCATTAGTGAAGTTTTTAGTGCAATATCTTTCTTCTTACCTTGCTCTTCTCCTCCTTTCATGGTGATCTCATAGGTCATAAGTGACCCAACTAGTTCATCAAGGTTTAACTTTATCAAATCTTTGGCTTCAATAATGGTTGTCACCTTTGACTACCAAAACTCTGGCAAAGACCTAAGAATTATATAAACATTTTTAACATTAGTATAAACCTTACCAAGAGATTTTGAAGAGTTAATAATATCGATGAATTTAGTAAACATATTGAAAATTGATTCTTCCAATTTCATTTTAAATATTTCATAGCTATGATCAAGAAGACTAACCTTTAATTTCTTAACTTGATTTGTATCCTTATGGGTCACTTCAAGCTTATCCCATATTTGTTTTGCGGTCTAACAAGTAGACCCTATTGAATTCATTAGCATCTAAAGCATAATATAGGGCATTCATGATTCTAGCATTGATTTAAAGAGTCTTAATATAATGCCCCAAGCCCACTTGCTGGCCTAATTAACCTATTAGTAGACTAAAACCACGTGACCTTAAAAACTTGAGTGCAAGTTAATTAATTAGTAGCAAGTGAATTAAGTTATAAGTTCTTTAAACTTTTCTTTTCCATCTGATGTGGTACTATTTTTGGCATATTACAATCTTTCCTTTATCAAGCGACATCCTCGTCGCATACCATAAGCTAGCCAGAATCTACCCTGAGTCGAGTTGTTAGTGCTACAAAGGTAGCTCCATACCATGATGAGACTCTACCATTGTACCATCGGTAGCCCTTTCCTCCTACCCATCAACTTTTGTACACTCCAGATCGGCTTTGATGCTATTTGTAACACCCCAAGCCCACCTGCTAGCCTAATTAACTTGTTAGTGGACCGAAACCTCATGGCCTAAAAAACTCAAGTATAGGTTAATTGGGTCAATAGGTGGGCTTGGAGTATTATAAATGATATTAGAACCGACTCGAGTGTGTAGAAGTTGGTGGATAGAAAGAAAGGATTACCTATGGGATGGTGGTAGAGTTCTGCCATGGTATGGCTCTACTTTTGCAACACCAACAATCTGGTTCAAGGTAGATTCTAGCTAACTTATGGCGTGCAATGAAGACATCGCTTGACAAGGGCGGGAAAGATTGTAATATCCCAAAAATAGCCCCACATCGAATAGAAAAGAAAAATCTCAAGACCTTATAACTCAAGTTTACTTACTACCAATTAACTTGCACTCAGATTTTTAAGGCCATATTGTTTTGGTTTGCTAAGGCCATATCTATCTAAAAATATTGTCTATAAACTAATTTTATAAATTCATTCATTACTTTTTGTTTTTTTAGGTTATCTTTATTTCTCAACTATTTTAGATAAGATCTATATTAAAATATAATGTACCTATACTTACTTGAAATGGATTACTATGACTAGCAATTGAAATAATCCATATATAGGAAGAAAAGAATTACTTATGTTAAATACCATTAAATAGAGTTGGATATATAGAAATAAGAGAGGAGATCTAGTTTATCTTCTTAGCTTTACTATATTAATATTAGATAGATTATACGGCAGTACGGTTGGGTGAGGACAATTGGACATGGTTCATAGAGTGGTGATGCCATACTACTAACCTAATTATATAATTCGAGCTCCATCTACAGTCCCAAACCTCAAAGTTCAAACTTGTGCTGAGTTTTGTTTGATTGACTAGTTTGATTACATATAGCATCTACCTTCAAGTGAGAAGCAAGAAAATTTGGAATGGTGGTAAAATTGAAGCATGGTGCAAAATCACCTTCATTTCATTGAAAAATTTGGAATGGTGAGGAAGAGAGTACGGATAAATAAGAGGAAGAAGAAAATAAAATAGAAAAAAATGTAAATAATATAATAGATAGACTAATTTTGTGTCATATTCACTCTCTTTATGATTCAAGTTTAAGGATTTTATTTAATGGTAAGTTTTTTGGGTTTGTTAGCAAAGGTTTCTGGCCTATCGAAATGTGAAGGCCTTCTCATAAATTAGCTTTATCAGAATAGCATTATCAGAAATCTTCATGCAAGAAAGGGTTAGAGCTGCATCATTGGATGTACAAGAATTTAGCATATTGCAAAACAAATAAAAATAGTCATGAGAAAAGATGTGTAAGATTTTTAAATCAGATCTAAATCTAGTATGCTATTACCATGCTTGACCAAGGGTTGGCGGCTTGCTTTATCACAATGAATTAGTTTAATCGGCGGATTAGATAAAATGGTCTCTAATTTGTAATTATAGCGATTTGTACCACTATGATGAATTAGATGTAAAGATCAGGCCAAAGTAGGTATTTTTATTTGCTCCATATCTCAACAAGGAAATATAATTTAGCATGATTACACCACTTACATATAAAATTGCAAATAAGTCGAGTTTGGCTTGATCATGCTCCACTCAAGTTCTAGATTTCATCTTTTGTTAATCAAGTAGGATTAGGCTGATGGAAAAGAATTTTGACTTAACAAGACATATGGGCCAAGATCAAAGTCAAATATGACCTAAATTTTAATCTAATAAAAAATATTCAAATTAAGGTTAGGATTTGATTGAATTTGATTTGTATTTGAGCCAAATATTTAACTATTCTTTTATAATTAAAATTTAATATAAACTCACTAAAAAATTAAATAAACCTAAAAAGAATCAGCTTAAAATTTAATTTTTTTAAAATTTTTTTATTTCATCTAAGTAATTGATCATTCTTAAGTTTAAAAACCATTTTTGAAATATATATCAATTGCTTGAGAGTATTATAAAATAAAATATACTAAAAAATACGAGGGGCCTCATACCCATTAACTAGTCATAGTTAATGGATTGGATGAATATTTTCATCCTTGCCTTTCAATAGGAATAATTGTTTCCATTAAATAAGGGAGGCCTTTTGGTAGAATGCCCTTCACTAAAAGAAGATCCACCTAAGGTAGTCATCTATTTGCTCCTTAACTATTAAGTCAATGAACTTGGAGACCTTAGCTTTGATACCAATTGAAGGCCCAAGGGCAACCCAAGAGGAGGGAGGATGTATTGGGTTTTAAAAATTAAAATCTAAATCTAATAAAAATCAATGCAAGATAATAGCAGTAAATAAATGGAAAATAAGTAAAGAAGGCAAGAAAATTTTTATAGTAGTTCGATGCTCCTTGTTTGCATCCATTCCGCAAGTCTCCTACTTGGGTATTTCACCATCCAATCTTCTTCATTGATGAAGATCAAATCCTTCTACAACTCCTCTTTTTCTTTGGACTAAGGAGTAACCCTTACAAGAAAACTAAAAGCTCTTGAAACTCTTTTCTTAATGAGGACACTCAACACAACGTCCAAAAGATGTAGATTTGTCAGTGGAGCTCTAAACTTGGATTGAAAGACTTATGAACATTGGAGGTTCAAAGAGAGATTAAACAAGAATTTTCTAATGATTTTAAATTCAAAAACATGCATTTAAAACAGCCACTAAACCCCCATTATATAGCCATGGGAAAATATGGTCACTGAGGCTTCTAAATAGCTCCAACGGCCATATGAAAATATGATTATTGGGTTATTAGAAGCTTAGTGGTCGATCGTCCAGGCTAAGGCCAGTCAACAACCCTAGCTTGTGCTGGTTGATCAACAGGCCCAAATAGAGAGCAATCAAATTTTGGGGTTTTATGGTTTTTCCAAGTCCGATCGACCATTTAAAGTCTAGTCGATCGCACAAGTTTTGTTTTCGATTTTTGTAAAAATTTTACTTTAATTGTGTTCCAAAACCTATTCTAAACCATTTTTATTATTTATTAGGCCTTGTGCACTTAATGTCACAATTGGGTCAAATCAAGCCTCAATTTATGCAATTGGAGCCATGCTCCCGTTTCGAGCTTAGCTTAATCCAATTGGATTCCTGCTCCGAATGGAGCCTCAGTTGACCCAATTAGAGCCGCTCTCAATTAGAGCCTGACTCAACCCAATTGGATGCCTACTCCAAATCAAGTCTCAGTAGACCTAATTGGAGCCATGCTCTAATTTTGAGCCTGGCTCAACCCAATTGGATTATTGCTCCAAATTAAGCCTTAGTCGACCCATTGGAGTCATGCTCAATTAGAGCTTGACTCATCCCAATTGGACTCCTACTCTAAATTGAGCCTTAGTCGACCCAATTGGAGCCATGCTCTCAATTAGAGCTTGTCTCAATCCAATTGGATTCCTGCTCTGAATCGAGTGTCGATCAACCCAATTGAAGCCATGCTCTCATCTTGAGCCTGAATCGACCCAATTCAATTCCTACTTTGAATCAAGCCTGGGTCAATGCAATTGGAGCCATTCTCTTAATTCGAGCCTTTCTGCTCCAAATTGAACCTCAGTCGACCCAATTGGAGCCATTCTCTCAATTAGAGCCTGACTCGACCCAATAGGATTCCTACTCTGAATTGAGCCTTTATCGACCTAATTGAAGCCATGCTCTCATTTCAAGCCTGAATTGACCCATTAGATTCCAACTCCGAATGAAGCCTTAATCGACTCAATTGGAGCCATACTCTCATTTTGAGCTTGACTCAACCTAATTGGATTCCTGCTCTAAATCGAGCCTCAGTCGACCCAATTAGAGCCATGCTCTCCATTCGAGCCTGACTTGATCCAATTTGATTCTTGCTCCGAATCGAGCCTCAATTGATCCAAATGGAGCCATGCTCTCACTTCGAGCTTGGCTCAACCCAATTGGATTCCTGCTCCGAATTGAGCCTCAGTTGGCTCATCTAGAGCCATGGTCTCGATTCAAGCCTGAATCGACCCAACTAGATTTCTACTTTGAATGGAGCTTCAGTCGACCCAATTGGAGCTATGGTCTCAATTCGAGCTTGACTCGACCCAATTGGATTCTTGCTCCAAATTGAGCCTCAGAAGACCTAATTAGAGCCAAATCTCATTTCGAGCCTTAATCGACCCAATTAGATTTTTTCTCTAAATGGAGCCTTAGTTGACCCAATTAGAGCCATAGTCTCGATTCGAGGCTATCTCAACCCAATTAGATTCCTGCTCTAAATCGAGCCTCAATCGGCCCAATTCTCCATGCTATTGTTTTGAGCCTAAATCGACCCAATTCGATTCTTGCTTCAAATCAAGCTTCAGTTGATGCAATTGGAGCCATACTCTTGTTTCGAGCCTAGCTCAATCGAATTGGATTCCTGCTCCAAATTAAGCCTCAGTTGACCCAATTGGAGCCATGCTCTCAATTAGAGCCTGACTCGACCCAATTGGATTCATGCTCTGAATTGAACCTCAATAGACCCAATTGGATCCATATTCTTGTTTTGAGTCTGGCTCAACCCAATTGGATTCCTGCTCTAAATTGATCCTTAGTCGACCCATTGGAGCCATGCTCTTAATTAGAGCCTAACTCAACCCAATTGGACTCCGCTATGAATTAAGCCTCAGTCTACCCAATTGGAGCCATGCTCTCAATTAGAGCCTGTCTCAACACAATTGGATTCCTGCTCTGAATCGAGCCTCAGTCGACCTAATTAGAGCCATGCTCTCGTTTTAAGCCTATATCAACCCAATTCGATTCCTACTTCAAATTGAGCCTCAGTCAATGCAATTGGAGCCATACTCTCATTTCAAGCCTAGCTAAACCTAATTAAATTCCTGCTCCCAATTGATCCTTAGTTGACCCAATTAGAGCCATGCTCTTAATTAGAGCCTGACTCGACCTAATTGAATTCCTGCTTCGAATCGAGCCTTTGTAGACCCATTGGAGCCATGCTCTCATTTTGAGACTGGCTCAACCCAATTGGATTCCTACTCTGAATCGAGCCTCAGTCAACCTAATTTGAGCCATGCTCTTAATTAGATCATGACTCAACCAAATTGGATTACTGCTCTAAATTGAGCCTCAACTGAGCCAATTGGAGTCATGCTCTCGTTTCGAGCCTGGCTCAACCCAATTGAATTTTTGCTTCAAATCGAGCCTTAGCTGACCCAATTGGAGCCATGATCTCAACTCAAGACTGACTCAACCTAGTTGGATTCTTGATCTAAATTAAGCCTTTATCGACCCAATTGGAGCCATGCTCTTGTTTCAAGCTTGAATTGACCTAATTAGATTCCTACTCCAAATCGAGCCTTAATCAACCCAATTGGAGCCATGGTCTTATTTTGGGCCTAACTCGACCCAATTAGATTCCTGCGCTGAATCAAGCTTCAGCCGACCCAAATGGAGTCGTGCTCTCGTTTGAAGCCTAGCTTGAGCCTTAGTCAACCCATCTGGAGCCATGGTCTCGATTCGAGCCTAAATCAACCCAACTAGATTTCTGATACAAATGGAACCTCAGTCGACCCAATTAAAGCCATGATCTCGATTCGAGCCTAACTCAACCCGATTGGATTCCTGCTTCGAATGAGGCTCAAAAGACCCAATTAAAGCCATGCTCTTGCTTTGAGCTTGAATCGACCCAATTAGTTTCTTGCTTTGAATGGAGCATCAGTCGACCCAATTGGAGCCATGGTCTCGATTCGAGCCTATCTCAACCCAATTGGATTCTTGCTTCGATTCGAGCCTTAGTCGACCCAATTGGAGCCATGCTCTCATTTTCAACCTGAATGGGCCCAATTCGATTCTTTCTTTGAATTAAGCCTTAGTCGACGAAATTGGAGCCATGCTCTCATTTCGAGCTTGGCTCAACCCAGTTGGATTCTTGCTCCAAATTGAGCCTTAGTCGACCTAATTAGAGCTATGCTCTAAATTAGAGCCTGACTCGACCCAATTAGATTCATACACTGAATCGATCCTTAGTAGACCCAATTGGAGACATACTCCCATTTTAAGCCTGGCTCAATCTAATTGATTTTTGCTCCAAATTAAGTGTCAACCGACCCATTGGGGCCTAACTTAATCCAATTGGACTCTTACTCCGAATCGAGCCTCAATTGACCCAATTGGAGCCATGCTCTCATTTTGAGCCTGAATCAACCTAATTCGATTCCTACTTCGAATCAAGCCTTAGTTAATGCAACTGGAGCCTTGCTATCATTTTGAGCCTAGCTTAACCCAATTGGATTCCTGCTCCAAATTGAGCCTTAGTCGACCCATGCTCTCAATTAGAGCCTAAGTTGACCCATTTGGATTCCTGCTCCGAATTGAGCCTCGGCAGGCCCAATTGGAGCCATGTTCTCGTTTTGAGCCTGAATTGACCAAATTAGATTCTTGCTCCGAATTGAGCCTCACTTAACACAATTGGAGCCATAGTTGCAATTCAAGCCTGGCTCAACCTAATTGGATTCGTGCTTCAAATTGAGCCTCAGTCGACCCAACTAGAGGCATGGTTCGATTCGAGCCTGAATCGACCCAATTGGATTCTTGCTTTGAATGAGCCTCATTCAACCCAACTGGAGCCATGGTCTTGATTCGAACCTATCTCAACCCAATTGGATTCCTGCTTCAAATCAAGCCTCAGTCAATCCAATTGGAGCCATGCTCTTGTTCTCAACCTGAATCGGCCCAATTCGATTCCTACTTCGAATCGAGCCTCAGTCAATGGAATTGGAGCCATGCTCTCGTTTCGAGCTTGGCTCAACCTAGCTAGATTCTTGCTCCGAACTAAGCCTCGGTCGACCCAATTGGAGCTATACTCCAGTTTCGAGCCTAGCTCAATCCAATTGGATTTTTGCTCCGAATTAAGCCTCAGCCGGCCCATTGGAGCCATGCTCTCAATTATAGACTAACTCAACCCGATTGGACTCCTACTCCGAATCAAGCCTCAACTGGCTTAATTGGAACCATGCTCTCATTTTGAGCCTGAATCAACCCAATTCGATTCCTGCTTCGAATTGAGCCTCAGTTAACACAATTGGAGCCATGCTCTCATTTCGAGCCTAACTTAACCCGATTGGATTCCTGCTCCAAATCGAGCCTCAGTGGACCTAATTGGAGCCATGCTCTTGTTTTGAGCCTGAATCGACTAAATTAGATTCCTGCTCTGAATCGAGCCTCACTCAACACAATTAGAGCCATGGTTGCGATTCGAGCCTGGCTCAATCCAATTGGATTCCTACTCCGAATCGAGCCTCAACCAAGCCAGTTGGAGCCATGCTCTCGTTTCGAGCTTGGCTTAACCCAATTGAATTCCTGCTCTAAATCAAGCCTTGATTGACCCAATTGGAGCCATGCTCTTAATTCAAGACTAACTCAACCCAATTGGATTTCTGCTCTGATTCAAGCCTTAGTGGACCCAATAGGAACCATACTCTCGTTTCGAGCTTGAATCAACCCAATTAGATTCCTGCTCCAAATTGAGCTTCACTCAACCCAATTGGAGCCATTATCGTGATTTGAGCTTAACTTGACTCAATTGGATTCTTGCTTCGAATCGAGCCTCTATCAACCCAATTGAAGCCATGCTCTCATTTAAAGCCTGAATCGACCCATTGGTTTCCTTCTTCGAATCGAGCTTCAGCCGACCCAATTAGAGCCATGCTCTTGTTTTGAGCTTGACTCGACCTAATCGGATTCTTCCTCCAAATCAAGCCTTAGTCAACCTAATTGGAGCCAAGCTCTCCATTTGAGCCTAATTCGACCCAACTGTATTCCTGCTCTGAATCGAGCCTTAGTAGATCCAAATGGAGCCATGCTCTCACTTTGAGCTTGGCTCTACCCAATTGGATTTCTACTCCAAATCGAGCCTCTATTGATTGAATTTTAGCCATGCTCTCAATTAGAGCCTAACTCAATCCAATTAGATTCCTACTCTGAATTGAGCCTTGATCGATCGAACTGGAGCCATAGTCTCATTCGAGCCTTTCTCAACTCAATTGGATTCCTGCTCTGAAGCAAGCCTAAATTGACCCATTCGAGCCATGCTCTCATTTTGAGCCTAAATCGACCCAATTTGATTCCTGCTTTGAATCGAGCCTTAGTTGATGCAATTGGAGCCATGCTCTCATTTTGACCCTAGCCCAATCCAATTGGACTCCTGCTCTGAATTAAGCCTTAGTCGACCCAATTGGAGCCATGCTCTCAATTAGAGACTGAGTCGACCCAATTTAATTCCTACTTTGAATCGAGCCTCAGTAGACCTAATTGGAGCCATGGTCTTGTTTTGAGCCTAAATCAACCAAATTAGATTCCAGCTTTGAATCAAGCCTCACTCAATACAATTGGAGCCATGATCACAATTCAAGCCTCGCTCAACCCAATTGGATTCCTGCTCCGAATCGAGCCTCAGTCGACCCAATTGGAGCCATGCTCTCAATTAGAGCCTGACTCGACCCAATTGGATTCCTGTTCTAAATCGAACCTTAGTAGACCCAATTGGATCCATGTTCTCATTTTGCACCTAGCTCAACCCAATTGGATTCCTGCTCCAAATTGAGCCTCAGTCGATCCATTGGAGCCATGCTCTTATTTTGAGCCTGAATTGACCCAATTAGATTCTTGCTCCAAATGGAACCTTAACCCAACTAAAACCATGGTCTCAATTAGAGCCTATCTCAACCCAATTGGATTCCTGCTCCGAATCGAGACTCTGTCGACCTAATTGGAGCCATGCTTTCGTTTTGAGCCTGAATCAACCCAATTTGATTCCTGCTTCAAATCAAGCCTTAGTCAAAGCAATTGGAGCCATACTCTCATTTCGAGCATGTCTAAACCCAATTAAATCTTTGTTCCAAATTGAACTTTAGTTGACCTAATTGGAGCCATGCTCTTAATTAGAGCCTGACTCAACCCAACTGGATTCTTGTTTTGAATCGAGCCTTATTAGACCCAATTAGAGTCATGCTTTCATTTCAAGATTGGCTCAACCCAATTGGATTCCTACTCTGAATCGAGCCTTAATCGACCTAATTTGAGCCATGCTCTCAATTAGAGCCTAACTTAACCTAATTGGATTACTGCTCTGAATTGAGCCTCAGCCGAGCCAATTGGAGCCATGCTCTCGTTTCGAGCTTGGCTCAACCCAATTGAATTTCTGCTCCAAATCGAGCCTTAGCTGACCCAATTGGAGCCATGATCTCAATTCGAGACTGACTCAACCCAATTAGATTCCTGCTTTGAATTGAACCTTTGTCGACCCAATTGGAGCTATGCTCTCGTTTCGACCTTAATTAATCCAATTAGATTCCTACTTCAAATCAAGCCTCACTCAACCTAATTGGAGCCTTGGTCATGATTTGAGCCAGACTCGACCTAATTGGATTCCTGCTCCAAATTGAGCCTCAACCAACCTAATTGGAGCCATGATCTCATTTTGAGCTTGATCAACCTAGTTAGATTCTTGCTCTGAATCGAGCTTCAATCAATCCAGTTGGAGCCATACTCTCGTTTCAAGCTTGACTTGACCCAATTAGATTCCTACTCCAAATCAAACCTCAGTTGACCCAATTGGAGCCATGCTCTCATTTTGATTCTGGCTTGACCCAATTGGATTCCTACTCCAAATTGAGCCTTAGTCAACCCAATTAAAGCCATGGTCTCAATTCGAGCCTGACTCGACCCTATTGGATTTCTACTCTATTTGGAGCGATGCTCTTGTTTGGAGCCTGAATTGACCAAATTAGATTCTTGCTCCGAATCGAGCCTTAGCTGACCCAAATGGAACCATGTTCTCATTTTGAGCCTTACTCAACCCAGTTAGATTCTTACTCAAAATTGAGCCTCAATTGATCCAATTGGAGCCATGCTCTTGATTCAAGCCTTACTTAACCCAATTGGATTCTTGCTCCGAATCAAGCCTTAGTGGACCCAACTTGAGCCATGCTCTCGTTTCGAGCCTGAATCGACCCAATTAGATTCCTACTCCTAATCAAGCCTTAGTAGACCCAATTGGAGCCATGTTCTTGATTCGAGCATAATCGAGCCTATTGGATTCCTATTCCAAATCGAGCCTCACTTGGCCCAATTGGAGCCATGGTCTTAATTTAAGCCTAACTCGATCCAATTGGATTCCTACTCTGAATTGAGTCTCAGTCACCCAATTGTAGCCATGCTCTTGTTCCGAGCCTGAACCGACCCAATTAGGTTCCTAGTCTGAATCGAGCCTCACTCGACCCAATTGGAGCTATTGTCTTGATTCGAGCTCAACTTGACCCAACTAGTTTTTTGCTCCGAATTAGGCTTGACTCAACTTGATTGGAGCCCTCCTCTTGATTTATGCCTGACTCTACCCTATTAGATTCTTGCTCCAAATCGAGCCTCACTCGATCTAATTGAAGCAATGGTCTCGATTCAAGCATATCTCGGTCCAATTGGATTCCTACCTTGAGTCGAGCCTTAGAGGACCCAATTGGGGCCATGCTCTTGTTTCAAGCCTGATTCAATCCAATTAGATTCCTGCTCCAAATCAAGCCTCACTTGACCCAATTGTAGCCATGGTCTCAATTCGAGCCTAACTCGACCTAATTGGTGCCATGCTCTTGTTTCAAAGCCTGAATCGACCCAATTAGATTATTGCTCCAAACTAAGCCTCAATCAACCCAACTGGAGCCATGGCCTCGATTTGAGCTTGACTCGACCCAATCGGATTTCTACTCCCAATTGAGCCTCAGTAGACCAAATTGGAGCCATGCTCTTGTTTGAGCCTGACTCAACCCAATTAGATTCTTGCTTTGAATCAAGCCTTAGTTGACCCAATTAGAGCCGTCATCTCATTTGGAGCCTGAATCAACCAAATTAGATTCCTGCTATGAATTGAGCTTCACTTGGACTCAATTGGAGCTATGCTTGCAATTCGAGCTTGACTTGACCCAGTAGGATTCCTGCTTTGAATTTAGCCTCACTCACCTCAATTGGAGCCATGGTCACGATTTGAGCCTGACTCAACCCAATTGAATTCCTGCTCCAATCAGGCCTTAATCTACCCAATTGGAGCCTTGCTCTTGTTTCAATACTGAATTGACCCAATTAGATTCCTGCTCAGAATCAAGCCTTAGCTGACCAATTAAAGCTATGCTCTCATTTTGAGCCTAATTCGACCCAATTAAATTCTTGCTCCAAACTAAGCCTTAGTCGACCCAACTGGATCATGGTCTTAATTTCAGCCTGAATCGATCCAATTAGATTCCTGCTCCGAATCGAGCCTCAGTCAACCCAATTGGAGCCATGCTCTCATATCGAGCCTAAATCGACGCAATTAGATTCTTGCTCCAAACTAAGCCTCAATCGACTGAACTAGAGAAATGGTCTCGATTCAAGCCTGACTCGACCCAATTGGATTCTTGCTTCAAATTGAGCCTCAATCAACCCAATTTGAGCCATGATCTTGTTTCGAGCTTGACTCAACCCAATTGGATTCCTGCTCCAAATTGAGCCTCAGTCGACCCAATTAGAGGCATGCTTTTGTTTGGAAATTGAATAGACCAAATTAGATTCCTGCTTGGAATAAAGCCTCACTCGACCCAATTGGAGCCAAGGCCTCGATTCGAGCTTGACTCGACCTAATCGAATTCCTGCTCTGAATCAAGCCTCACTTTGCCCAATTGGAGCCATGGCTATGATTCGAGTCTGCCTTGAACCAATTGGATTCCTTCTCCGAATTGAGCCTCCATAGACCCAATTGGAGCCCTGCTCTCGTTTTAAGCTTGAATTGACCCAATTAGATTCCTGCTTCAAATCGTGCCTCAATCGATCCAATTGGAGCGATGCTCTCATTTCAAGCCTGACTTGACCCAATTGGATTCCTGCTCTGAATCATACCTCGGTAGACCCAATTGGACCCATGGTCTCGATTCGAGCCTGACTCGACCCAATTGGATTCCTACTTCGAATTGAGCCTTAGTAGACCCAATGGAGCCATTCTCTTGCTTCGTGCCTAACTCGATCCGATTGAATTCCTGCTCTAAATTGAGCCTCAGTTGACCCAATTAGACCATGCTCTCGTTTGGAGCTTGAATCGACCAAATTAGGTTTCTGCTCTAAATCGAGCCTCAGCTGACCTAATTGGAGCCTTGCTCTTGTTTCAAGCCTAACTCCACCCATTGGATTCTTGCTTCAAATTGAGCCTTATTGATCCAATTGGAGCCATGCTCTCGATTTGAGCCTTACTCAACCCAATTGAATTCCTGCTCTAAATCAAGCCTTAATAGACCCAACATGAGCCATGCTCTTGTTTCAAGCTTGAATTGACCTAATTAGATTTTTGCTTCGAATCAAGCCTCAGTAGCCTTGGAGTCATGCTCTCGATTTAAGCCTAATCGACCCTATTGGATTCCTACTTCGAATCGAGCCTCACTTGGCCCAATTAGAGCCATGGTCTCGATGGAGCTTGACTCGATCCAATTAGAGCCTTACTCTTGAATCGAGCTTGACTTGGCCTAATTGGAGCCATACTCCTAAATCGAGCCTAAATTGATCCAACTGGATTCTTGCTCTGAATCGAGCTTCCCTCAACCCAATTCTAACCATGCTCTGAATTCGAGTTTGACTCAACCGAATTGGATTCCTACTCCGAATCGAGCTTGAATCAACCTAATTAGAACCCTACTCTTAAATCAAGCTTGACTTATGGCAACCAAGAGCAAACCTAAATCAAGCCCAAACTAGAGCACTGCTCTAAGGTTGGGTTGGATCAAACTTAGATTAAATCCAAATTAAGTCCAATCTAGAGTATTTCTCCATGATCGTGTTGGATCAAACTTAGATCGAATCCAAATTAAGTCTAATCTAGAGTGTTGCTCTAAGATCTGGTTGGATCAAACTTAGATCAAACTTGAATTATGTCCAATCAGAGCATTGCTCGAAGATCGGGTTGGACCAAACTTAGGTCAAACTTAAATCAAGTTCAATCTAGAGTGTTGCTCCAAGATCAGGTGAGATCAAACCAATGTCAAACCAAAATCAAGTTCAATCCGAAGCATTACTCTATGATTGGACTAGATCTAACATAAATCAAGCCTGAATGAAGTTCAATCCAGAGAATCACTGCAAGATTGAGCTAAATCAATTTTAATTTCAATTTCGAGCATTGCTTGAAGATGAGGTCGAATCTTAGATCAAACCCCAGTCAAGTCCAAATCTGAGTGCTGCTCTAAGATTGGGTCGGATCAAACCTAGATCAAACCTGAAACAAGTCCAATTTAGAGCATTGCTTGAAATATGGGTTGGATAAAACTTAGATCAAACTCATATCAAGTTTAATTTGGAGTATTGTTCCAAGATCGGATTGGATCAAACTTAGATCAAGCTCGAATTAAGTCCAATCTAGAGCGTTGTTCTAACATCGGATTGGATCAAACTTAGATCAAACCAAATTAAGTTAAATATGGAGCGTTATTCTAAGATTGGGTTAGATAAAACCAAGATCAAACCCAACTTAAGTCCAATCTAGATCATTGCTCTAAGATCGGGTTGGATCAAACTTAGATCAAACCCCAATTAAGTCCAATTAGGAGCATTTCTCCAAGATCGGGTCAGATCAAACTTAGATCAAATCCGAATCAAGTCTAATATGAAAAGTTGCTCTACGATCCGATTGGATCAAACTTAGATGAAACTCGAATCAAGTCCAATCAGTAGCATTACTCTAAGAGTGGTTTGGATCAAACTTTGATCAAACTTGAATCAATCCCATTCTGAAGCATTGCTCCAAGATCAAGTTGGATCATACTTTGATCAAACCCTAGTTAGGTCCAATTTGGAGCGTTGCTCTAAGATCGGGTTAGAATAAACTTAAATTAAACCTAAATCAAGTCCAATAGGAGCGTTCCTCCATGATCGGTGGATCAAACATAGATCAAATTAGATCAAACATGAATCACATATAATCTAGAGCATTGCTCTAAGATCAGGTCAGATCAAACATTGAGTAAACCTGAATAATTTCAATTTGGAGTGTTGCTCCAAGATTAGGTTAGATCAAACCAAGTTCAAACCCAAATCAAGTCAAAATCTGGACCATTGCTCCAAGATTAGGTTGGAAAAAACTTACATCAAACCCGAATCAACTCTAATCTAGAGCGTTGATCCAAGATCTGAATCAATCAAATCATATCAAACCCAAATCAAGTTCAATCTAGAGCATTGATATAATATCAGGTTGGATCAAACTAGAATGAAACTAAGATCAAACCTGAATAAAGTTTAATTTAGAGCATTGCTCTAAGATCATGTTAGATGGAATAAAAATCAAACCCAAATCAAGTTCAATATGGAGTGTTACTCCAAGATTGGGTTAGATCGAATCAAGATCAAACACAAATCAACTTCAATCTAGAGCATTGCTCTGAGATCAGGTTGGATCAATCTTAAATCAAACTAGATAAAGTCTAATCTAGAGTATTTCTCAAAGATTAGTTGGATCAAACTTAGATCAAATTCGAATTAAGTCCAATTTAGAGTGTTGCTCCAAATACAAGTCTGATCAAACTTAGATCAAATTTGAATCAACTCTAATTAGGAGCATTGCTCCAAGATTGACTTGAATGAAACTTAGGTCAAGCTTGAATCAAGTCTGATGTGCAGCATTGCTCCAAGATCGGGTTGGATCAAACTTAGATTAAACCTAATTTAAGTTCAACATTGCTCTAAGATCAATTTGAATCAAAATTAAACTAAATTAGATCAAACCTGAGTCAAGTCCAATGTAAAGCATTGCTCCAAGATCGAGATGGATCAAACATACATGAAACCCAAATAAAGTTTAATCTGCAGCATTGCTCCAAGATTGGGTTACATCAAACTAAGATCAAACCCAAATCATGTCTAATATGTAGCATTGCTCCGAGATCAGTTTGGATCAAACTTAGGTCTAAGACATTCCAAGGCTGATCTAGAGTGTTGCTACAAGATTTGGTTCGATCAAATTAGATCTAATCCAAATCAAATTTAATCTAGTGCATTACTCTAAGATCAGGTTGAATCAATCTTAGATCAAAGCCGAATAAAGTTTAATTTGGAGCATCGCTCTAAGATTGGATTGGATCAAAATTAAATCAAACATGAATTAAGCTAAATCTGGAATGTTACTTTGAAATTGAGTTAGATAAAACCAAGATCAAGCCCAAATGAAGTCCAATCTGGAGCATTGCTCCAAGATCGGATTAGATCAAACTTAGATCAAACCTAAATTAAGTCTAGTCTAGAGAATTTCTCTATGATCGGGTTGGATCAAACTTAGATCAAATCCGAATCAAGCTAATCTGGAGCATTGCTCCAAGATTTGGTTGGATCAAACTTATATCAAACTCAAATCATGTCCAATCAGGAGCATTGCTCAAAGATCAGGTTGAAACCAAATTTAGGTCAAATCTAAATCAAGTTCAATCTGAAGCATTGCTCCAAGATCGAGTGAGATCAAGACAACATCAAACCAAAATCAAATTCAATTCGAAGCATTACTCCATTATTGGACTAGATTTAACCTAGATCAAGTCTGAATGAAGTTCAATCTAGAGCATTGTTGCAAGATTGAGCTAGTTCATGCTCGAATCAATTTCAATTTGGAGCATTGCTTCAAGATCACATCGGATCAAACTTAGATCAAACCCAAAGCAAATCCAATTTAGAGCATGGCTCCAAAAATGGGTTGAATCAAACTTAGATCAAACCCATATCAAGTCTAATTTGAAGCATGGCTCTAAGATTAGGTTGGATAAAACTTAGATAAAACCCAAATCAAATTCAATCTGAAGGGTTGCTCTAAGATCAGGTTGAATCAAAATTAGATAAAGCTCAAATTATGTCCAATCAAGAGCATCACTCTAAGATCGGATTGGATCAAACTTAGATCAAGCCCAAATTAAGTTAGATATGGAGTGTTGCTCTAAGATTGGGTTAGATAAAATCAAGATCAAACCCAAATCAAGTCCAATATGGAGCGTTGCTCCAAGAGTGGGTTGGATCAAACTTAGAGCAAACCCGAATTAAGTCCAATTAGGAGCTTTTCTCCAAGATCGAGTCAGATCAAACTTAGATCAAATTCGAATCAAGTCTAATATGAAAAGTTACTCTAAGATCTGATTGGATCAAACTTAGTTCAAACTCCAATCAAGCCCGATTAGTAACGTTGCTCCAAGATTAGGTTGGATAAAACTTAGATCAAACTTGAATCAAGCCCAATTTGGAGCATTGCTCCAAGATTGAGTTGGATCAAACTTAGATCAAACCCTAGTTAGGTCCAATTTAGAACATTGCTCTAAGATCATATTAGATCAAACTTAAATCAAACTAGAATCAAGTCCAATATAGAGCATTCCTCCAAGATCGATGGATCAAAATGGATGAAATTAGATCAAACCTAAATCAAGTGCAATCAGGAGCATTGCTCCAAGATCGGGTTGGATCGAATATTGAGCAAACCCGAATCAATCCAATCTGGAGTGTTGCTCCAAAATCAGGTTAGATCAAACTAAGAGCAAACTCAAATCAAGTCAAATTTGGACCATTGCTCTAAGATTGGGTTAGATAATACTTACATCGAGCTCGAATCAACTCCAATCTAAAATGTTGATCCAAGATCTGATTCGATCAAATCAGATCAAATCCATATCAAGTTTAATCTAGAGCATTGATGTAATATCGGATCGGATCAAATTATGATCAAACTAAGATCAAACCTGTATAAATTTTAATTTGGAGAATTGCTCTAAGATCAGGTTAGATGGACAAAGGTCAAACTCAAATCAAGTTTAATTTAAAGGGTTACTCTAAGATCGGGTCAAATTAAACCAAGATCAAACACAAATCAACTTCAATCTAGAGCATTTCTCTGAGATCAGGTTAGATCAATCTTAGATCAAACCAGATTAAGTTAGATTTGGAGCATTTGTTGAAGATCGAATCAAATCAAACTTAGATCAAATCTGAATTAAGTCCAATCTAAAGCATTGCTCCAAGTATAGGTCGGATTAAACTTAGATCAAATTCAAATCAACTCCAATCAGGAGCACTGCTCCAAGATCGACTTGAATGAAACTTAGATCAAACTTAAATCAAGTTCAATATGGAGTGTTGCTCTAAGATCGGGTTGGATTAAGCTTAGATCAAACTCGAATTATGTGGAGCATTGCTCTAAGATCAGGTCGGATCAAAGTTAGACTAAACTAGATTAAACCTGAATCAAGTCCAATGTACAACATTGCTCCAAGATCAGATTGGAGCGTTGCTCTAATATTGGCTTGTATCAAACTTAGATCAAACCCAAAATAAGTCTAATTTGGAGCATTGCTCCAAAAGCAGGTAGCATCAAATTTAGATCAAACCTATATCAAGTCCAATCTGAAGCATTACTCCAAGATCAGGTTAGATAAAACTTAGATAAAAGGCAAATTAAGTACAATCTAGAGCATTACTCCAGGATTGGGTTGGATCAAACTTAGATCAAACTCGAATTAAGTCCAATCTGGAGCATCACTCTAAGATCGGTTTGGATCAAACTTAGATCAAACCCAAATTATGTCCAATTAGTAGCATTTCTCCAAGATTGGGTTGGATCAAACTTAGATCAAATCTAAATCAAGTCTAATAGGAAGTGTTGCTCTAAGATCCAATTGGATCAAACCTAGATCAAACTCGAATCAAGTCCAATCGGAGCATTGCTTCAAGATCAGGTTAGTTCAAACTAAGATCGAGCTTAAATCAAGTACAATCTGGAGTGTTGCTTAAAGATCGAGTTAGATGAAACTAAGATTAAACATGAATCAAGTTAAATCAAGAGTGTTGCTCTAAGACTAGGTTAAATCAAACTAAAATTAAATCCAAATCAAGTTTAATCTAGAATGTTGCTCCATGATTGGGTTAGATCAAATAAGATCAAACCTGAATCAATTTCAATCTAGAGCATTACTACAAGATCAAGTTAGATCAAATTTTGGTCAAACCTGAATGAAGTCCAATCTAGAGTAACACTCTAAGATTGGGTTGAATCAAACCAAGATCAAACCTGAATCAAGTTCAATATGCAGCGCTGCTCCAAGATTGGGTTAGATCAAACCAATGTCAATCCTAAATAAAAATGAATCTGGAGCGTTGATACAAGTTCGGGTTAGATTAAACCAAGATCAGACCCAAATAAAATCTAATCTAGAGCATTGCTCCAAGATTGAATTTGATCAAACTTAAATCAAACATAAATCAAATCCAACCTAGAGCATTGCTTCAAGATCGGGTTAGATCAAACTTAGATCAAACCCTAATTAAGTCCTATCTGCAGCATTCCTCTAAGATCAATAGATCAAACTTAAATCAAATTAGATCAAACCCGAATCAAGTACAATATGGAGAGTTGCTCCAATATTGGGTTGGAACAAATATAGATCAAACCTGAATAAATTTAAATTTGGAGCATTGCTTAAAGATTAGGTTAGATCAAACCAAGGTCAAACCTAAATCAAGTCAAATATGGACCATTGCTCCAAGATTAGGTTGGATAAAACTTACATCAAACTTGAGTCAGCTCCAATTTAGAGCATTGATCCAAGATCAGGTTCGATCAAATTAAACCAAACTTGAATCAAGTTCAATCTAGAACATTGATTTAATATCAAGTTAGATCAAACTATGATCAAACCTAAATAAAGTTCAATTTGGAGTGTTGCTCTAAGTTTGGGTCGGATGGAACTAAAATCAATCCCAAATCAAGTTCAATATGGAGCATTACTTTAAGATTGTGTTAGATCGAACCAAGATCAAATCCGAATCAACTTCAATATGGAGCCTTTCTCCAAGATTGGGTTGGATCAAACTAAGATCAAACCAAATCAAGTCCAATCTGGAGCATTTCCCTAAGATAGGATTAGATCAAACTTAGATCAAATTTGAATTAAGTCAAACCTAGAACATTGCTCTAAGTTTAGGTTGGATCGAACTTAGATCAAATTCAAATAGACTCCAATCACGAGCGTTGCTCTAAGATCGGGTTGGATGAAACTTAGATCAAACCCAAATCAAATTCAATGTGGAGCACTACTCCAAGATCGAGTGAGATAAAACCAAGATCAAACCTAAATCAAGTTCAAATTGGAGCATTGTTCCATGATTGAGCAAGATTGAACTCAAATCAGGCCCAAATGAAGTTTAATCTAGAGCATTGCTAAATGGTCAGGCTAGATATTACCTAGATTGAGCTCGAATTAAGTTTGATCTAAAGCGTTACTACATGATTGAACCAGATCTAACCTCGATCAAACCCTGATGAAGTTCAATCTTAAGCGTTGGTTTATGATCGTGCCAAATCAAGCCTAAATCATATTCTATAACGTTGGCCCAAGATCAAGTTGGATCAAACCCGAATGAAGTTCAATATGGAGTGTTGTTCGAGATCGGGCTCGATCAAACCAAGATCAATCACGAATCAAATCCAATCTGGAGCATTGGTACAAGTTTGGGTTAGATCAAAATAATATCAAACTGGAATAAATTCCAATCTAGAGCATTGCTCTGAGATCGAATTAGTTAAAACCAAAATCAAGTTGAATTTGAAGGGTTGCTGCAAGATCAGGTTAAATTAAACTACGAACAAGTTTAATATGAAGTGTTGCTCTAAGATCGGGTATAATCAAACTTAGAGCAAATTCGAATCAGATCCAATCTGAAGTGTTGCTCCAAGATTAGGTTGGACAAACTTAAATCAAACCTAAATCAAACCCAATCTGACATGTTGCTCTAAGATCGACTGGATTAAACTTAATTCAAATTCGAATCAAGTCCAATTAGAGCATTGCTCTAAGATCAAATTGGATCAAATTTAAATGAAACCCAAATCAGGTAAAATCTAGAGCATTACCCTAAGATCAAGTTCGATCAAACTTAGATCAAACATAAATCAAGTCCATTCTAGAGTGTTATTCTAAGATCAGGTCAGTTCAAACCAAGATCGAGCCTAAATCAAGTACATCTGAAGCATTGCTTTAAGATAGGTTAAATCAAATTAAGATCAAACCTAAATCAAGTTAAATTAGGAGCGTTGCTCCAAGATCAGGTCAGATCAAATAAGATCAAACTTGAATACATTTCAATTTAAAGCATTACTAAAAGATCAGGTTATATCAAACTTTGATCAAACCTAAATCAAGTCCAATCTAGAGCATTGCTCCAAGATTGGGTTAGATTAAACCTGAATCAAGTTCAATCTATAGCATTGCTCTAAGATCGGGTTAGATCAAACCAAGTTTGAATTTGGGGCATTAATACAAATTCAGGTTAGATCAAAGCAAGATCAAATCCAAATCAAGTCCAATTTGAAGCATTGCTCCAAGATCAAATTGGATCAAACATAGATAAAACTCAAATCAAGTTGAATCTGAATCATTGCTCAATGATCGAACCAAATCAAACTTAGATCAAGCCCAAAAGAAGTTTAATTTAGAGTGTTGCTTCGAGATGGCCAGGTTATTATCAAAACAAGTTCAATATGAACCATTGCTCCAAGATAAGGTTGGATCAAACTTAGATCAAACCCAAATGAATTCCAAGTTGGAGCATTGCTCCAAGTTCATGTTGAATTAATCTTAGATCAAATTTTAATTGACTCTAATCAGTAGCGTTGCTCCAAGATTGGCTTGGATGAAACTTAGATCAAATCTGAATCAAGTTCAATGTGAAGTATTGCTCTAACATCGGGTGAGATCAAACCAAGATTGAACCAAATCAAGTTCAATTAGGAGCATTGATCCATGATCGGGCCAGATTGTTCCCAAATAAATCACGAATGAAGTTTAATTTGAACTATTGCCACATGATCGGCTAGAAATTACTTAGATTGAGCTCGCATCAAGTTTGATTTAGAGCATTACTACATGATTGGATCAGATCTAATCTCAGTCAAACCCTAATGAAGTTCAATTTGGAGCGTTGCTTCAAGATTGTACTAGATCAAGCTCAAATCATGTTCTATCTAAAGTGTTGCTCTAAGATCGGGCCTAATCAAACCAAGATTGATCCTGAATCAAGTCTAATCTACAGCATTGGCAAAAGTTCAAGTTAGATCAAACTTGAATCAATTCTAATGTAGAGCATTGCTTCAAGATCGGATTAGATCAAACTTAGATTAAACCAGAATCAAGTTGAATATGAAGCATTACTATAAGATCGGGTTAGAACAAACCAAGATCAAATCTAAATTAAGTTCAATATGTAGTGTTGCTCCAAGACTGGGTAGGATCAAACTTAGATCAAACTCGAATAAGGTCCAATCTAAAGTGTTTCTCAAAGATTAGGTTGGATCAAACTTAGATCAAACCCAAATCAAGTCTAATCTAATGCGTTGTTCTAAGATCAGGTTGGATCAAACTTAGATCAAACCTGAACCAAGTCAAATCTAGAGCGTTGCCCTAAGATTGGGTTGGATCAAACTTAGACAAAATCCAAATTAAATCCAATATAGTGTGTTCCTCCAAATTTGGATTAGAACAAAATTAGATCAAACCCAAATCAAGTCCAATATGGAGCATCGCTTCAAGATCGAGTTAGATCAAACCAAATCAAATTCGAATAAAGTAAATCTAAAGTGTTGCTCTAAGATTGGGTAAGATAGAACCAGGATTAAAACCAAATTAAGTTCAAACTAAAGCATTGCTCCATGATCAGGACAAATTGAAGTTAGATGAAACCCAAATGAAGTTTCATCTAGAGGTTTGCTCCAAAATCAAGCTAGATTGTACCCGAATCAACTCCAATCTGGAGTGTGGCCCCAAGGTCGAGTTCGATCAAACATAGATTAAACTAGAGTCAAGTCCAATATAGAGCATTGCTCCAAGATCGATTGGATCAAACTTAGATTAAACATGAATCAAGTTCAATTTGAAGCGTTACTTCAAGATCGGGTTAGATCAAATCAAGATCAAACCCATATCAAGTTTAATTCAGAGTGTTACTCTAAGATTGGGTAAGTTCAAAACAAGATAGAGCCCAAATCAAGTCCAATCTAGAGCATTGCTTTAAGATCAGTTTAAGATTAAATTAAGATTGAACCCGAATCAGGTTAAATTAGGAGCATTGGTCCAAGATCGAGTTAGATCAAACCAAGATCAAACTCGAATCAAGGTCAATTTAGAGCACCATTTCATGATCGGGTCAGTTCAAATAAGAACAAACCCGAATCAAATTCAATCTGAAGCATTACTATAAGATTGGGTTGGATTAAACTTAGATCAAACTCGAATCAAGTCAAATTTAGAGTGTTGCTTCAAGATTGGGTTGGATAAAATCAAGATCAAACCCAAATCAAGTTCAATCTACATAGTTGCTTTAAGATCACATTAGATCAAATTGAGATCAACCCCAAATTAAGTTTAATCTAGAGCGTTGCTGCAAGTTTGGGTTGCTTAAAGATCAGATTGGATCAAACTAAAGTCAAACACGAATCAAGTTCAATATAAAGTGTTGCTCTAAGATTGCGTTAGATCAAATGAAGATCAAACCCAAATCATGTTCAATTTAGAGCATTGCTCCAATATTAAGTAGGATCGAACTTAGAACAAACCTAAATTAGGTCCAATCTAGAGCATTGCTCCAATATCAGATTGGATATACCTTAGATCAAACCTGAATCAAGTAAAATCTAGAGCGTTGCTCTAAAATCCATCAAACCAAGATCATACCCAAATCATGTTCACTCGAGAGCGTTGCTTCAAGATTGGGTTGGATCAAAGTTAGATCAAACCCAAATCAAGTCCAATTTGGAGCATTACTGCAATATTGAGTTATATCAAACTTAGATCAAGCCCAAATACTATCCAATCTAGAGCATCTCTCTATGATTAGGGTTTGATCAAGCCAAGATTAAATGCAAATCAAGCTAATTTAGAGCATTGCTTCAAACTTAAGATCAAATCTAAATCAAGTATAATTTGGAGTGCTGCTCCAAGATGGAGTCAGATCGAACTAAAATCAAACCCAAATCAAGTTGAATTTGGAGCATTGCTCTAAGATCGGGTAAGATCTAACCAAGATCAAAATTGAATCAAGTTCAAATTGGAGCATTGCTCCATGATCAAGATAGATTGAACCTAGATCAAGCCCAAATGAAGTTCAATATGGAGTGTTGCTCCAAGATCAAGCTAGATCAAAACCGAGTCAAGCCCAACATTAAGTTCAATATGAAGTGTTGCTCCAAAATCGGGTTAGATCAAACAAAGATCAAACTCAAATCAAGTTCAATCTCGAGCATTGCACTAAGATCATGCCAGCTCAAACCAAAATCAAGCCCAAATCAAGGCCAGGAGCATTGCTCTAAGGTCATGTTAAATTAAACTAAGATTGAAATCGAATCAAGTTCAATCTAAAGCATTGCTCCATGATTAGGTTAGATCAAATAAGATCAAACCCGAACCAAATTCAATTTGAAGCAATATTCTAAGATCGGGTTGGATCAAACTTAGGTCAAACCCAAATCAAATCCAATCTGAAGCGTTGCTCTAAGATCTGCTTGGATTAAACTTAGATCAAACCAAAATCAAGTCTAATCTCAAGCGTTACTCAAAGATTAGGATGGATCAAACCAAGATTAAACTTGAATCAAGTTTAGTCTAGAGCGTTGCTCCAAGAATGGGTTAGATCAAACTTAGATCAAATAAAGTGTTGCTCAAAGATTATGATGGATCAAATCAAGATCAAACTCGAATCAAGTTCAATTTGGAGTGTTGCTCCAAGAAAAGGTTAGATCAAACTTAGATGAAATATGAATCAAGTTCAATTTGGAGCATTGCTTCAAGATTGGGCTAGATCTAACTAAAATTGAACCCAAATCAAGTTTAATGTGGAGTGTTGCTTCATGATCAAATTAGATCAAACCCAAATCAAGTTCATGTACAGTGTTTCTTTAAGATCAGGTGAGATTAAACCAAGATTAAACTTGAACAAAGTTTAATATAGAGCATTGCTCCAAGATCGGATCAGATCAAACCAATATAAAATATGGAGCAAGTTTGATTAGGAGCATTGCTCCAATATAAAACATGATCGGACGAAATCTAACCTCGATCGAGCCCCAATGAAGTTCAGTTCAGAGCATTAGTCCAAGAACGTGCTAGATCAAGCCCAAATCATGTTTTATTTAGAGCGTTGCTCCAAGATCAGAATTGATCAAACCAAGATCAAATCTAAATCAAGTTCAATACAGAGCATTGCTTCGAGATCTGGTTCGATCAAACCAAGATCGATCCCGAATCAAGTCCAATCTAGAGCATTGCATTACAACAAGTTCGGGTTAGATCAAATCTAGAGCATTGCTCCAAGATCGAATTGGATCAAACTTAGATCAAACCAAAATCATGTTGAATATGAAGTGTTGCTACAAGATTGGGTTAGTTCAAATCAAGATCAAATCAAAATCAAGTTTAATCTGGAGCATTGCTCCATGATTGGGTAGAATAAAACTCAAATTAAACCCGAATCAGGTCTAATATGAAGTGTTGCCACATGATCAGATTGAATCAAACTTAGATCAAACCAGAAACAAGTCCAATCTAGTGCATTGCTATAAAATCAGGTTGGATCAAACTTATATCAAACCTAAATTAAGTATGATCTGGAGCATTGCTTTGAGATAAGGTTGGATCAAATTTAGATCAAACCCGAATCAGGTCAAATCTAGAGAGTTACTTCAAGATTGGGTTCGATCAAACTAAGATCGAACCTGAATCAAGTTAAATAAGGTGTGTTGCTTCAAGATCGGGTTTGATCAAACCAATATCAAATCCGAATCATGTCTAATTTGAAGTGTTGCTATAAGATCGGGTTAGATCAAATTAAAATCAAGTTCAATCCGAATCGTTGCTCCAAGATCAGGTTGAATCAAACTTAGATCAAATCCAAATCAAGTCCAATATGGCATGTTGCTCTAAGATTGGGTTGGACCAAACATAGACCAAACATGAATCAGGTCAAATCTAGAGCATTGCCATAAGATCGGGATTGATCAAACTTAGATCAAACCCAAAATTAAGTACAATTTGGAGCGTTGCTCCAAGATCAGATTAGTTTAAACCAAGATTGAGCCTAAATCAAGTAAAATCTAGAGTGTTGCTTCAAGATTGGGTTAGATCAAACTAAGATTGAATCCAAATCAAGTTAAATCAAGAGTGTTCTTCCAAGATCAAATTTGATCAAACCAAGATCAAACCCAAATCGTTCAACCTAAAGCGTCACTCCATGATCAGGTTGCATCAAATAAGATCAAACCAAATCAATTTCAATTCAAAGCATTACTACTAGATTAGGTTGGATCAAACTTTGGTCGAACTTGAATCAAGTTGAATCCAGAGCGTTGCACCAACATTGGGTTGGATCAAACAAAGATCAAACCCGGATCAAGTTTAATCTGTAGCATTGCTCCAAGATCGGGTTAGATCAAACCAAGTCGATATCGAATTAAGTCGAATATGAGGCATTGATACAAGTTCGAGTTAGATCAAAACAAGATCAAACCTGAATCAAATGCAATCTAGAGCATTGTTCCAAGATTAGATTGATCAAAGTTAGATCAAACCCAAATCAAGTTGAATCTGAAGCGTTGCTCCATGATCGGACTATATCAAACCTTGATCAAGCCCGAATGAAGTTCAATCTAAAGCGTTGCTTCGATATCAGTCTAAATCATAGCTGAATCAAGTACAATTAGGAGCATTGCTACAAGATGGGGTTTGATCAAACTTAAATCAAAAACCCAAATCAAGTCCAAGCTGAAGAGTTACACCAAGATCGGGTTCGATCAAACTTAGATCAAACCTGAATCAAGCCCAATCTGAAGCATTGCTCTAAGATCGAGTTGGATCAAACTTAGATCAAACCCCAATCAAGTCCAAGTTGAAGCGTTGCTCTAAGATCGGGTTATATCAAATTTAAATCAAATCAGAATCATGTCCAATATAGAGCATTCCTCCAAGATCAATGGATCAAACTTATATCAAATTAGATCAAACCCAAATTAAGTACAATTTGAAGCATTGCTTTAAGATCGGGTTGGATCAAACATTGAGTAAAATCGAATAAATTTTAATTTGGAGCATTGCTTTGAGATCAAGTTAGATCAAACCAAGATCAAACCCAAATCAAATCCAATCTAGAACATTGTTCCAAGGTTGGGTTGGATAAAACTTAGATCAAACCCGAACCAACTCCAATCTAGAGCGTTGATCCAAGATTTGGTTCGATCAAATCTAATCAAACCCAAATCAAGTTCAATCTAGAGTATTGATGTAATATCAGATTTCATCAAACTAAAATCAAATATAAATCAAGTCTAATCTAGAGCATTGCTCTAGGATTGGGTTGATCAAATCAAAATCAAATCCGAATCAAATTCAATCTATAGTGTTGCTCCAAGATCGGGTTAGATCAAACCAATATCGATCCTGAATTAAGTTGAATCTGGGGCATCGATACAAGTTTAAGTTTGATCAAACAAAGATTAAACAAAAATAAAGTTCAATCTGGAGCATTGCACCAAGATTGGTTTGATCCTAGATCAAACCCAAATCAAGTTAAATATGAAGTGTCACTCCATGATCGGACCAGATCAAACCGATATCAAGTCCGAATGAAGTTCAATATGGAGAGTTGCTCCAAGATTGGACTAGATCGTATCCAAATCAAGTTCAATCTAGAGCATTGCTACAAGATGGGGTTGGATCAAACTTAGATCTAACCTAAATAAAGTCTAAGTTGGAGTGTTGCTCTAACACCAGGTTTGATCAAACTTTGATCAAATCTGAATCAAGCCCAATCTGGAGCATTGATCCAAGATCAAGTTGGATCAAACTTAGATCAAACCCTAGTTAAGTCCAATTTGGAGCGTTGCTCCAAAATCAGGTTAGATCAAATCGGAATCAAGTCCAATATGAGCATGCCTCCAAGATCAGCAGATCAAACTTAAATCAAATTAGATCAAACCTGAATTAAGTACAATTTGGAGAGTTGCTCCAAGATCGGATTGAATCAAATGATGAGCAAACTGGAATAAATTTCAATTTGGAGTATTGCTTAAAGATCAGGTTAGATCAAACAAAGATCAAACCCAAATTAACTCTATTCTAGAGCATTGATCCTAGATCTGGTTTGATCAAATCAAATCAAACCCAAATCAAGCTCAATCTAGGCTCATAGTCAAAACTTCTAAAGGGATGGGAAAGTTTTTATAAAGACTTGAGTTTACTAGGATATTGCTACAGCTATGTTCTAAGTGACTTTTGCTATCACTATGAAGACTATAAAAACTCTCATTATCACTAGAGTCTACTATATCAAGACTTTCTAGTAGTACTGAGTTGGATCAAACTATGATCAATGCTGAATAAAGTTCAATATGGAGCGTTGCTCTAAGATTAGGTCAGATGGAACAAAGATCAAACCCAAATCAAGTTCAATCTAGAGCGTTACTCCAAGATCGGATCAGATCGAACCAAGATCAAACACAAATCAACTTCAATCTGGAGCATTGCTCCGAGATCGGGTTGGATCAAACTTAGATCAAAGATGAATCAAGTATCATCTAGAGCATTGCTACAAGATTTGGTTCGATCAAATTAGACCAAATCCGAATCAAATTCAATCCGGTGCATTGCTCTAAGATTAGGTTGGATCAAACTTAGATCAAAGCCGAATAAAGTTCAGTATGCAGCATCGCTCTATGATTGGATCGGATCAAAATTAGATCAAAAATGAATCAAGCTAAATTTGGATCGTTACTCTAAAATTGAGTTAGGTAAAACGAAGATCAAACCCAAATCAAATCCAATTTGGAGTGTTGCTTAAAGATAGAGTTAGATCAAACTTAGATCAAACCTAAATTAAGTCCAATGTAGAGTATTTCTCTATAATTGGGTTGGATCAAACTTAGAACAAATCCAAATAAGTCTAATTTGGAGTGTTGCTCAAAGATCTAGTTGGATCAAACTTATATCAAACTCAAATCATGTCTAATTAGGAGCATTACTCAAAAATCGGGTTTGACCAAACTTAGGTCAAACCTAAATCAAGTTCAATATGGAGTGTAGCTCTAACATTGAGTGAGATCAAACAAAAATCGAGTGCAATCCAAAGCATTACTCTATGATTGGACTAGATCTAACCTATATCAAGCATGAATGAAGTTTAATCTGGAGTATGGCTGCAAGATCAGGCTAGATCATGCTCAAATTAGTTTCAATTTGGAGCATTGCTTCAAGATCGAGTCGGATCAAACTTAGATCAAACCCGAGTCAAGTCTAATTGGGAGCGTTGCTCGAAGATCGGGTCGGATCAAACTTAGATCAAACCCAAAATAAGTCTAATTTGGAGTGTTGCTTTAAAAATGGTTTCGATCAAACTTAGATGAAACCCATATCAAGTCCAATTTGGAGTGTTACTCTAAGATTGGGTTAGATAAAACCAAGATGAAACCCAAATCAAGTCCAATATGAAGTGTTGCTCCAAGATTGGATTGGATCAAACTTAGATCAAACCCAAATTAAGTCCAATTAGGAGCATATCTCCAATATCGTGTCGGATCAAACTTATATCAAATTCGAATCAAGCCTAATATGAAAATTTGCTTTAAGATCCGAATAGATCAAACTTAGATCAAACTCAAATCAAGTCCAATTAGTAGCGTTGCTCCAAGATCGGGTTGGATCAAACTTAGATCAAACCCGAATCAAGCCCAATATGGAGTGTTGCTCTAAGATTCAGTTGGATCAAACTTAGATCAAACCCTAGTCAGGTCCAATTTGGAGTGCTACTCTAAGATCAAATTAGATCAAACTTAAATCAAACCAGAATCAAGTCCAATATGGAGCGTTCCTCTAGGATTGGTGTATCAAACTTAGATCAAATTAAATCAAACTTGAATCAAGTACAATTTGGAGCATTGCTCCAAGATCGGGTTGGATCAAATGTTGAGCAAACTGGAATGAATTTCAGTTTGGAGCATTACTCCAAGATCAGGTTAGATCAACCCAAGATCAAACCCAAATCAAATCTAATCTGGACCATTTTCTAAGATTGGGTTGGATAAAACTTGCATCAAACCTGAATCAACTCCAATCTAGAGCATTGATCCTAGATCTAGTTCGATCAAATTAGATCAAATCCATATCAAATTCAATCTAGAGCAATGATGTAATATCTTGTTGGATCTTAGATCAAACTAAGATCAAACCTAAATAAAGTTCATTCTAGAGCATTGCTTTAAGATCGGGCCAGATGGAGCAAAAATCAAAGCCAAATCAAAATCAATCTGGAGCGTTATGTCAAGATCAGGTTAGATTGAACCAAGATCAAACACAAATCAACTACAATCTGGAGCATTGCTTTGAGATCGGGTTGAATCAATCTTAGATCAAACCAGATAAAGTTTGATCTAGAGCATTTCTCAAAGATCGATCGGATCAAAATTAGATCAAATCCAAATTAAGTCCAATCTAGAGCATTGCTCGAAGTATAGGTTGGATCAAACTTAGGTCAAATTTGAATTAACTATAATCAGGAGCATTACTCTAAGATCGGCTTGAATGAAACTTAGATCGAAATCGAATCAAGTCCAATGTGGAGAGTTGCTTAAAGATCGGGTTGTATCAAACTTAAATCAAATCCGAATCAAGTACAATATGGAGCGTTGCTCCAGGATCGAGTGAATTGAACTTAAACTAAATTAGATCAAACCTGAGTCAAGTTCAATATAGAGCATTGCTCCAAGATCGGGATAGATCAAATGTACATCAAACCTAAATAAAGTTCAGTCTGCAGTGTTGCTCCAAGATCGGGTTACATCAAACCAAGATCAAACCCAAATCATATCCAATCTGGAGCATTGTTCCAAGATCATGTTGGATCAAACTTAGATCAAGGGTGCATTAAGTCCAATATAGAGCATTGCTACAAGATTTGGTTTGATCAAATTAAATCAAATCCGAATCAAATTCAATATAGTGCATTGCTCTAAGATCAGGTTGGATTAAACTTAGAACAAAGCTACATAAAGTTCAATCTGGAGCATTGCTCTAAGATTGGATTAGATCAAAGTTAGATCAAACACGAATCAAGCTAAATTTGGAATGTTACTATAAAACTAGGTTAGATAAACTAAGATCAAATCTAAATCAAGTCCAATCTGAAGTGTTGCTCCGAGTTTAGGTTGGATCAAACTTAGATCAAATCCATATTAAGTCCAATCTAGAGCATTTCTCCATGATTAGGTTGGATCAAACTTAGATCAAATCCAAATCAAATCTAATCTGGAGCATTGCTTCAAGATCTGATTGGATCAAACTTATATCAAACTCGAATCATATCTAATTAGAAGCATTGCTCGAAGATCAGGTTGGACCAAACTTAGGTCAAATCTAAATCAAGTTCAATTTGGAGTGTTGCTCCAAGATCGGATGAGATCAAACCAACATCAAACCAAATCAAGTTTAATCCGGAGCATTACTTCATGATTGGACTAGATCTAACCTAGATCAAGTCCGAATGAAGTTCAATTTGGAGCATTGCTACAAGATCGAGCTAGAATTAATTTTAATTAGAAGTGTTGCTTCAAGATCGGGTCGAATCAAACTTAGATCATACAAAAACAAGTCCAATCAGGAGCGTTGCTCCAAGATCGGGTCCGATCAAACTTAGATCAAACCCAAAACAAGTCCAATTTGGAGCATTGCTCTTAAAATAGGTTGGATCAAAATTAGATCAAACTCAAATTAAGTTAAATCTAGAGTGTTACTCTAAGATTGGGTTAGATAAAACCAAGATCAAATCCAAATCAAGTATAATTTAGAGCGTTGCTCCAAGATCAAGTTAGATCAAACTTAGATTAAACCCGAATTGAGTCCATTTAGGAGCATTTCTCCAAGATCGGATCGAATCAAACTTATGTCAAATCTGAATCAAGCCTAATATGAAAGGTTGCTCTAACATCCTATATATTGGGTATAAAGATCTATAGGGATAGATCTAAAGGGATGCTAGGCTTATCCCAGTCAAGGTATATAGATAAAGTGCTGAAAAGATTCAGCATGGATGGGAGTAAAAGAGGTTACTTACCCATAGGTCATGACATACATCTCTCTAAGAAGATGTTTCCTAAGACAGCTGAAGAGAGGAATAGAATGAGTACTATTCCATATGAATCGGCAGTAGGATCGATAATGTATGCTATGCTATGTACCAGGCCTGACGTTGCTTATGCCTTGGGTATAACAAGTAGGTTTCAGGCTGATCTAGAGGAGGATCATTGGAAAACAGTGACAAGCATTCTTAAGTACTTGAGAAGGACTAAAGATGTTTTTCTAGTATATGAAGGATCAGAATTGAAACTAGAAGGTTATTTGGATTCTAGTTTTCAATTAGATCCAGATGATAGCAAGTCCATTTCAGGATATGTCTTTACTCTGAATGATGGAGCAGTGAGCTAGAAGAGTTCTAAGCAGCAAACTGTAGCTGACTCAGTTATTGAGCCAAAGTATATTGCTGTAAGTGAAGTAGCTAAGGAAGCTGTTTGGATGAAAAAGTTTATCATAGAGTTGGGTGTGGTTCCTGAGATTGCTGAACCAGTACTAGTTTATTGTGATAACACTGGAGCTATTGCACAAGCAAAGGAACCAAGGTTTCATCATAGATCCAAGCACATTCTAAGATGCTTCCACCACGTTCGTGAGATTGTCAAAAGGAAAGACATAAAGATTGAACGAGTAGATATAAAAAACAACCTAGCAGACCCATTCATTAAAGCTTTACCTTAGTAGCAGTTTGATTGCCACCTCAATTGTATGGGGTTAAAGTATAAGAGCGATTGGCTTTAGTGCAAGTGGGAGAATGACAGAGTTGTGCCCTAAAAGCCAATCACAATTTGTATTGCGATAGGGTTTTTTTTTGTTCTTTCAAATCATGTACATGACATTTTGGTTATAAATAAAAGGCATTATGTTTCATCATTTGCTTTTTCTTATAATTATGATGAACCCCATAGATTAGGGCAATGGTTTTAGGGCTATGATGAGATCATACCAGTGAGACCTAAAACCCTAAAACTGTAATCTAAAACATTCTCAGTTATTGGTACAATGAGTCGGGGATCAATGTTATGGGAAAGACTAGCACATCTTATGTATACTCGATGCAGAGGGTGATTAATCTCACAATCACTTGTGTGAGACACTAATACAAAGATGTGAGTGCTTATTAGAGGAATGAGTTCACTGAATTGACCTACCAAGAGAACATCTTATGGGTGCTTACTCATTTGTCAAAAGATGATTCTCTAAGTAGGAGTTGTACAAGTGATCCTTAGACTTGAGATCACCATAGTATCTTATGCACATGAATCCATGTTTTGGTTTACACTCATTCACGGCATTAAGTTGTGTGCAAGGTATTCTGGATATGGTGGATTGTGTATGAAAATTATGAGTAGATCAACAAGGAATCAATCACTTCTAGTAAGAGAAGATCACATCCTATTTGCTCTAATCTTATGATGATTTAGGAAGTCTTTGATCAAAGCAAAATGAAAAATTATAAAGAGTTTCTAATGTTTTATTAATTGAATTATCATTAGAAGATTAAGAGAAATATGAATAAGTAAGTGAGTTTTACATTAATCTATACTCATATACTTATTCGGGATGTAGTGTGATTGAATGATTGAATTGCACGGTAACTTGCCACTGAAGGGTATATTTGGTATATCCACCAAATTCCATATCTTTCGGGTAGACATGATATGTTGCTAGACGTCAATCTTGTCTTGTAGGTTTAATTGAATTAAAGAGTTTAATTTGATCAACAATTAGAAAGTGTTCTAATTATCAAGTTTGGGATTCCACTGATTGGACCTATAAGGATTAGGATTGTTCTAATCATGGTATGTCAACTTGCACCTACACCTACTACTGGCTAGATATGGAACCCAATGGGTCACACACAAAAGGGATTAAGGGTCTAATTGGATTAAATCATGTTTGCAGGATAAACATGCTAGCACGTGTTGCAAACCCTAGCTCCTGATTTGAATTGGATTCGAATCTGATTCTTATATTAGGTTAATCTAATATGATTAGGTCATGACCTAATGTGGGTTGGCCAAGAGTTGGAACCCAATTGGCTTTATTTGGACCATTGGATAGCTCTTTAAATATTGGATCTGGACCATTGGTCAGTGGTTCAATCTGGACCATTGGATGGCTTTTTGGATGAAGGACCTGGATCATTGGTTGTTGCCTGAATTTGGACCATTGGTTGGCACCTAAATCTAGACCATTAGTGATGGCGCCTTGCTTTTGGACCATTGGATGGCGCCTTAATCTGGACCATTGGATTATTATGAAATAAGTGTGGGGTGAGGTTATCAGTGTGAGAAGGCCGATAGTGCATGGATAAGGTGCTGGAGCTATGAGCACTTGAAAAAGCTTCTGGAGTTGTTGGATGAAGCCTTGAACCAGCTTTAATGGCCTTCAATGCTTAGCTGCACAGTAGCTCTTGAAAAAGATGAAGGCTGAATTTTTCTCTTGATTATTCACTCTTTTTCCTACTTATAATGCTTCAAAAACTCATCAAAACTCTTGTTAATCCATCATTTTAACATGGATTTATAGTCCATTGAGGCATTAAAATGTTAAACTAACTGTTTTTGACCATTTGGAGTGTTAAAAATAGCTGTTACTATGCTATCCCAGTAGTTAGTTGGCTACCATGCCGACTAATCTTGAAGATCTCACTATATAGCCCACAGTAGTCAGCTACCATGCCAACTAATACACTCCAGGCTTCTGTAAAAATTTCTATGACTCAGAATTAGCTTGTTAGCAGGTATGGAAGTCGACTAATTGCCTCTAGACTTCTGTTTTCTCAATTTTGTGCATCAGTAGCTGATATGAGAGTTGGCTAATGGCTTCAAACTCTCTATTTTCTTAATTTTATGCAATAGTAGCTGGCATAAGAGTTGGCTAATGGCTTCAAAACCTAGAAACTCAATCCAAGGCCAAGAAGACTTATTGTTTTGATGAAAATAAGTGTGCTAGCTCTCATGTCTTGAACTTTTTTCATTAAATATCCTCCCAAATATCTGGATTTCTATCAATTGAAGCTTGAAACATCCTTTTTTGGTCTTGTTATTCTTTAAAACTTAGAAACTCAATCGAAGGCCAAGAAGACTTATTGTTTTGAGAAAAATAAGTGTGCTAGCTCTTATGTCTTGAACTTTCTTTATTAAATATCCTTCCAAACATCTAGATTTCAATCAATTGAAGCTTGAAACATCCTTCTTTGGTCTTGTTCTTTTTCAAAAACTTAGAAACGTGAACCATAGTCCTTCTTAGGAGCTTGGATTATATCTTGTTTATCTTGATGACTAATGTATGCCTGCATTGCATAGTGATTCTTCACCAAACTCATTAGTAACTTACTTAATTATTTTGTAATCATCAAAATCAATGTGAGGTCAACAATCTCCCCCTTTTTGATGATGACAAAACCATTAAGTATTGAACTAAAATAATAGTTTTAACATATTTAAGCAGTATAATTTTGAATATATTACGAGGTTGAGACAATTTAACTTATATCAATAGAAGGACCAAAAATTTATCTCAAGCACAAGTTCTGTGTCGAAAATTTTAAACTATGTGCCAAAAAGAAGATATGTGCCAAAAAGTTAAAATTTTATAGTAGAGTCTTTAAAAAATAATATAACATACATTTTTCACATTCAAATTCAAAAAAATCAGATTTTTGGAAAGATTCAATGAGAGTTTCATGCCAAAAAGCTGAATTTTATGCTAAACTACTGAATTTTGTATCGGAAAACTGAATTTCATGCCGAAAAGCTGAATTTCATGCCGAAATCATGAGTTATGTGCCAAAAATGAAGTTTTGTATCAAAATACAATAGTTATCTATTAGATTTCATTGTTTTTGTCAAAAAGTGAACATTTCTCATGAAAATTCTAGAAAAATTCAGATAGGTTTAGATTTTCAGGTGTTTTGAATACTGAAAATTGAATTTTTTGTGCCAAAAATAATTTTTGTACTGAGAGACTGAAACTTTATGCTGAAATGACTAGTTTTGTTTTAGAAATTCAAAGTTTCAATTCTCAAACAAGTCCATGCCAAAATTCTGCACTACGTGCCGAAACTCTGATTTTGGTGCCAAAAATTTCAACTTAAGAATAGATTTTAAAATAAGGAAACTAAATTGTTTTTAAAACAAACAAAGCTCAATTGAAAATGACTAGTTTCTTCTCCCCATTTTTGTGACAAAGTTTTCAAAAAATCAATCTTTCTCTTAAATTACAAAGAGTATGTTTATATGTTTAGAAACTTTCTTCTCCCCTTAAAATGTTGAAACTTTGCTGAAACTTTATGCTTGTATGCTTTCTATATGTATGCTTACATTCTTACCATTCTTCTTACTCTAAAAAGAATGTTGAAACTTAATTGCTAAATGTGTGCTTACATTCTTCTCCCCCTTTTTGTCATCAATCAAAAAGAAGTGAAGAAACATGCACTTAATTTCTGTATGTCTCCCCCTTGATAGATCAATAAGGTTTTCATATAGAAGGAGTTTCATGATACATACGATGAAGTGAGAATTTTATAAGAAATAAGCATTTTATAGATTCAACATGCCATAGCTCAATTTTAATTAGAAAAGTCGGATATCATAAAAGTAAGCATTCCATTGATTTGATAAAGAGTTTCATACATTAGATAGAAATGAATTTAATAAGGAGTTTCATACATTGATACCACAACTAAAATATAAAGTAAAACACATTAAGTTTACTTTATTACAATTCAAATATCCTAATGCAAACATTCTAATGCAAAAATTACATAAGAAACCTAATACGGAACATACTAAGCAAACAAGCTAATCTAATCTAATCCTCATCAGAGGATGATACAACAGATGGATGTGAGAAAGATCTAGCTCTACGATCTTGTGCTGATGGTTGGTAGGAAGCATAAGGTAGTCTGGAACGGGGGTGAGAAGAAGCAAATCCGGGCTATGGAGGTGGCTGATAGGGCTGGGGAGGTGGCTGAAAAGCTACTAGAGCTAGCTGATCACTAATCTTAGAGACTAAATGATGAAGTAAGCAATGGAACACTCTAGTCTCTTGGACCTCGCACTAAAGGACATGATCTGAGCTCGTAGTTATATCATCTCTTTTGACATTCAAGCAATCTCCTCAGAATCATGGCTAGGTCTAGTCTCATACCCTTTCATCTCCTGCAGCAATAACCTCCCATTTAGTATACTCATGGAATGCTCAAGCCTCTCCAGGCGCACCATTATCTGAGATAGAGTTTCATTCATAGTGGAGATGTGGGGAACCATCATGAAGTCTCCTAAAGATAAACCACCGTCCCTAGAACTCCTACTGGATAGAGCAGACGCTACCTCCCTTACTATATACTGAAGCTGGTCCTCACTGAGCTCAATAGATGTCCTCTATTCAGACCTCTCAGAAGGATGAAAATACTCAGCTTTAAAGGGTACTGTAGGTGGAACAGTAGGCTCCTCAAAATGCTCAGAGCTAGGTCCAGCCTCTTCATGAGGTGATAATGATGGTCCCTCCCCCTCAGCAGGCTCATCAGCCTCATCTTCCCTTCCTCTGCCTCTGGTCCATTGACCATTGACCTTGGTAAATCCCATACGGCAGAGAGAATGAGCATTGTAGAAATCTGTATGGTGCAGCTTTGTAGCTTTTTCACCCTTAAGTCTTACTCCAAAGAATTTAAAAACATGGGTAAGGAGCATACCATAGGGCAGGGCAGCTTTAGCTCTGTTTATTTTTTCTCTCATCACTGATAGCATTAACTCAGAAAAATCATACGGTATGTCACTAACAATATGGTACATTAAACACAAATCCCTCTCAGTGATAAGGTGGAAGCTGCCAATACGAGGTATGAATATTTTAAAAATCATATGATGGAGCAATCTCATCTCTACATTTAGGGAATGAGCCTCTACTCGTTCTATTCCCTCCCAATCATCAATTCCAAGAATAGTATCAATTCAGTGTGCCCTCCCCTCAGGGGAGTCCTCACAAATCCCTTTTATAGAAACTCTTAAAATATTCCCTAAAGTGGCATAGACAATCTCTATGCTTATACCAATAACCATGAAGGAGGCAGAGACAAGATTAATAGTTAGGTTCTGGTAGAATTCCCTTACCAGCCTAGGGTAAATTGCAAGCTCAATCTTGCACATGAATGACTATCCCCCAATAGCAAACCCCTCCCTTGCAAGAAAGCTAAAATCCAGTAACCTCCTGTTAGAGATGGCTCTGGCAGATATGGAGTGAGCTCCAGAGACTTGGGAGGAAGAGGCAAGGAGTGGCGCTTGCGATGAGGATGTTGCTCTCTCGCAAGCATCCTCCGCAGACTTGCCTTGCCGCAAGTGGGGAAGCCTCATCCATGGTGCCATGGGGCTAGGGCTTAAGATTTTGAGGATTGAGAGAATCTAGAGAGGGTGGAGATAGGGATTTTGAGGGATCTCGGCTTGGAAGAAGGGTTTGGAGAGTTTGGGAAAAAAAGAGAGAGTGGGAGAGGAAGAGTCATTCGGTTTCACTTATAAACCGAATGATTCAAGGGGTTAGTCAGCATCCATGCCGACTAACGGCCCATTAGTCGGCTACCAAGTCGGCTAATGCAGGAAAAATGATGCCTAGGGTCCAAAAAATCTAGGGATTTTTGTCCAAAAAGGTCTCCAAGAGTCATGCATGTTATGGGATCATCTAGAGGGGTCAGTTAGGCTATTTATGATGAATTTTAATCATTAAAAACATGTCTAGAAAAAATCTAAAAAATCAATCTATCTAGCTGACTCATTTTGCTAGGGGGTCAAACATGCCAAGTTCTCTTCTAATTTCATAAAATCTGGTTTCATCAAGGGGTTTGGTGAAAATGTCTGCTATTTGCTTATTAGTACTAACAAAATCAAGTATTATATCTCCATTTTGAACATGATCTCTTATGAAATGATGTCTTATTTCAATATACTTAGTCCTAAAATGCTGAATTAGATTCTTGGTTAAGTTGATGGCACTAGTATTATCACATCTTATGGGGATGTCTTTAAGTTTAATATCATAATCCTCTAGTTGCTGCTTAATACACAAGATTTAAGCATAACATCTTCCAGTTTCTATGTATTCGGCCTTAGCCGTAGATAGTACCATTGAAGTTTGCTTCTTGCTAAACCAAGAGATTAAGTTAACTCATAGGAATTGGCAAGTTCCACTAGTTGATTTTCTATCAATTTTACAACCAGCAAAATCAGAATCTAAATACCCAATTAAATTAATAGAAGATTGTTTTGCATACTAAAGACCAAGATTTTTAGTTCCACTCAAATATTTCAAAATTCTTTTCATAGCATTTAAGTGTGCTTCCTTAGGATTAGCTTGAAATCTAGCACACATGCATACACTAAACAAAATATCCGGTCTATAAGCAGTCAATTATAATAGGGAATCTATTATGCCTCTGTAAAGCTTTAAATCTACACATTTACCACTTTCATTTGAATCAAGCTTGCATGAAGAGCTCATAAAGGTACCAGTACTTTTGCAATTTTTCATGCCAATTTTCTTCAATATCTCCCTGATATACTTGCTTTGGCTGATAAAGATTCTATCTTCTATTTGCTTTATTTGAAGTCCGAGAAAATAATTGAGTTTTCTCATCATGCTCATCTCGAACTCTCCCTACATGAGCTTAGCAAAATCTTGACATAAAGATTCATTAGTAGCTCCAAAAATGATGTCATCCACATAGATTTGCACAATTAGCATATCATCATTTTCTCTTTTTATAAATAAGGTAGTATCAACATTTCCTCTAACAAAATTATTGCTAATAAAAAACTTACTCAATCTTTCATACCAAGCCCAAGGTGCTTGTTTCAAACCATATAAGCTTTGTTTAATTTAAAAATATGATTTGGATGTTCATGATTTTCAAATCCAGGTGATTGCTCTACATGTACTTCTTCAGCAATATAACCATTTAAAAATGCACTTTTGACATCCATTTAAAATAATTTGAAATTCATGAAACATGCAAAAGCAAAAGTCTAATAGTTTCTAAACTAGCTACTGATGCAAAGGTTTCATCAAAATCAATGCCTTCTTCTTGGTTGTAACCTTTAGCTACTAATCTTGCCTTATTTCTAATAATGTTTTCGTGCTCATCTAATTTATTTCTGAAAACCCATTTTGTTCCAATTATAGGATGATCTATGGGTCTACTAACTAGAGTCCACACATTATTTCTTTCAAATTGATTTAATTCTTCATGCATAGCATTAATCCAATCAATGTTATCTTTTGCTTCATCATAACATTTAGGTTCAATTTTAGAGACAAAATCTAAGTGACTACATGCATCTCTATAAGAAGATCTAGTTCTTACCCCTTGTGATGGATTGTCAATAATAAGTTCTTTGGGGTGATTATGAGCATACCTCCATGCCTTTTGCAATTCTTGTGTAGCTTAAGGTTCAGCTTGTGAGATGCTTCAATGCCATCTTCTTGACTAGTTTGATCATCTAAACTTTCTTTCTCTCTCAATATGAGTTCTTTTACTCTATTTTCAAGTATACCTGTATCATCGGCTACTTCTTTCCTCCTTGAAGGAAGATCATTAGTTTCATAAAATACAACATAAATAGATTCTTTTACCACTAATGTTTTCTTATTAAATACTCTATATGCTTTACTACTTGAAGAATAACCAAGAAAAATTTCTTCATCAGATTTAGCATCAAATTTATCAAGATTAGTTTCACCATTATTTAAAATAAAACACCGGCATTCAAAATACGAAAATATCCAATGTTTGGTTTTCTTCCTTTTCAAAGCTTATAGGGGGTCTTTCAAAATAGGTTTAATCAAAGCTCAATTTAAAACATAATAGGCTGTATTGATTGCTTTAGCCCAAAAATATTTTGGGAGATTGCTTTCATATAGCATGGTTCAGGTTATTTCTTCAAGAGTTATATTCTTTCTTTCAACTACTCTATTTTGTTGAGATGTCCTAGGTGCAGAAAAATTATGATTAATTTCTCTTTTATTACAAAAACTTTCAAAATTTTGATTTTCAAATTTCTTTTCATGATCGCTGTGAATTGATAGAACTTGAAAACCTTTTTCATTTATTGTTTTTCTAAAAAACTTCAAAAATGCTGAAAATGCTTCATCTTTAGTTGCTAAAAAAAAAACCCAAGTAAAATGAGAGAAATCATCGATAATCACAAAACCATAGTGTTTACCACTTAGACTAGTGGTTCTAGTTGGTCCAAAAAGATCCATATGCAAGAGTTCCAAAGGTCTAGTAGTTGAAACTATATTTTTAGATTTGAAAGAAACTCTAGTTTGTTTTCCTAATTGATATGCATCACAAACTTTATCTTTTTCAAAACTCAAATCAAGTAAACCATTGACTAAATCTCTTTTGATCAATTTAGAGAGCAAATCCATGCTGACATGAGCAAGCCTACAATGTCATAGCCAATCAGTTTCATTAAGTTTAGCATTAATGATAACTAGGCATTCCATATTTTGGTCATTCAAATCATTTAAATCTATAATATAAATATTACCATGCCTATGACCAATAAATTTCATACTATCATCAGTAGAATTTGTAATCATGCAGAAAGATGATTCAAAAATAACTTTAAAACCTTTATCACACAATTGACTAACACTCAATAGGTTGTGTTTCAGACCATCAATAAGAAGCACATTTTTTATAGAATATAGGGAGTGATACCAATTTTGCCAATGCCAATGATTTTTCCTTGAGCATTGTCTCCAAAGGTGACCACTCCTCCATCCTTAGCTTCCAAAGTGATGAATTGAGATTCATCACCTGTCATGTGCCTTGAGCACCCGCTGTCTAAGTACCATCTCCTTTTTGCACTTCGGGTCATAAGACACACCTGCAGTCACAGATTCAAGTCATATCTTTAGGTACCCAAGCTTTCTTGGGTCCTTTGGGGTTAGTTAGGATAGTTCCTTTTGAAACCCATATTTTCTTAAAATTATTACTGGTGTGAGAAAAACATGCATAAGTTTTGTGTCCTAATTTACCACATTTAAAACAAGTGACTTTAGGTAAATTATTTGAGGGAACAAAGATGTTTTTCAAATATTTTTGTTTCTTCAAGGGATTGAAACCTAAACCAGCTTTGTTAAAAACAGCTCTTTAACTGTCAAGAATCATTTATAATTTAGTAGAACTTAGGGTAAATTTATCAACAATGGACTTGAGTTTATTAACTTCATTTTTCAAACTTTGATTTTCTTGTGTTAAAATAGTTTTTTCATTTAAAAACTTTTCTTTTTCCAAAATCAAATTCTGAATTTGAATTTTCAAATCTTTGTTTTTAGCACCTAACTTTTTAAATTCATCAAGCAAATCATGAAAAGCATATTGTAACTCATTAAATGTGAAATCATTTAAAAGGTTAGAATTTGCCTCCTCTTCACAAGCCATAAGACATAAGTTTGCCACTTCTTGCTTTTCTTCATTAGAACTTATGTCTTTACTATCACTCCATGTTGCCATCATGGTTTTTTTTTTGATTTTCTTAGGACCCTTCTTTAATTGAGGATAATCTAATTTGAAGTGTCCCGATTTCTTACATTCATAACATATAAGAGGCTGCTCCTTTTCTTTATCCTTACTGGATTCTCCTTTTAACATGGGCTTCCTCTTGATTCCTTGCTTCTTTCTTCTCATGAATCTTTTGAATTTTTTGGTGATGAGTGCAAGTTCATCATCCCCATCACTTTCTTCTGAAGACTCATCAATTTCCTCCTTTTGGTTGAAGCTTTTTAAGGCCATGGTCCTTTTCTTGGTCTCCTCCTCATCAAGATGTTGCTTGATTTGAAGTTCATGAGTCATCAGGGATCCCACCAGCTCCTCTAGTGGAAGGAAATTGAGATCTTTTGCCTCCTGAATAGCAGTCACTTTGGCTTCCCAAGACCTAGGCAAAGATCTAAAAACTTTCCTCACAAATTCACTATTAGTATATGACTTTCCAAGACTTTTGAGACCATTTACAATATCAGTAAAGCAAGTAAATATTCCTGTAATAAATTCATTTTGTTCTATTTTAAATAGCTCATAATTGTGAACTAACATATTAATCTTAGATTCCTTAACTTGATTGCTGTCTTCATAAGTAACTTCTAATCTATCCAAAATTTCTTTAGTAGAAATGCAAGTAGAGATACGGTTAAATTCATTAGCATCAAGAGAGCAATATAAAAGATTCATGACTTTTGCATTGAACTGTGTCATTTCTTATCATAATCATCCCAATCCGCTTCCGGTTTGAGAACATCAAGACCATTGGTTCTAAGAGTAGGTGTATAAGGGCTATTTACTATGATGCTCTAAAGATCATAGTCAAGTGCTTGAATAAAAATTCTCATTCTAGCCTTCCAATAAGTGTAATTGGTGCCATTAAAGAGAGGGGGTCTTAGTGGACTGACCTTCAGTCAACATGGAATCAATTTGGGCTGCCATAGATCTTTAACTCTTTGTCGGTTAAGATAAATAGAGGCAAGAGCACCTATTTTGATACCACTTATTGCCCAGCTAAGCAACCCAAGAAGGTGGGGTGAGTTCTTTAAAAAATTTCAGCAAGAATGTGCTCTATTTGAAAAACAATTAAATCTGTGAAGGTGTAGAGAGAAGTGTGGTGAATAAAAGAACAATCCAAAGAAGAATCACACACGAACACAAGGATTTATAGTGGTTCGATGCCAATCCTTTCACCTACATCCACTCCCTAAGAACCCCTTGAAAATTTTCTCCACTAATCGTTTCCCAAATGATTACAATCCTAACTGACCCAGCTAGCTTCTTGTTTACTAGGCATAAGGGAGCCTTATAAGTTACCAATTTTGGGTTTAGCATACCCAACACCCTAGCTAACCTAGCTAGCTTCTTGTTTACCAGGCATAATGAAGCCTTACAAATCACCAATTCCAGGTTTGGCACACCCAACACAAGTTTCAACCAAGTTGAAACTCAAGCAAGCATACAAGGAATCAAAGATATAGAATAAACAGCTCCTATATGAGCAAATGAAACAATAAAGGCACTTTACAAATTTTGAAGGTCTTCTCTTTAAATGAGCTTCTCCTCTTTAAATGCTAAAGCTATGAGCACTTGAAGAAGTTTCTGGAGTTGTTGGATGGAGCCTTGAACCAGCTTTAATGGCCTTCAATGCTTGGCTGCATAGTAGCTCTTGAAAAAGATGAAGGCTAAATTTTTCTCTTGATTATTCACTCTTTTTCCCACTTATAATGCTTCAAAAACTCATCAAAACTCTTGCTAATCCATCCTTTTAACTTGTATTTATAGTCCATTAAGGGATTAAAACGTTAAACTAGCCGTTTCTGACCATTTGGAGTGTTAGAAATAGCCGTTACTGTGTTGTTCCAGCAGTTAGTTGGCTACCATACCGACTAATCTTGAAGATCTCACTGTATAGACCACAATAGTCGGCTACCATGCCGACTAATGCAGTCCAAGCTTCTGTAAAATTTTCTATAGCTTAGAATTAGCTTGTTAGCAAGCATGGGAGTCAGCTAATTGCCTCCAGACTTTTGTTTTTTTAATTTTGTGCATCAATAGCTGGCATGAGAGTTGGCTAATGGTTTCAAACTCTTTGTTTTCTCAATTTTATGCAATAGTAGCTGGCATGAGAGTTGGCTAATAGCTTCAAAACTTAGAAACTCAATCCAAGGCCAAGAAGTCTTATTGTTTTGATGAAAATAAGTGTGCTAGCTCTCATGTCTTGAACTTTCTTCATTAAATATCCTTCCAAACATCTGGATTTCAATCAATTGAAGCTTGAAACATCTTTCTTTGGTTTTGTTCTTCTTCAAAACTTAAAAACTCAATCCAATACCAAGAAGACTTATTGTTTTGATGAAAATAAGTGTGCTAGCTCTCATGTTTTGAACTTTCTTCATTAAATATCCTTCCAAATATCTGGATTTTAATCAATTGAAGCTTGAAACATCCTTCTTTAGTCTTGTTCTTCTTCAAAAACTTAGAAACTTGAACCATAGTCCTTCTTAGGAGCTTGGATTCTATCTTGTTCATCTTGGTGACTAATGTATGCCTGTATTGCATAATGATTATTTACCAAACTCATTAGTAACTTATTTAATTATTTTGTGATCATCAAAATCAATGTGAGGTCAATAGCTCTAAAATCAGGTAGGATCAAACTTAGATTAAATCCAAATCAGGTCTAATATGTAGCGCTGCCCCAAGATTGGGTTGGATCAAACTTAGATCAAAGCCGAATCAAGTCCAATCTAAAGGGTTGCTACAAGATCAGATTAGATTAAATTAGATCAAACCTAAATCAAAAACAAACTAGAGAATAGCTCCAAGATTGGGTTGAATCAAATTTAGATCAAACCCGAATCAATTCCAATCTGGAGCATTGCTCTAAGATCAGATTGGATCAAACTTAGGTCAAACCCAAATAAAATCTAATATTATTGAGCATTTCTTTAAAATTGGGTTAAGATCAAGCCAACATCAAACTTAAATCAAGTTCAATCTAGAGTGTAACTCCATGATCAGACCAAATGTAACCCAAATCAAGTCCAAATAAAATTTAATCTAAAGTATTGCTGCAAAATCAAACCATATCTAACCTAGATCGAGCCTAAATCAAGTTAGGATAATAATACAAGAAATACATGAAATTATTTGTGTTTTCAATTAAGCCCTTATACTTATTTTTTTTTCAATTGAGTTATTAACTTATGTAAGTTTTTCAATTAAGTACATTTTTAACAACCATCAATGGTAACTTAATGAACCATATGATATAACAATAACTTGAGTATACTTTTTTTTCTAATTAAGTATACCAACTCGTAAAAGTTTTTCAATTGGGTATACTAACTTATAAGAGTTTTCAATTAAGTATATATGTTTAAGTCTAACAAGTATTTCTCATAAATGCATACCAAACCAATCAATCAAAAATTTTTATATATAAAATTATATACATAATAAGCTAAAAGAGAAATATTATTACCTATTTGTACATAAAAAAATCATATGTATGAAAGGTTAAGCAGCAAAATAGTAACTTTGTAGTTATTCAACTAATAATAAGTGAAAGAAGAAAATTACGTTTCAAATACATGCCTTTTTTTATATTATAGACCTTCTGATGCATTACTAATATATTTCTTAACAAAAAAAAAAAATTGCCTTCTACTAATCAAGTTCAATCTAGAGCACTGATCTAAGATCGTATACTCAATTGAAAAAAAAGCTTTGATAAGTTCATATACTCAATCAAAAAATAAAGTATATTTAAGTCATCATTGACGGTTGTTATATGGTCTGTCAAGTGAACATTACGGTCGTCAAAAATGTATTTGATTAAAAGACTTACATGAGTTGGGATGCTTAATTAAAAAAAAAAAATAGTACAAAAACTCAATTGAAAACACCAAATAAGTTCATATATTGCTAGTGAAATTACCGCAATCAAGTTTAACCAGGAGAGTTGCCCCATAATCATACCAAATCTAACCTAGATCAAGCCAAAATGAAGTTCAACTTAAAGCATTGCTCCAAGATCGAACTAGATTGAGCCCAAATCAAGTTCAGTCTAGAGCGTTACTCTAAAATCAGGTTGGATTAAACATAGATTAAAATTAGATCAAGTTCAATTTGGAGCATTACTCAAAAATCAGGTAATATCAAACCAAGATCAAACTCAAATCAAGTTCAATTCGTAGCGTAACTCCATGATCGAGCCAGATTTAAACAAGATTAAGCTCGAATGAAGATTAATTTAGAGTGTTGCTACATGATCGGGGCAAATCTAACATAGATTGAGCCCAAATCAAGTTTAATTAGGAGCCTTTCTCCATAATCTGGCTAGATCTAACCTAAATCAAGCCCGAATGAAGTTCAATCGAGAATGTTGCCCCAAGATTGGGCCAGTTCGAGCCTAAATCAAGTTTAATCTGAAGCCTTGCTTCAAGATCGGGTTGGATCAAACTTAGATCAAAGCTGAATCAAGTCCAATTTAGAGCGTTGCTCCAAGATCAGGATAGATTAAATTAGATCAACTCAAGTCAAGTTCAATCTGGAGCATTACTCCAAGATCAGGTTGGATAAAACTTAGATCAAATTTAAATCAAGTCCAATCTAAAGTGTTACTCCAAAAACAGTTAGATCAAATTAGATCAAACCCAAATTGAGTGCAACCTGAAGCATTGCTCTAAGATTGGGTTGGATCAAACTTAGATCAAATCCAAGTGAAGTTCAATATGGAACATCGCTCCAAGATAAGGTTAAATCAAACTTAGATCAAACTCAAATTAAGTGTAATTTGAAGCATTGCTTTAAGATTGGGTTGGATCAATCTTAGATCAAACTCAAATCAAGTCTAATTCTTAGCATTACTGTAATATCAAGTTAGATCAAACTTAGATCAAACTTGAATCAAGTTCAATTTGGAGCATTTCTCCAAGATTGGGTTGAATCAAACATAGATCAAACTCGAAACAAGTTAAATATGGAGCGTTGCTCTAAGATCAGATCAGATCAAACTAAGATTAAACTCAAATCAAGTTGCTGCATGAAATTTAATATAGAGCGTTGTTGCATGATCGAGCCAAATCTAACTTAGTTTGAGCCCAAATCAAGTTTAACCAGGAGTGCTGATCCATAATCAAACCAAATCTAATAGAGATCAAGCCCGACTAAAGTTCAATCTAGAGCAATCCCCTAAGATCGTGCTAGTCAAGTCCAAATCAAGTCCAATCTAGAGCGTTGCTCTAAGATTGGACTGGATCAAACTTAGATCAAACCCGAATCAAGTCCAATCTGAATTGTTGCTCCAATATCAAGTTGGATCAAACTTTGATCAAACTCGAATCAAGTTCAATCTGAAGCATTGCTCCAAGATTGGGTTGGATCAAACTTAAATCAAAGCTGAATCAAGTCCAATCTCGACCGTTGCTCCAAGATCGGGATAGATTAAATATAGATTTAACCTAAATCAAGTTCAATCTAGAGTATAGCTTTAAGATTAGGTTAGATCAAAATTAGATCAAACCGGAATCAAATCCAATTTGGAGAATTGCTTCAAGATCGGGTTGGATTAAACATAGATCAAATTAGATCAAACCCGAATCTAATACAATTGAGAGCATTGCCCCAATAGGGAGTTGGATTAAACTTGGATCAAACCCGAATAAAGTCCAATTTGGAGTGTTGCTCTATGATCGGATTGGACCAAACTTACATCTAACCTGAATCCAATTCAATATGAAGCATTGCTTTAAGATCAAGTTCGATCAAACGAAGATCAAATCCAAATCAAGTGCAATTTGGAGAGTTTCTTCAAAATCGAGTCGGATCAAACTTAAATCAAACATAATCAAGTTCAATTTAGAGCATTGCTTTAAGATTGAGTTGGATCAAACTTAGATCAAATCCAAATTAAGTCCAATCTGAAGAGTTGCTCTAAGATTGGGTCGGATCAAACTTAGATCAAACCTAAATCAAATCCAATATGAAGCATTGCTCCAAGATCGGGTTGGATCAAACTTAGATCAAACCTGAATCAAGTCAAATATGGAGTGATGCTCCACAGTCAGGTTGGATCAAACTTAGATCAATTCCGAATCAAGTCCAATCTAGAGCGCTGCTCCAAGATCAGGTTGGATCAAACTTAAATCAAACACGAATCAAGTTCAATTTGAAGTGTTGCTCCAAGAATAGGTTAGATCAAATCAAGATCAAACCAAATCAAGTTCAATCTCGAGCGTTGCACCAAGATCATGCCAGTTCAAACCAAGATCGAGCCCAAATCAAGGCCAATATGGCATGTTGCTCTGAGGTCGTGCTAGATTAAACCAAGATCAAACTCGAATCAAGTTCAATCTAGAGCATTGCTCCATGATCGGGTTACATCAAATAAGATCAAACCTGAACCAAATTCAATTTGCAGCAATACTCTAAGATCTAGTTGGATCAAACTTAGGTCAAACTCGAATCAAGTCCAATCTGGAGCATTGCTCCAAGATCTAGTTGGATTGAACTTAGATCAAACCAGAATCAATTCTAATCTAGAGCATTGCTCAAAGATCAGGATTGATCAAATCAAGATCAAACTCGAATCAAGTTCAATCTTGAGCGTTGCTCCAAGAATGGATTAGATCAAACTTAGATCAAATATGAATTAAGTTCAATCTGGAGCATTGCTTCAAGATCAAGCTAAATCTAACTAAAATCAAACTCGAATCAAGTTTAATATGAAGCATTGCTCCATGATCGGATTAGATCAAACCTAAATCAAGTTTAATCTGGAGCATTGTTGCAAGATCAGGTCAAATCAAATCAATATAAAATATAATCGGACCAGATCTAACCTTGAACGAGCCCTAATGAAGTTCAATTTGGAGCATTAGTCTAAGATCGTGCTAGATCAAGCCTGAATCATATTTTATTTAAAGTGTTGCCCTAAGATCGGGTTGGATCAAAACAAGATCAAATATGAATTAAGTTTTATATACAACATTGCTCCAAGATCGGGTTTGATCAAATTAAGATCGATCTTGAATCAAGTCTAATCTGGAGCATTGGTACAAGTTTGGGTTAGATCAAACTCGAATAAATTCCAATTTAGAGTGTTGCTTTAAGATTAGATTGGATCTAACTTAGATCAAACTAAAATCAAGTTAAATATGAAGCATTGCCTCAAGATCGAGTTAGATCAAATCAAGATTGAGTAAAACCAAAATTAAGTTCAATTTGGAGCGTTGCTCCAAGATTGAGTAAGATCAAACTTAGATTAAACCCAAATCAGGTTCAATCTGGAGAGTTGCCACATAATCAGTTTGAATCAAACTTTGATCAAACCAGAATAAAGTCCAATCTAGCGTGTTGCTATAAGATCAAGTTGGATCAAACTTAGATCAAACTTGAATTAGGTTCGATCTGGAGCGTTGCTCCAAGATAGGGTTGGATCAAATTTAGGTTAAACCTAAATCAGGTCAAATCTAGAGCATTGCCATAAGATTGGGTTGGATTAAACTTAGATCAAACCCAAATCAAATCCAATCTAGAGTGTTGCTTCAAGATTAGGTCAGTTCAAACCAAGATCGAGCCCAAATCAAGTAAAATCTGAAGCATTGCTACAAGATCGAATTTGATCAAGCTAAGATCAAACCCAAATTAAGTTTAATTAGGAGTGTTGCTCCAAGATCAGGTTAGATCAAACCAAGATCAAACTCAAATCGAGTTCAATCTACAGCGTTGCTCCATGATCGGGTCAAATCAAATAAGATCAAACCCAAATCAATTTCAATATAGAGCATTACTACTAGATTAGGTTGTATCAAACAAAGATTGTTGCTTCATGATTGAGTCAAATCAAATAAGATCAAACCCAAATCAATTTCAATCCAGAGCATTACTACTAGATTAGGTTAGATCAAACAAAGATCAAACCGAATCAAGTTTAATCTACAGCATTGTTCCAAAATCGGGTTAGATCAAACCAATGTCGATCCCAAATCAAGTTGAATCTGGGGCATTGATACAAGTTTGGTTTAGATCAAAACTAAATCAAGTCCAATCTAGAATGTTGCTCCAAGATCAGATTAGATCAAAGTTATATCAAACCCGAATCAAGTTGAATCTGAAGTGTTGCTCTGGACCATATCAAACCTAGATCAAGCCCGAATGAATTTCAATTTGGAGTGTTGCAGTACGATTGGGCTAGATTGTAACCTAATCAAGTCCAAACTAGAGCGTTGCTCTAAGATCGGATTGGATCAAACTTAGATCAAACCTAAATCAAGTCTAATCTGGAGCATTGCTCCAAGATTGGGCTAGATCAAACTTAAATCAAACCCCAATCAAGTCCAATCTAGAGCATTGATCCAAGACCAGGTTGGATCAAAGTTAGATCAAACCCAAATCAAGTCCAATATGGAGAATTCCTCTAAGATCAATGGATCAAACATAGATCAAACCTGAATAAAGTCCAATAAAGAACGTTGTTCTAAGATCAGGTTGGATCAAATGTAGATCAAACCAAAATAAATTTCAATTTGAAGCATTGTTCCAAGAACATGTTAGATCAAACCAAGATCAAATACAAATCAAGTTCAATCTGGACCATTGCTCCAAGATTGGGTTGGATAAAACTTAGATCAAACCCGAATCAACTCTAATCTGGAGCATTGATTTAAAATATGATTCAATCAATTTAGATCAAACCAGAATCAAGTTCAATCTGGAGCATCGATGTAATGTCGGGTTAGATCAAACTAAGATCAAACTTAAATAAAGTTCAATCTGGAGCGTTTCTTTGAGATCAGGTCAAACCCGAATCAAGTTCCATCTTTAAACCTCACTCTAAGATCAGGTCAGATCGAACCAAGATCAAACACAAATCAACTTCAATCTAGAGCATTGCTCTAAGATTAGGTTGGATCAATCTTAGATCAAACTAGATCAAGTCTAATCTGGAGCATTTCTCGAAGATCGGGTTAGATCAAACTTAGATCAAATATAAATTAAAGTCCAATCTGAACGTTGCTCCAAGCTTGGATCAAACTTAGATCAAATTCGAGTCAACTCCAATCAAAAGTGTTGCTCTAAGATCAGGTTGGATGAAACTTAGATCCAACTCGAATCAAGTTTAATATGAAGCATTACAAAAATATCGGGTGAGATTAAACCAAGATCAAACCCAAATTAAGTTGAATCAGGAGCGTTGATCCATGATTAGGCCAGATCGAACCCAAATCGGATCCGAATGAATTTTAATCTAGAGCATTGCTAAATGATTGAGCCAGCTATTACTTAGTTTGAACCCGAATCAAGTTTGATCTAGAGTGTTACCACATGCTCGGATCAGATCTAATCTCAATCCATCCTCAATGAAGTTCAATTTGGAGCATTGGTCCATGATCATGCTAGATTAAGCCCAAATCATGTTTTATTTAGAAAGTTGACCCAAGATCAGGTTGGATCAAACCAAGATCAAATTCGATTCAAATTTAATATAGAGCATTGCTCCAAGATTAGGCTCGATCAAACCAAGATCGATCTTGAATGAAGTCCAATCTAAAGCATTGGTACAAGTTCGAGTTAGATCAAACTCGAATAAATTTCAATTTGGAGCATTGCTCTAAGATTGAATTGGATTTAACTTAAATCAAACCAAAATCAAGTTGAATATAAAATGTTGCTACAAGATTAGGTTAGATCAAACAGTGATCAAACCAAAATCAAGTTCAATATGGAGCATTGCTCCAAGATTGAGTTGAATTAAACTTAGATCAAACCTAAATCAGGTCCAATCTGACACATTACTTTAAGATCGGGTTGAATCAAACTTAGATCAAACTTGCATCAGTTCAAATCTAGAGCATTGCCATAAGATCAAGATGGATCAAACTTAGATCAAACCTAAATCAAGTCTAATCTTGAGCACTGCTCCATGATCGAGTTAGTTCAAACCAAGATCGAGCCCAAATCAAGTAAAATCTAGAGTGTTGCTTCAAGATCGGATTAGATCAAACTATTATCGCACCCGAATCAAGTTAAATCAGGAGTGTTGCTACAAGATTGAGTTTGATCAAACCAAGATCAAACCCAAATCGAGTTCAATTTAAAGCGATTCTTTATGATCGGGTCAGATCAAATAAGATCAAACTCAAATCAATTTCAATCCAAAGCATTACTACTAGATCAAGTTGGATCAAACTTTGTTCGAACCTAAATCAAGTCAAATCTAGAGTGTTGCTGCAAGATTGAGCAAACAAAGATCAAACTCAAATTGAGTTCAGTCTACAGTGTCGCTCCAAAATTAGGTTAGATCAAACCAATATCGATATCAAATCAAGTCAAATCTAGAGCGTTGATACAAGTTCGAGTTATATCAAACCAAGATCAAACTTGAATCAAGTCCAATCTAGAGCATTGTTCCAAAATCAAATTGAATCAAAATTAGATCAAACCCAAATCAAGTTGAATATGAAGCGTTGCTTCATGATCGAACTATATCAAATCTAGATCAAGCCCGAATGAAGTTCAATCTAGAGCATTGCTCCGAGATCGGTCTAAATCATAACCGAATCAAGTTCAATTAGGAGCATTGCTACATAATGGGGTTCAATCAAACTAGATCAAAAACCCAAATCAAGTCCAAGCTGGAGAGTTGCTGCAAGATCGGGTTTGATCAAACTTAGATCAAACCCGAATCAAGCCTAATCTGAAAATTTGCTCCAAGATCAAGTTGGATCAAACTTAGATCAAATACTAATCAAGTCCAATTTGGAGCGTTGCTCTAAGATCGGGTTAGATTAAACTTAAATCAAATCGGAATTATGTCCAATATAGAGCGTTCCTCCAAGATCGGTGGATCAAACTTATATCAAACCCGAATTAAGTATGATATGAAGTGTTGCTCTAAGATCGGGTTGGATCAAATGTAGACTAAATTAGATCAAACCCGAACCAAGTCCAATGTAGAGCATTGCTCCAAGACAAGATCGATCAATCGTACATCAAACCCGAATAAAGTTCAATCTGCAATATTGCTCCAAGATTTGGTTAGATCAAACCAATATCAAACCCAAATCTTGTCCAATCTGGAGTGTTGCTCCAAGATAAGGTTGGATCAAACTTAGGTCAAAGATGAATCAAGTCCCATCTAGAGCATTGCTACAAGATTTGGTATGATCGAAGTAGATCAAATCCGAATCAAATTCAATCTGATGCATTGCTCTAAGATCAAGTTGGATCAAATTTAGATCAAAGCTAAATAAAGTTCAATCTGGAGTATCGCTCTAAGATCTGATTGGATCAAAATTAGATCAAACACGAATTAAGCTAAATTGGAATGTTACTCTAAAATTGAGTTAGATAAAACCAAGATCAAACCCAAATAAAGTCCAATCTGAAGTATTGCTCTAATATCAAGTTGGATCAAACTTAGATCAAACCCAAATTAAGTCCAATTTAGAGCATTTCTCCATGATCAGGTTGGATCAAACTTAGATCAAATCTGAATTAAGTCTAATTTGGAGCATTGCTCCAAGATCCGATTGGATCAAACTTATATCAAACTCAAATCATGTCCAATCAGGAGCATTGCTCGAAGATCGGGTTAGACCAAACTTAGGTCAAACCTAAATCAAGTTCAATTCAGAGCATTGGTCCAAGATCAGGTGAGATCAAACTAACATCAAACCAAAATCAAGCTCAATCCAAAGCATTACTCCATGATAGGATTAGATCTAAGCTAGATTAAGCCCACATAAAGTTCAATCTGGAGCATTGCTGCAAGATCGGGCTAGATCATCCTTGAATCAATTTCAATTTGGAGAATTGTTTCAAGATCAGGTCGGATCAAACTTAGAACAAACTCGAGTCAAGTCCAATCGAGAGCATTGCTCCAAGATCGAGTCGGATCAATGTTAGACTAAACCCGAAATAAGTCCAATTTGGATTGTTGCTCTAAAAACGGGTTGGATCAAACTTAGATCAAACCCATATTAAGTCTAATCTAAAGCATTACTTTAAGATTGGGTTGGATAAAACTTAGATAAAACCTAAATCAAGTCCAATATGTAGCGTTACTCCAAGATCGAGTTGGATCAAACTTAGATCATGCTCGAATTAAGTCCAATCTAGAGTGTTGCTCTAAGTACAGGTCAGATCAAACTTAAATCAAATTCGAATCAACTCCAATAGGAGCATTGCTCCAAGATCAGTTTGAATGAAACTTAGATCAAACTTAAATCAAGTCCAATCTGGAGCATTGCTTGAAGATCGGGTTGGATCAAATTAGATTAAACTCAAATTAAGTATGATATGGAGTGTTGCTCTAAGATTGGGTTAGATTAAACATAGACTAAATTAGATCAAACCCAAATCAAGTCCAATGCAGAGCATTCCTCCAAGATCAGGATGGATCAAACATACATCAAACCCAAATAAAGTTCAATCTGCAGTATTGCTCTAAGTTTGAGTTAAATCAAACCAAGACCAAACCCAAATCATGTCCAATCTAGAGTGTTGCTCCAAGATCAAGTTGGATTAAACTTAGGTCAAAGACCAATTAAGTCCCATCTAGAGCATTGCTATAAGATTTGGTTTGATCAAATTAAATCAAATCCGAATCAAATTCAATCTGGTGCATTGCTCTAAGATCGGGTTGGATCAAACTTAGATCAAAGCCAAATAAAGTTTAATATGGAGAATCACTCTAAGATCGGATTGGATCAAAATTAGATCAAACATGAATCAAGCTAAATCCACAACATTACTCTAAAATTGGTTTAGGTAAAACTAAGATCAAACCCAAATCAAGTCCAATCTGGAGCGTGGCTCCAAGATCAGGTTGGATCAAACTTAGATCAAACCCGAATTAAACCCAATCAAAAGCATTTTTCCATGATCGAGTTGTATCAAACTTAGATCAAATTCGAATCATGTCTAATCTAGAGCATTGCTCCAAGATTTGGTTGGATCAAACTTATATCAAACTAGAATCATGTCCAATCAGAAACATTGCTTGAAGATCGGGTTAGACCAAACTTAGGTCAAATCTAAATCAAGTGTCATCTAGAGCATTGCTCCAAGATTGAGTGAGATCAAACCAACATCAAACCAAAATCAAGTTCAATCCAGAGCATTACTTCATGATTAGACTAGATCTAACCTAGATCAAGCTCGAATGAAGTTCAATTTAGAGCATTGCTGCAAGATCAAGCTAGATCATGCCCGAATCAATTTCAATTTAGAGCGTTGCTTCAAGATCGGATAGGATCAAACTTGGATCAAACTTGAGTCAAGTCCAATCAAGAGCATTATTCCAACATCGCGTCCGATCAAACTTAGATCAAACCCGAAAGAAGTCTAATTTGGAGCGTTACTCCAAAAATGGGTCAAATGAAACTTACATCAAACCAATACCAGTCTAAACTAGAGCATTGCTCCAAGATTGGGTTGGATAAAACTTAAATAAAACCCAAATCAAGTCCAATTTGGAGCGTTGCTCCAAGATCGGGTTAGATCAAACTTAGATCAAGCTTGAATTAAATCCAATATGGAGCATCGCTCTAAGATCAGATTAGATTCCTGCTCTGAATCAAGCCTCACTCGATCAAATTGGAGCTATGGTCTCGATTTGAGCTTGATTCGACCCAATTCGATTCTTGCTCTGAATCGAGCCTCATTCGACCCAATTAGAGCCATGCTCTTGTTTCGAGCCTGACTTGATCCAATTGGATTCCAGCTCTAAACCAAGCCTCAATTGATCCAATTGGAGCCATGCTCTCAATTCAAGCCTGATTCAACCCTATTGGATTTCTACTCCGAGTAGAGCCTGACTCGACCTAATTGGAACACTGCTCTCGATTCGAGCCTGACTCGTTCCTATTAGATTCCTGCTTCGAATCAAGCCTCACTTGACCCGATTGGAGCTATGCTCTTGTTTCGAGACTAAATCAACCCACTTAGATTTCTGCTCCTAATTGAGCCTCACTCGACCCAATTGGAGCCATAGTCTCGATTCGAGCTTGACTCGACCCAATTGGATTCCTGCTTCGAATCGAGCCTTAGTCAACCCAATTGGAGCCATGCTCTCATTTCGAGCCTGACTTGACCAAATTGGATTCCTACTCTGAATCAAGCCTATCTTTACCTGATTGGAGCCTTGCTCTCAATTTGAGACTAACTTGACCTAATTGGATTTCTGCTCCAAATCGAGCCTTAACTGACTCAATTGGAGTCATACTCTCATTTTGAGCCTAGCTCAACCCAATTAGATTTTTTCTCCGAATCGAGCCTTAGTCAATCCAATTAGAGTCATGCTCTTGTTTTGAGCTTAATTCAACCCAATTGGACTCCTGGTCCGAATCGAGCCTAACTCGACCTGATTGGAGCCTTGCTCTCAAGTAAAGCCTAACTCAACCACATTAGATTCTTGCTTCGAATTGAACCTTAGTCGACCCAATTGGAGCTATGCTCTCGTTTTGAGTCTGACTCAACCCAATAGGATTCCTACTTCAAATCGAGCTTGACTTGACCTGATTGGAGCCCTACTCTCGATTCGAGCCTGACTCAACCTTATTGGATTCTTGCTCCGAATGGAGCCTCACTCGACCTAATTGGAGCCATGATCTTGATTCAAGCCTGACTCGATCCAAATAGATTCCTGCTCCGAATCGAGCCTCAATCGACCAAATTAAAGCCATGCTCTCATTTCGAGCCTGACTCGATCAAATTGGATTCTTGCTTTGAATCAAGCCTGACTCTATCCAATTGGAGCCCACTCTCGATTCGAGTCTAACTCAACCCAATTGGATTCCTGCTCCAAATCAAGCCTTAACCGACCCAATTGGAGTCATGCTCTCATTTTGAGCTTGACTCATCCTAATTAGATTTCTGCTCTAAATCGAGCCTTAGTCGACTCAATTGGAGCCATGCTCTCTTTTGAGCCTGATTCGACCCAATTGGACTCCTCCTCCGAATCGAGCTTCATTCAACCTGATTGGAGCCTTGCTCTCAAGTAGAGCCTAACTCAACCCTATTGGATTCTTGCTCCGAATTGAGCCTCAATTGACCCAATTGGAGCCATGCTCTTGTTTTGAGCTTTACTCGACCCAATAGGATTCCTACTTCAAATTGAGCTTGACTCGACTTGATTGGAACCCTGCTCTTGATTCGAGCCTGACTCCACCTTATTAGATTTCTGCTCCGAATAGAGCCTTACTCGATCGAATTGGATTCCTTCTTCGAATTGAGCTTTAGTCGACCCACTTGGAGCTATGCTCTTGTTTCGAGCCTGAGTCAACCCAATTTGATTTCTACTTTGAATCGAGCCTCACTCGATCCAATTGGAGCCATGGTCTCAATTCGAGCCTCACATGACCCAATTGGATTCCTAGTCTAAATCAAGCCTCAATCGACCCAATTGGAGCCATGCTCTCGATTCGAGCCTAACTCGATCCAATTGGATTGCTGCTCTGAATCGAGTCTTAGCCAACCCAATTGGAGCCTTTCTCTCGATTTGAGCCTAACTCGATCCAATTAGATTCTTGCTTCAAATCGAGTCTCAACCAACACAATTAGAGCTAAGCTTTCTTTTTGAGCTTGACTCAACCTAATTGGATTCCTACTCTGAATCGAGCCTCAATCGACCCAATTGGAGCCGTGCTCTCAATTTGAGCTTGACTCAGCCTAGTTGGATATAGGCTCCGAATCAAGCCTTTGTCCATCCAATTGGAGCCATGCTCTTATTTTGAGCTTGAATCGACCCAATTCGATTCCTACTTTGAGTCGAGCCTCACTCAACCCAATTGGAGCTATGGTCTTGATTCAAGCCTATCATGACCTAGTTGCATTCCTACTCCGAATCGAATCTCAGTTGACCCAATTGGAGCCATGCTTTCATTTCGAGCCTGACTCAACCTAATTGGATTCTTGCTCTGAATCGAGCCTTAGTTGATCTAATTGGAGTCATGCTCTCAATTTGAGTCTGACTCGATCCATTTAGAGTCTTACTCCGAATCAAGCCTCAGTAGACCTAATAGGAGTTATGCTCTCATTTTGAGCCTAACTCGACCTAATTAGATTCCTGCTTCAAATCAAGCCTCACTCAACCCAACTGGAGCCATGGTCTCGATTTGAGCCTAACTCAACCTAATTAAATTCCTACTTCGAATCGAACCTCAGTTGATCCAATTGGAGCCATGCTCTTAATTCAAACCTAACTTGACCCAATTGGATTCTTGTTTCAAATTGAGCCTAACTCGACCTGATTGGAGCCCTGCTCTAGATTCGAGCTCGACTCTAGGATTCCTACTCCGAATAGAGCCTTACTCGACCCAATTGGAGCCATGCTTGCATTTCAAGACTGACTCGATCCAATTGGATTCCTCCTCCGAATCGAGCCTCGGTCGACCCAATTGAAGCCATGCTCCCATTTCGAGCCTGACTCAACCTAATTGGATTCCCGCTCCGAATCGAGCCTGACTTGACTTGATTGGAGCTCTGCTCTCGATTTGAGCCTAACTCGACCCAATTGGGCTCCTGCTCCAAATCGAGGAAATATGCTTTCATTTCGAGCCTGACTTGACCCAATTAGATTTCTATTTCGAATCAAGCCTCAGTCAACCTAATTGGAGCAATGCTCTCATTTCGAGCTTGATTTGACCCAATTGGATTCCTATTCCAAATTGAGCCTCACTCGACCCAAATGAAGTCATAGTCTCCATTTGAGCCTGACTCAACCTAATTGGATTCCCACTCTGATCCAATTGGAGCCATGCTCTCATTTCAAGCCTGGCTTACCCAATTAGATTCCTGCTCCGAATCGAGCCTTAATATACCTAATAAGAGCCATGCTCTCATTTTGAGCCAGAATCACCCCAATTAGATTCTTGCTTCGAATCAAGCTCACTCAACACAATTGGAGCCATGGTCGCAATTCGAGGCCGACTCGACCCAATTAGATTCTTGCTCCGAATTGAGCCTTAGCTGACCCAATTGGAACGATGCTCTCATTTCAAGCTTGGCTCGACTCAACTGGATTCTAGCTCCGAATTGAACCTCAATCAATGCAATTGGAGCCATGCTCTCCATTTGAGGCTGACTCGACACAATTGGATTCCTGCTCCGAATTGAGTCCCCAGTAGACCCAACTAGAGCCATGCTTTTGTTTCTAGCTTGACTTGACTCAATTGGATTCCTGCTTCGAATCGAGCCTCACTTGACCTAATATGAGCCATGCTCTCGTTTCGAGCTTGGCTTGATCCAATTAGATTCCTACTCCAAATGGAGCATCAATCAACCCAATTGGAGCCATGCTCTTAATTCGAGCCTGACTCGACCCCATTGGATTCCCGCTTTAAATTGAGCCTTAATCGACCCAACTAGAGTCATGCTCTCATTTTGGAGCCTGAATCAACCCTATTAGATTCCTGCTCCAAATCGAGTATCACTCGACCCAATTCGAGCTATGGTCACAATTAGAGCTTGACTCGACCCAGTTGGATTTCTACTCCAAATTGATCCTTAGTAGACCCAACTAGAGCAATCCTCTCATTTCGAGCCTGAATGGACCCAACTAGATTCCTGGTCCGAAAGGAGCCTCACTCGACCCAATTGGAGCCATGGTCGCAATTCCAGCCTGACTCGACCTAACGAGATTCCTGCTCCAAATCTAGCCTTAACTGCCCAATTGGAGCTATGCTCTCGTTTCGAACCTAGTTGAACCTAATTGGATTTCTACTTGGAATTGAGCCTCAATAGATCCAATAGGAGCCATGCTCTTATTTCGAGCCTAAATTGACCCAATTAGATTCTTGCTCCGAATTGAACCTCAGTCGACCCAATTAAAGCCATGGCCATGATTTAAGCTAGACTTAACCCAATTGGATTCCTGCTCTGAATCGAGCTTCAGCCAATGCAATTGGAGCCATCCTCTCATTTCGAGCCTAAATCAACCCAATTAGATTCTTGCACCAAATCAAGCCTTAGTCAACCCAATTAGAGCCATGCTCTATTTCGAGCCTAATTTGACCTAATTGGATTTCCGCTCCAAATCAAGCCTAATTTGACCTAATTGGATTTCCGCTCCAAATCAAGCCTAACTAGACCTGATTGTAGCCCTACTCTCAATTCGAGCTTGACTTGACCCTATTAGATTCTTTCTCCGAATCAAGCCTCACTCGACCCAATTAGAGCTATGGTCTCAATTTGAGCCCGACTCAACCCAATTGGACTCCTACTCCAATCGAGCTTCAGTCGACCCAATTGGAGCCATGCTCTTGATTCGAACCTAACTCAACCCAATTGAATTCCTGCTTCGAATCGAGCCTAACTTGACTTGATTAAAGCCCTGCTCTCGATTTGAGCCTAACTTGACCCTTTAGAATCCTAATCCAAATTAAGCATCACTTGACCTAATTGGAACCATGGTCTCAATTTGACCCTGGCTCGACCCAATTGGATTCTTTCTTTGAATCATCCTCGATCAACCCAATTGGAGCCATTTTCTCATTTCGAACCTGAATCAACCCAATTAGATTCCTACCCCGAATCGAGCCACACTCAACCCAATTAGAGCCATGTTTTTGATTCGAGCCTAACTCGACCCAATTGGATGCCTCCTTCAAATCAAGCCTCAGCCAACCCAATTGGAGCCATGGTCTTGACTCGAACCTGACTCAACCCAATTGGATTCTTGCTCTGAATCAAGCCTCACTCAACCCAATTGGAGCACTGGTCTTGATTCGAGCCTAGCTTGACCCAATTAGATTCCTGCTCCGAATCAAGCTTGAGGCGACCTAATTGGAGCTAAACTCTCATTTTGAGATTGACTCAACCCAATTGGATTCCTACTTTGAATCAAGCCTTAGTCGAACCAATTGGAGCCATACTCTCATTTCGAACCTAAATCGACCTAATTAGATTCCAACTCCGAATAGAGCCTTAGTCGACCCAACTGGAGCCATAGTCTCGATTTGAGCCTGACTTCATCCAATTGGATTCCTGCTCTAAATTAAGCCTCAATAGACCTAATTGGAGCCATGCTCTCGTTTTGAGCTAAAATGACCAAATTAGTTTCCTGCTTTGAATCAAGCCTCAGTCGACCCAATTAGAACCATGCTCTTGTTTAGAGCCTAAATTGACCCAATTGGATTCCTGCTCTGAAACAAGCCTCAGTCATTCCAATTGGAGCCATGCTCTCCTCCATTCAAACCTGAGTTGACACAATTGGATTCCTGGTTTGAATTGAGCCTCAATAGACTCAAAAGGAGCCATACTCTCATTTCAAGCCTTAATTGACCTAATTAGATTCCTGCTCAAATTAAGCCTCGGTCGACCCAACTGGAGCCATGGTCTTGATTCAAGCCGACTAAACCCAATTGGATTCCTACTCCGAATCGAGCCTTAGTAGACCCAACTGGAGCCATGCTCTCATTTGGAGCCTGAATAGATCAAACTAAATTCTTACTCAAATCGAGTCTCAATTGACCCAATTGGAGCCACGCTCCCAACTCAAGCCTGGCTCTATCCAATTGGTTTCCTGCTCTGAATTGAGCCTTAATTGATCCAATTGGAGCCATGGTCTCAATTAAAGCCTGACTCGACCCAAATGGATTCCTGCTCCCAATCGAGCCTAAGTAGACCCAATTGGAGCCATGCTCTCGTTTTGGACCTGAATTGACACATTGGATTCCTACTTTGAAATGAGCCAAACTCGACCGAATTAGAGCGATGGTCGCGATTAGAACTTGACTTGACCCAATTGGATTCCTACTCTGAATTGAGCCTTAGTAGAGCCATGCTCTTGTTTCGAGCATGAACGATTCAATTATATTCCTACTCCGAATTGAGCCTTAGTCGACCCAATTTGAGCCATGCTCTTGCTTTAAGCCTGAATCAACCCAATTAGATTCCTGCTTCGAATTGAGCCTCACTCAACCTAACGAAAGCCATGGTTGCAATTCGAGCCTAAATCAACCCAATTAGATTCTTACTTTGAATCGAGCCTCACTCGATCTAATTAGACCCATGGTCGTGATTAGAGCCTGACTCAACCCATTGGGATTCTTGCTCTGGATCAAGCCTTAGCTGACCCAACTGAAGCCATGATCTCATTTCAAGCTTGGCTCGACCCAACTGGATTCCTACTCCGAACCAAGCCTTATTAGACCTAATAGGAGCTATGCTCTCGATTCAAGCTTAAATCGACCGAATTATATTGTTGCTGCGAATCGAGTCACTCTTGACCCAATTAGAGACATGGTCGTGAATCGAGCCTAACTCGACCCAATTGGTTTCCTACTCCAAATTGAGCCTCAATCGACCCAATTGAAGCCAGCTATCCTTTTGAGACTGGCTTGTCCCAATTGGATTTTTGCTCCAAATCAAGCCTCAATTGGCCTAATTGGACCCATGCTCTCCATTCGAGCCTGACTCAATACAATTGGATTCCTGCTCTGAATCAAGCCTCAGTAGACCCAATTGGAGCCATACTCTCATTTTGAACCTGAATTGACCCAATTAGATTTAGCTTTGAATGGAGCCTTAGTCAACCCAACTGAAGCCATGGTCTTGACTGGAGACTAACTTTACCCAATTTGGTTCCTGCTCTAAATCGAGCCTTAGCCAACCCAATTGGAGCCATGATTTTGTTTTGAGCCTGACTTGACCCAATTGGATTTCCGCTCCGAATCAAGATTCAGTAGACCTAATTGGAGCCACACTCTCATTTTGAACCTAGATCAACCCAATCAGATTCCAACTCCGAATGGAGCCTTAGTCGACCCAATTGGAGCCATGGTCTCAGTTCGAGCTTGACTCGACCCAATTGGATTCGTTCTTTGAATCAAGCCTCAGTTGACCCAATTGGAGCCATGTTCTTCACTCGAGCCTAACTCAACCAAATTGGATTCCTGCTTTGAATCGAGCCTTAGTCGACTCAGTTGGAGCCATGGACTCATTTGCCTGAATCGACCCTATTAGATTCTTGCTCCAAATCGAGCCTCAGTCGACCTATTTGGAGCTATGCTCTTATTTCAAGCTTAACTCAACCCAATTGGATTCCTTCTTCGAATCGAGCCTCACTTGACCTAATTGGAGCCATCTAGTTTCAAGCCTATCTTGATCTAATTGGATTCCTACTCCAAATCGAGCCTTAATCGACCCAATTGGAGCCATGCTCTCAATTCGAGCTTGACTCGACCCAATTAGATTCTTGCTTCGAAACAAGCCTTAGTAGACCCAATTGGAGCCATGCTCACGATTTGAGCCTCAGTCGACCCAATTAGAGCAATGCTCTCATTTCAAACTTGGCTCGACCCAATTGGATTCCTACTTTGAATTGAGCCTCAGTAGACCTAATTGGAGGTATGTTCTCCATTCGAGCCTGAATCGACCTAATTAGATTCTTGCTCCAAATCAAGTCTCAATCGACCCAATTGGAGGCCTGCTCTCATTTTGAGCCTAGCTTAACCCAGTTGGATTCCTACTTTGAATCAAGCCTCAGTAGACCCAATTGGAGCCATGCTCTCGTTTTGAACTCGAATGGACCCATTAGATTCTTGCTCCGAATGGAGCCTTACTCAACTCAATTGGAGCCATGGTCATGATTCGAGCTTGACTCAACCCAATTTGATTCCTACTCCGAATCGAGCCTCAACCGATTCAATTAGAGCCATGCTCTTATTTCTAGCCTAGCTCGACCCAATTGGATTCCTACTTCAAATTGAACCTCAGTTGACCCAATTGAATTCCTACTCCGAATCGAGCTTCAGTAAACCCCATTGGAGCCACACTCTTATTTTGAACCTAAATTGACCCAATTAGATTTCAGATCTGAATGGAGCCTTAGTCGACCCAACTAGAGCCACGGTCTTGATTCGAGCCTGACTCTACCCAATTGGATTTGTTCTCCAAATAGAGCCTCAATCGACCCAATTGGAGCCATGCTCTCCATTCAAGCCTGACTCGACCCAATTGGATTCTTGCTCTGAATCGAGCCTTAGTCAACTCAATTGGAGGCATGCTCTTGTTTGCAGCCTAAATCAATCCTATCAAATTCTTGCTCCAAATTAAGCCTCAATCGACCCAATTGGAGCCATGCTCTTGTTTTGAACCTGAATGGACCGACCCAATTAGATTCCTACTTCGAATGGAGTTTTGCTCATGACTTAATTGGAGCCATAGTTACGATTTAAGCCTAACTGAACCAAATTGGATACCTGATCCGAATCGAGCCTTAGCCGACTCAATAGGAGCTATGCTCTCATTTCGAGCCTAAATTGACCCAATTTGATTCTTGCTCTGAATCGAGCCTCACTTGACCTAATTGGAGCCATGGTTATAATTCGAGCTTGACTCAACCCAATTAGATTCCTACTCCAAATCAAGCCCCAATCAATCCAATTGGCCACCCTCTCCATTTGAGCATGACTTGACCCAATTGGATTCCTGCTCCAAATCGAGCCTCAGTAAACACAATTGGAGCCATCCTCTCATTTCGAACCTAATTGGACCCAATTAGATTCTTGCTCCAAATGGAGCCTCAGTTGACCCAATTGGAGCTATTGTCTCGATTCATGCCTAACTTGACCCAGTTGGATTTCAGCTCCGAATCGAACCTCAGTAAAGCCAAAAGGAGAAATGCTCTCGTTTTGAGCTTGAATCGATCTAATTAGATTCCTATACTAAATTGAGCCTCCATTGACCTAATTGGAGCCATGGTCTTGTTTTGAGCTTAACTTAACCCAATTGGATATTTGCTCTAAATCGAGCCTTAGTAGACCCAATTAGAGCCATGCTCTTGTTTTGAACCTAAATTTAGCCTATTAGATTCCTACACTGAATCAAGCCTCATTCAACCCAATTGGTGCCATGGTCTCAATTTGAGCCTAACTTGACCCAATTGGATTCCTACTCCAATTAAGCCTCAATTGAACCATTTGGAGCCATTTGCGTAATTCGAGCTTGGCTTGACCCAATTAGATTCTTACTCTAAATTGAGCCTCACTCGACCTAATTGGAGCCATGGTCATGATTCAAGCCTGACTCCACCCAATTGGATTCCTACTCTAGGAACCAATTGGAGCCATCCTCTCCTTTTGAGCCTAAATCAAACTAATTAGATTTCTACTCTGAATCGAGAATCAATCAACCTAATTGGAGCCATGTTCTCGTTTAGAGCCTAACTCGACCCAATTGGATTCCTACTCTGAACCAAGCCTTAGTTGACCCAATTGGAGCCATAAGCTACATTTGAGCCTGACTTGAACTAATTTTATTCCTACTCCAAATTGAGCCTCAGTAGATTCAACTGGATCCATGCTCTTGTTTTAAGCATGAATTGAGCCAATTAGATTCCTGCTTCGAATGGAACGTTAGTCGACCCAATTGGAGCCATGGTCTTGATTCGAGCCTGACTCAACCCAATTGGATTCTTGCTCCAAATTAAGCCTCAGTTGACCCAACTAGAGCCATGGTCTTGATTCGAGCCTGACTCTATTCAATTGGATTTCAGCTTCGAATTGAGCCTCAAGCGACCCAATTCAATCCAAGCTCTCATTTCGAGCCTATATCGACCTAATTAGATTCCTGCTCCAAATCGAGCCTTAGTCAACCCAATTGGAGCCATGCTATCATTTAGAGCCTAACTTGACCTAATTGGATTCTTGCTCCAAGTCAAGCCTTAGTAGGCCCAATTAGTGCCATGCTCTTTGTTCGAGTCTAACTCGACCCAATTGGATTACTGCTCTAAATTAGGCCTCAATAGAACCAAAAGGGGCCATGCTCTCGTTTTAAACCTTAATTGACCCAATTAGATTCCTACTCCAAATTAAGCCTCAATCAATCCAACTAGAGCCATGACCTCGATTCGAGCTTGACTCAACCCAATTGGATTCCTGCTCCGAATCAAGCCTCAGTAGACCCAACTAGAGCCATGCTCTTGTTTCGAGCCTGAATTGATCAAATTAGATTTCTGCTCTGAATTAAATCTCAATCGATCCAATTGGAGCCATGCTCTCATTTTGAGCCTAACTCGACCCAATTGGATTCCTACTCTGAATTGAGCCTCACTTGACCCAATTGGAGCCATGTTGTCGTTTCGAGCCTGGCTTTATCCTATTGCATTCCTGCTCCAAATCGAGTATCAGTCAACCCAATTGGAGCCATGCTCTTAATTCGAGCCTGACTCGACCCGATTAGATTCCTGCTCCCAATTGAACCTTAGTAGACCCAATTGGAGCTATGCTCCCATTTTGAGCCTGAATTAATCCAGTTGGATTCTTGCTCTGAATTGAGCCTCACTCAACCCAATTAGAGCCATGGTCACGATTGAAGCCTGAGTCCACCCAATTAGATTCCTGCTCCAAGTCGAGCCTTAGTATACCCAATTGAAGCCATGCTCTCATTTTGAGCCTAAATCGACCTAATTAGATTCTTGCTCCAAATCAAGAATCAGTCATCCTAATTGGAGCCATGTTCTTGTTTAGAGCTTGATTCAATCCAATTGGATTCCTACTTCGAATCAAGCCTTAGTTGACCCAATAGGAGCCATAAGCTCCATTTGAGCCTGACTTGAACAATTGGATTCCTACTCTGAATTGAGCCTCAGTAGATCCAATTGGATTCATTCTCTTATTTCGAGTGTGAATCGATCCAATTAGATTCCTGCTTTGAATGGAACCTTAATCAACCCAATTGGAGCCATAGTCTCAATTCGAGCCTGACTCAACCTAGTTGGATTCCTACTCTAAATTGAGCCTCAATCGACCCAACTAGAGCCATGGTCTCGACTCAAGCCTAACTGCATCCAATTGGATTTCAGCTTCGAATCAAGCCTCAATCGACTCAATTGGATCCAAGCTCTCGTTTTGAGCCTGTATCGACCTAATTAGATTCCTGCTCAAAATCAAGCCTTAATCAACCTAATTGGAGCCATGCTGTCATTTAGAGTCTAACTTGACCCAATTGAATTCCTCCTCTGAATCAAGCCTCAATCAACCCAATTGGTGCCATGCTCTTCGTTCAAGCTTGACTGGACCCGATGAATTCCTGCTCCAAATTAAGCCTCAATAGACCCAAAAGGAGCCATGCTCTTGTTTTAAGCCTGAATTAACCCAATTAGATTCTTGCTCCAAATAAAGCCTCAATCAATCCAACTATAGCTATGATCTCGATTTGAGCTTCACTCAGCCTCTTTGGATTCCTACTCCGAATCAAGCCTCAATAGACCCAACTAGAACCATGCTCTTGTTTCGAGCCTAAATCAATCAAATTAGATTCTTGCTCCGATTCGAGCCTCACTCGACCCAATTTGAGCCATGCTTTTGTTTCGAGCTTGGCTCTATCCAATTGGATTCCTTCTTCGAATTGAGCATCAGTTAACCCAATTGGAGCCATGCTCTTAATTCGAGCTTGACTCGATCCAATTGGATTCCTGCTCCCAATCGAACCTTAATAGACCCCTTCGGAGCCATGCTCTTATTTTGAGGTTAAATTGATCTAATTAGATTCCTGCTCTGAATCAAGCCTCACTTGCGACCCAATTGGAGCCATGGTTGCAATTGGAGCTTGACTCCACCCAATTGGACTCCTACTCTGAGTTGAGCCTTAGTATACCCAATTGAAGCCATGCTCTCATTTTGAGCTTGAATCAATCCAATTAGATTACTGCTTTGAATTGAGCATCAGTTCGATCCAATTGGAGCCATGTTTTCATTTAGAAACTGACTTGACCCAATTGGATTCCTACTCAGAATCGAGCCTTAGTCGACCCAATTGGAGCCATGCACTCCATTTGAGCCTGACTTGAACCATTTGGATTCCTACTCTAAATCGAACATTAGTAGATCCAACTAGATCCATGCTCTCATTTCGAGCATGAATCGATCCAATTAGATTCCTGCTTCGAATATAGCCCCAGTCAACCCAATTAGAGGTTTGATCTCAATTCGAGCCTGAATCAACCCATGTGGATTCCTGCTCCAAATTGATCCCCAATCAACTCAACTAGAGCCATGGTCTTGATTTGAGCCTGACTTAGCCCGATTAGATTCCTACTATAAATTGAGCCCCAATAGACCCAAAAGGAGCCATGCTCTTGCTTCAAGCCTTAATAGACCTAATTAGATTCCTGCTCCAAATTGAGCCTAAATTGACCCAATTGGAGCCCTGGTCTTGATTTGAGCTTGACTCAACCCAATTGGATTCTTGATCCCAATCGAGCCTGAATAGACCCAACTAGAGCCATGTTCTTTTTTCGAGCCTTAATCGACCAAATTAGATTCCTGCTCTAAATCGAGCCTCAATCAACCCAATTGGAGCCATGCTCTAATTTTGAGCTTGTCTCAACCCAATTGGATTTTTGCTCAGAATAGAGCTCACTCGACCCAATTGGAGCCATGTTCTCATTTCGGGCCTGGATCTATCCAATTAGATTCTTGCTCTGAATCGAGCCTCACTCGACCCAATAAGAGTCATGCTCTAAATTCGAGCTTGACTCGACCTAATTGGATTCCACCTCCCAATTAAGCCTAACTAGACCCAATTGGAGCCATGATCTCATTTTGAGCCTGAATTGATCCAATTGGATTCTTGCTCCGAATCGAGCTTCACTCGACCCAATTAGAGCCATGGTTGGGATTGGAACCTAACTCAACCCAATTGGATTCCTCTTCCTAATCAAGCCTCAATAGATCTAATTGGAGCCATGCTCTCATTTCAAGCTTGAATTGACCTAATTAGATTTTTGCTCTAAATCAAGCCTTAGTCAACCAATTGGATTCCTCTTTCGAATCGAGCCTCAGTAGATCCAATTAGAGTCATGATCTTGTTTTGAGCCTAAATCAACCTAATTAGATTCTTGCTTCGATTGGAGCCTCACTCGATCCAATTGGAGCCATGATTGCGATTCGAGCTTGACTTGACCCAAAATGATTCCTACTCCGAATCGAGCCTCAACCAACCCAATTATAGCCATGCTCTCATTTCGAGCCTAGCTCGACCCAATTGGATTCCTGCTCTGAATCAAGCCTTAGTACACTTAGTAGGATCCATAGTCTCGTTTTAGGCTTAAATTGCCCCAATTAGATTCATGCTCCGAATCAAGCCTCACACGACACAATTGGACCATGGTTGCGATTCAAGCCTGACTCAACCCAATTGGATTCCTGCTCAACTGAGCCTCAGCCGACCCAATTGGAGCAATGCTCTCGTTTCAAGCCTAGCTCAACCCAATTCAATTCTTGCTCCGGATCAAGCCTCAATCGACCCAATTGGAGCCATGCTCTCCATTCGAGCCTGACTCGATCTAATTGGATTCCTGCTCCGAATTGAGCCTCAGTAGACCCAACTAGAGCCACGCTCTCGTTTCAACTCTAACTCAACCCAATTGGATTCCTGCTCCAAATTGATCTTTACTCGACCTAATAGGAGCCAGGCTCTCGTTTCAAGCCTAGCTCGATCCAATTGGATTCCTGCTCCGCATCGAGCATCAATCGATCGAATTGGAGCCATGATCTTAATTTGAGCCTGACTTGACCCAATTAGATTCCTACTTGAAATCAAGACTCAATAGATGCAATAGGAGCCATGCTTTCATTTCAAGCCTGAATCAACCCAATTAGATTCTTCCTTCGAATTGAGCCTCACTCAACCCAATTGAAGCCATGTTCATAATTCGAGACTGGCTCGACGCAACTAGATTCCTGCTCCGAATTGAGCCTCAACCGACCCAATTGGAGCTCTCATTTCAAGCCTAGCTCGACCCAATTGGATTCTTGCTTCGAATTGAGCTTCAGTAGAGCCAATAGGAGCAATGCTCTCATTTAGAGCCATAATCGACCCAACTAGACTACTGCTCGAAATCAAGCCTTCATTGACCTAACAAGAGCCAAGGTCTCGATTCAAGCTAGGCTTAACCTAATTGGATTCCTGCTCCAAATCAAGCCTCAGTTGACCCAAAAGGAGCCATGCTCTTGATTCGAGCTTAACTCCGCCCAATTGGATTGCTACTCCAAATTAAGCCTCAGTAGATCTAATTGGAGCCATGCTCTTGTTTCGAGCCTGAATCGACCAAATTAGATTCCAGCTCCGAATCGAGCCTCAATCGACCCAATTAGAGCTATGCTCTTGTTTCGAGCCTAAATAAATCCAATTATATTCCTATTTCAAATAATTCGACCCAATTGGAGCTATGGTCGCAATTAGAGCTTGACTCGACCCAATTGAATTTCTACTCCAAATCGAGCCTTAATAGACCCAACTGGAGCAATCCTCTCATTTCGAGCCTGAATGGACCCAACTAGATTCTTGCTCCGAAAGGAGCCTCACTCAACCCAATTGGAGCCATGGTCGTGATTCCAGCCTGACTCGACCTAACGAGATTCCTGCTCCAAATCAAGCCTCAACTGCCTAATTAGAGCTATGCTCTTGTTTTGAACCTAGTTCAACCTAATTGGATTCCTACTCGGAATCGAGCCTCAATAGACCCAATAGGAGCCATGGCCATGATTTATGCTTGACTCAATCCAATTGGATTCCTGCTCTGAATCGAGCTTCAGCTGATGCAATTGGAGCCATCCTCTCATTTCAAGCCTAAATCAACCCAATTAGATTCCTATGCCAAATCAAGCCTTAGTCAACCCAATTAGAGCCATGCTCTGTTTTGAGCTTGATTCAACCTAATTGGATTCCTGCTTTGAATCAAGACTAACTAGACCTGATTGTAGCCCTACTCTCAATTCGAGCTTGACTTGACCTTATTAGATTCTTGCTCCGAATTGAGCCTCACTCGACCCAATTGGAGCTATGGTCTAAATTCGAGCTTGACTCGACCCAATTGGATTCCTGCTCCGAATCAAGCTTCAGTCGACCCACTTGATTCGAGCCTAACTCAACCCAATTGGATTCCTACTCTGAATTAAGCCTAACTCGACTAGATTGGAGCCCTACTCTCGATTCAAGCCTGACTCAATCCTATTAGATTCGTACTTTGAATCGAGCCTCACTTCACCCAATTGGAGCCATGGTCTCGATTTGACACTAGCTCGACCCAATTGGATTATTACTTTGAATCGATCCTCGATCAACCCAACTGGAGCCATGCTCTCGTTTCGAACTTGAATCAACCCAATTAGATTCCTACCTTGAATCTAGCTGCACTCAACCCAATTAGAGCCCCATTTTCGATTCGAGCCTAACTCGACCTAATTGGATGCCTCCTTCAAATCGAGCTTCAGCCAACCCAATTGGAGCCATGGTCTCGACTCGAACCTGACTCAACACAATTGGATTCTTGCTCTGAATCAAACCTCACCCAACCCAATTGGAGCGCTGGTCTTAATTCGAGCCTAGCTCGACCCAATTAGATTCTAGCTCTGAATCAAGCTTTGGGCGACCTAATTGGAGCTAAACTCTCGTTTTGAGATTGACTCAACCCAATTGGATTCCTGCTTCAAATCAAGCCTTAGTCAAACCAATTGGAGCCATACTCTCATTTCGAACCTAAATAGACCTAATTAGATTCTAGCTCCGAATGGAGCCTTAGTTGACCCAACTGGAGCCATAGTCTCGATTCGAGCTTGACTTCATCCAATTGGATTCCTGCTCTAAATTGAGCCTCAATAGACCTAATTGGAGCCATGCTCTTGTTTTGAGCCTGAAATAACCAAATTAGATTCCTGCTTTGAATCGAGCCTCAGTCGACCCAATTAGAACCATGCTCTCGTTTAGAGCCTAAATTGACCCAATTGAATTCCTGCTCTGAAACAAGCCTTAGTCAATCCAATTAGAGCCATGCTATCCTCCATTCAAACCTGAGTCAACACAATTGGATTCCTGGTTTGAATTGAGCCTCAATAGACCCAAAAGGAGCTATGCTCTCATTTCAAGCCTTAATTGACCCAATTAGATTCCTGCTCAAATTAAGCCTTGGTCAACCCAATTGGAGCCATGGTCTCGATTCAAGCCGACTCAACACAATTGGATTCCTACTCTGAATTGTGCCTCAATAGACCTAACTGGAGCCATGCTCTCGTTTGGAGCCTGAATAGATCAAACTAGATTCCTACTCCGAATCGAGTCTCAATTGACCCAATTGGAGCTACACTCCCAACTCAAGCCTAGCTCTACCCAATTAGTTTCCTGCTCCGAATTGAGCCTTAGTTGATCCAATTGGAGCTATGGTCTCAATTAAAGCCTGACTGGATTCCTGCGCCCAATCGAGCCTTAGTAGATCTAATTGGAGCCATGCTCTCATTTTGGACCTAAATCGACACAATTGGATTCCTACTTTGAAACGAGCCAAACTCGACCAAATTAGAGCTATGGTCACGATTAGAATCTGACTTGACGCAATTGGATTCCTACTTCAAATTGAGTCTTAGTAGAGCCATGCTCTTGTTTCGAGCATGAATGATCCAATTAGATTCCTACTCCGAATTAAGCCTCAGTCGACCCAATATAAGCCATGCTCTTGCTTTGAGCCTGAATCAACCCAATTAGATTCCTACTTCAAATCGAGCCTCACTCGACCTAACGAAAGCCATGGTTGCAATTCGAGACTAAATCAACCCAATTAGATTCTTACTTTGAATCGAGCCTCACTCGATCTAATTAAAGCCATGGTCCTGATTAGAGCCTAACTCAGCCCATTTGAATTCCTGCTCTGGATCAAGCCTCAGCTGACCCAACTGAAGCCATGATCTCATTTCAAGCTTGGCTCGAACCAATTGGATTCCTGCTTCGAACCAAGCCTTATTAGGCCCAATAGGAGCCATGCTCTCAATTCGAGCTTAAATCGACCCAATTATATTGTTGCTCTGAATCAAGTCACTCTTGACCTAATTAGAGACATGGTCGTGATTCGAGCCTAACTCGACCCAATTGGTTTCCTGCTCCAGATTGAGCCTCAACCGACCCAATTGAAGCCAGCTATCATTTTGAGACTAGCTCGATCCAATTGGATTTCTGCTCCAAATTGAGCCTCAGCCAACCTAATTGGACCCATGCTCTCCATTCGAGCCTGATTCAATACAATTGGATTCCTATTCTGAATCAAGCCTAAGTAGACCCAATTAGAGCCATACTCTCATTTTGAACCTGAATCGACCCAATTAGATTTAGCTTTGAATGGAGCCTTAGTCAACCCTACTGAAGCCATGGTCTCGAGGAGACCAACTTTACCAAATTTGGTTCCTGCTCTGAATCAAGCCTCAGTCAACCCAATTGGAGCCATGATCTTGTTTTGAGCCTGACTTGACCCAATTGAATTTTTGCTCCGAATTGAGCTTCAGTAGACCTAATTGGAGCCATACTCTCATTTTGAACCTAGATCAACCCAATTAGATTCCAACACCGAATGGAGCCTCAGTCGACCTAATTGGAGCCATGGTCTCGGTTCGAGCTTAACTCAACCCAATTGGATTTGTTCTTTGAATCAAGCCTCAGTCAACCCAATTGGAGCCATGTCCTCCACTCGAGCCTAACTCAACCAAATTGGATTCCTGCTCTGAATTGAGCCTTAGTCGACTCAGTTGGAGCCATGGACTCATTTGAATGAATCGACCCTATTAGATTCTTGCTCCAAATCAAGCCTCAGTCAACCTATTTGGAGCTATGCTCTCATTTCAAGCTTAACTCAACCCAATTGGATTCCTGCTTCGAATTGAGCCTCACTTGACCTAATTGGAGCCATGCTCTAGTTTCGAGCCTATCTTGATCCAATTGGATTCCTACTCCAAATCGAGCCTTAATTGACCCAATTGGAGCCATGCTCTCAATTCGAGCTTGACTTGACCCAATTAGATTTTTGATTCAAAACAAGCCTCAATAGACCCAATTGGAGCTATGTTCACGATTTGAGCTTTAGTCGACCCAATTGGAGCGATGCTCTCGTTTCAAACTTGGCTCGACCCAATTGGATTCCTACTTTGAATTGAGCCTCAGTAGACCCAATTGGAGCTATGTTCTCCATTCGAGCCTGAATCGACCTAATTAGATTCTTGCTCCGAATCGAGCCTCAATGAACCCAATTGGATGCCTGCTCTTGTTTTGAGCCTAGCTCAACCCAGTTGGATTCCTACTTCGAATCAAGCCTCAGTAGACCCAATTGGAGCCATGCTCTCATTTCGAACTCGAATGGACCCAATTAGATTCTTGCTCCGAATGAAGCCTTACTCAACTCAATTGGAGCCATGGTTATGATTCGAGCTTGACTCAACCCAATTCGATTCCTACTCCAAATCGAGCCTCAGCCGATTCAATTAGAGCCATGCTCTTATTTCTAGCCTAGCTTAACCCATTGGATTCCTGCTTCAAATTGAACCTCAATTGACCCAGTTGAATTCCTACTCCGAATCAAGCTTCAGTAAACCCCATTGGAGCCACACTCTTGTTTTGAACCTAAATTGACCCAATTAGATTCCAGCTCTAAATGGAGCCTTAGTCGACCCAACTAGAGCCACATTCTTGATTCGAGCCTGACTCTACCCAATAGGATTTGTTCTCCAAATTGAGCCTCAATCGACCCAATTGGAGCCAGGCTCTCCATTCAAGCCTGACTCGACCTAATTGGATTCTTGCTCTGAATCGAGCCTTAGTCAACTCAGTTGGAGGCATGCTCTCATTTGCAGCCTAAATCAATCCTATCAGATTCTTTCTCCAAATTGAGCCTCAATCGACCCAATTGGAGCGATGCTCACGATTTGAGCTTCAGTCGACCCAATTGGAGTGATGCTCTCGTTTCAAACTTGGCTCTATCCAATTGGATTCCTTGTTCGAATTGAGCATCAGTTAACCCAATTGGAGCCATGCTCTTAATTCGAGCTTGAATCAACCCAATTGGATTCCTGCTTCCAATCGAACCTTAATGGACCCCTTCAGAGCCATGCTCTTGTTTTGAGCTTAAATTGATCTAATTAGATTCCTGCTCTGAATCAAGCCTCACTCGTGACCCAATTGGAGCCATGGTAGCAATTGGAGCTTGACTCCACCCAATTGGACTCCTACTCCGAGTTGAGCCTCAGTATACCCAATTGAAGCCATGCTCTCATTTTGAGCTTGAATCAATCCAATTAGATTACTGCTCTAAATTGAGCATCAGTCAGACCCAATTGGAGTCATGTTCTCATTTAGAAACTGACTCGGCCCAATTGGATTCCTACTCAGAATCGAGCCTTAGTCGACCCAATTGGAGCCATGCACTCCATTTGAGCCTGACTTGAACCATTTGGATTCCTACTCTAAATCGAACATTAGTAGATCCAACTAGATCCATGCTCTCATTTCGAGCATGAATCGATCCAATTAGATTCCTGCTTCGAATATAGCCCCAGTCAACCCAATTAGAGGTTTGATCTCGATTCGAGCCTGAATCAACCCATGTGGATTCCTGCTCCAAATTGATCCCCAATCAACTCAACTAGAGCCATGGTCTTGATTTGAGCCTGACTTAGCCCGATTAGATTCCTACTATAAATTGAGCCCCAATAGACCCAAAAGGAGCCATGCTCTTGCTTCAAGCCTTAATAGACCTAATTAGATTCCTGCTCCAAATTGAGCCTAAATTGACCCAATTGGAGCCCTGGTCTCGATTTGTCTCGACCCAATTGGATTCCTGCTCAGAATAGAGCCTTAGTCGACCCAATTAGAGCCATGTTCTCATTTCAGGCCTGGATCTATCCAATTAGATTCCTGCTTCGAATCGAGCCTCACTCGACCCAATAAGAGTCATGCTCTAAATTCGAGCTTGACTCAACCTAATTGGATTCCACCTCCCAATTAAGCCTACCTAGACCCAATTGGAGCCATGATCTCGTTTTGAGCCTGAATCGATCCAATTGGATTCTTGCTCCGAATCGAGCTTCACTCGACCCAATTGGAGCCATGGTTAGGATTGGAGCCTAACTCAACCCAATTGGATTCCTCTTCCTAATCGAGCCTCAATAGATCTAATTGGAGCTGTGCTCTCATTTCGAGCTTGAATTGACCTAATTAGATTTTTGCTTTAAATTGAGCCTTAGTCAACCAATTGGATTCCTCTTTTGAATTGAGCCTCAGTAGATCCAATTAGAGTCATGCTCTTGTTTTGAGCCTGAATCAACCTAATTAGATTCTTGCTTCGATTGGAGCCTCACTCGATACAATTGGAGCCATGATTGCGATTCAAGTTTGACTCAACCCAAAATGATTTCTACTCCGAATTGAGCCTCAACCAACCCAATTATAGCCATGCTCTCGTTTCGAGCCTAGCTCAACCCAATTGGATTCCTGCTCTGAATCAAGCCTTAGAACACCTAGTAGGATCCATAGTCTTGTTTTGAGCCTAAATCGCCCCAATTAGATTCATGCTCCGAATCAAGCCTCACAAGACACAATTGGAGCATGGTCGCGATTCAAGCCTGACTCAACCCAATTGGATTCCTGCTCAACTGAGCCTCAGCTGACCCAATTGGAGCAATGCTCTCGTTTCGAGCCTAGCTCAACCCAATTCAATTCTTGCTCCGAATCAAGCCTCAATCGACCTAATTGGAGCCATGCTCTCCATTCGAGCCTGACTCGATTTGATTGGATTCCTGCTCCGAATTGAGCCTCAGTAGACCCAACTAGAGCCACACTCTCATTTTGACTCTAACTCGACCCAATTGTATTCCTGCTCCAAATTGATCTTTACTCGACCTTATAGGAGCCAGGCTCTCGTTTCAAGCCTAGCTCGATCCAATTGGATTCCTGCTCCACATCAAGCATCAGTCAACCGAATTGGAGCCATCCTCTTAATTTGAGCCTGACTCGATCCAATTGGATTTCTACTCCGAATCAAGACTCAATAGATGCAATAGGAGCCATGCTTTTATTTCAAGCCTGAATCAACCCAATTAGATTCTTCCTTCGAATTGAGCCTCACTCAACCCAATTGAAGCCATGTTCATGATTCGAGACTGGCTCGATGCAACTAGATTCCTGCTCCGAATCGAGCCTCAACCGACCCAATTGGAGCTCTCATTTCAAGCCTAGCTCGACCCAATTGGATTCTTGCTTTGAATTGAGCTTCAGTAGAGCCAATAGGAGCAATGCTCTCATTTAGAGCCATAATTGACCCAACTAGACTACTGCTCAAAATCAAGCCTTCATCGACCTAACTAAAGCCAAGGTCTCGATTCGAGCCAGGCTCGACCTAATTGGATTCCTGCTCCAAATCGAGCCTCAGTTGACCCAAAAGGAGCCATGCTTTCGATTCAAGCTTAACTCCACCCAATTGGATTGCTACTCCAAATTAAGCCTCAGTAGATCTAATTGGAGCCATGCTCTTGTTTCGAGCCTGAATCGACCAAATTAGATTCCAGCTCTGAATCGAGCCTCAATCGACCCAATTAGAGCTATGATCTCATTTTGAGCCTAAATAAATCCAATTATATTCCTTTTTCAAATCATTCAACCCAATTGGAACCATGGTCACAATTAGAGCTTGACTCGACCCAATTGAATTTCTACTCCGAATCGAGCCTTAATAGACCCAACTGGAGCAATCCTCTCATTTCGAGCCTGAATGGACCCAACTAGATTCCTGCTCCGAAAGGAGCCTCACTCAACCCAATTGGAGCCATGGTCGTGATTCCAGCCTGACTCGACCTAACGAGATTCCTGCTCCAAATCGAGCCTCAACTGCCCAATTAGAGCTATGCTTTCATTTGGAACCTAGTTCAACCTAATTAGATTCCTACTTGAAATCGAGCCTCAATAGACCCAGTAGGAGCCATGGCCATGATTTAAGCTTGACTCAACCTAATTGGATTCCTGCTCCGAATCGAGCTTTAGTCGATGCAATTGGAGCTATCCTCTCATTTCAAGCCTAAATCAACCTAGTTAGATTCCTACGCCAAATCAAGCCTTAGTCAACCCAATTAGAGCCATGCTCTATTTTGATTTTGATTCAACCTAATTGGATTCCCGCTCTGAATCAGGACTAACTAGACCTGATTGTAGCCTTACTCTCAATTCGAACCTGACTCGACCCTATTAGATTCTTGCTCCGAACTGAGCCCCACTCTACCCAATTGGAGCCATGGTCTCAATTTCAGCATGACTTGACCCAATTGGATTCATGCTCCGAATCAAGCTTCAGTCGACCCACTTAATTCGAGCCTAACTCAACCCAATTGAATTCCTGCTTCGAATTGAGCCTAACTCGACTTGATTGGAGCCCTACTCTTGATTCGAGCCTAACTTGATCCTATTAGATTCCTAATCCAAATTAAGCATCACTTGACCCAATTGGAGCCATGGTCTCAACTTGACACTAGCTCGACCCAATTGGATTATTACTTTGAATCGATCCTCGATCAACCCAACTGGAGCCATGCTCTCGTTTCGAACCTGAATCAACCCAATTAGATTCCTACCCTGAACTAGCCACACTCGACCCAATTAGAGCCCCATTTTCGATTCAAGCCTAACTCGACCTAATTGGATGCCTCCTTCAAATCGAGCTTCAGCCGACCCAATTGGAGCCATGGTCTCGACTCGAACCTAACTCAACGCAATTGGATTCTTGCTCTGAATCAAACCTCACCCAACCTAATTGGAGTGCTGGTCTTAATTCGAGCCTCGCTCGACCCAATTAGATTCTAGCTCTGAATCAAGCTTCGGGCAACCTAATTGGAGCTAAACTCTTGTTTTGAGATTGACTCAACCCAATTGGATTCCTGCTTCGAATCAAGCCTTAGTCGAACCAATTGGAGCCATACTCTCATTTCGAACCTAAATAGACCTAATTAGATTCTAGCTCCGAATGGAGCCTTAGATGACCCAACTGGAGCCATAATGTTGATTCGAGCCTGACTTCATCCAATTGGATTCCTGCTCTAAATTAAGCCTCAATAGACCTAATTGGAGCCATGCTCTTGTTTTGAGCCTGAAATGACCAAATTAGATTCCTGCTATGAATCGAGCCTCAATCGACCCAATTAGAACCATGCTCTCGTTTAGAGCCTAAATTGACCCAATTGGATTCCTGCTCTGAAACAAGCCTTAGTCAATCCAATTGGAGCCATGCTCTCCTCCATTCAAACCTGAGTCAACACAATTGGATTCATGGTTTGAATTGAGCCTCAATAGACCCAAAAGGAGCCATGCTCTCATTTCAAGCCTTAATTGACCCAATTAGATTCCTGCTCAAATTAAGCCTTGGTCGATCCAACTGGAGCTATGGTCTCAATTCAAGCCGACTCAACCCAATTGGATTCCTACTCCGAATTGAGCCTCAATAGACCCAACTGGAGCCAAGCTCTCGTTCGGAGCCTGAATAGATCAAACTAGATTCCTACTCCGAATCGAGTCTCAATTGACCCAATTCGAGCCACACTCCCAACTCAAGCCTGGCTCTACCCAATTAGTTTCTTGCTCCGTATCGAGCCTTAGTTGATCCAATTGGAGCCATGGCCTCAATTAAAGCCTGACTCGGCCCAAATGGATTCCTGCTCCCAATCGAGCCTTAGTAGACCCAATTGGAGCCATGCTCTCGTTTTGGACCTAAATCGACACAATTAGATTCCTACTCTGAAATGAGCCGAACTCGACCGAATTAGAGCTATGGTCATGATTAGAATCTGACTCGACCCAATTGGATTCCTACTCCGAATTGAGCCTTAGTAGAGCGATGCTCTTGTTTCGAGCATGAACGATCCAATTAGATTCCTACTTCGAATTGAGCCTTAGTCGACCCAATATGAGCCATGCTCTTGCTTTGAGCCTGAATCAACCCAATTAGATTCCTGTTTCGTATCGAGCCTCACTCAACCTAACGAAAGCCATGGTTGCAATTCGAGCCTAAATCAACCCAATTAGATTCTTACTTTGAATCGAGCCTCACTCGATCTAATTAGAGCCATGGTCGTGATTAGAGCCTAACTTAGTCCATTTGGATTCCTGCTCTAGATCAAGCCTTAGCTGACCCAACTGAAGCCATGATCTCATATTAAGCTTGGCTCGACCCAATTGGATTCTTGCTTCGAACCAAGACTTATTAGGCCCAATAGGAGCCATGCTCTCGATTCGAGCTTAAATCGACCCAATTATATTGTTGCTCTGAATCGAGTCACTCTTGACCCAATTAGAGACATGGTCGTGATTCGAGCCTAACTCGACCCAATTGGTTTCCTGCTCCAGATTGAGCCTCAACCGACCCAATTGAAGCCAGCCATCATTTTGAGACTGGCTCGATCCAATTGGATTTCTGCTCCAAATCAAGCCTCAGTCGACCTAATTGGACCCATGCTCTCCATTTGAGCCTGATTCGATACAATTGGATTCCTGCTCTGAATCAAACCTAAGTAGACCCAATTGGAGTCATACTCTCATTTTGAACCTGAATCGACCCAATTAGATTTAGCTCTGAATGGAGCCTTAGTCAACCCTACTAAAGCCATGGCCTCGATTGGAGACTAACTTTACCCAATTTGGTTTTAGCTCTGAATCGAGCCTCAGTCAACCCAATTGGAGCCATGATCTTGTTTTGAGCCTAACTTGACCCAATTGGATTTCTGCTCCAAATCGAGCTTCAGCAAACCTAATTGGAGCCATACTCTCATTTTGAACCTAGATCAACCCAATTAAATTCCAACTCCGATGGAGCCTCAATCGACCCAATTGGAGCCATGGTCTCGGTTCGAGCTTGACTCAACCTAGTTGGATTCGTTCTTTGAATCGAGCCTCAGTTGACCCAATTGGAGCCATGTTCTCCACTCGAGCCTAACTCAACCAAATTGGATTCCTGCTCTGAATCAAGCCTTAGTCGACTCAGTTGGAGCCATGGACTCATTTGAATGAATCGACCCTATTAGATTCTTGCTCCAAATCGAGCCTCAGTTGACCTAATTGGAACTATGCTCTTGTTTCAAGCTTAACTCAACCCAATTGGATTCCTGCTTTGAATCGAGCCTCACTTGAGCTAATTGGAGCTATGCTCCAGTTTTGAGCCTATCTCGATCCAATTGGATTCCTACTCCAAATCAAGCCTTAATCTACCCAATTAGAGCCATGCTCTCAATTCGATCTTGATTTGGCCCAATTAGATTCTTGCTTCAAAATAAGCCTCAGTAGACCCAATTGGAGCCATGCTCACGATTTGAGCCTCGGCCGACCCAATTGGAGCGATGCTCTCATTTCAAACTTGGCTTAGCCCAATTGGATTCCTACTTTGAATTGAGCCTTAGTAGACCTAATTAGAGCTATGTTCTCCATTCGAGCCTGAATCGACCTAATTAGATTCTTGCTCCGAATCAAGTCTCAATCGAACCAATTGGAGGCCTGCTCTCATATTAAGCCTAGCTCAACCCAATTTGATTCTTACTCCGAATCAAGCCTTAGTAGACCCAATTGGAGCCATGCTCTCGTTTCAAACTCGAATGGAACCAATTAGATTCTTCTCTGAATGGAGCCTTACTCAACTCAATTGGAGCCATGGTCATGATTCAAGCTTGACTCAACCCAATTCGATTCCTACTCCGAATCGAGCATCAACCGATTCGGTTGGAGCCATGCTCTTATTTCTAGCCTAGCTCAACCCAATTGGATTCTTGCTTCAAATTAAGCCTCAGTCGACCCAATTGAATTCCTACTCCGAATCAAGCTTCAATAAATGCCATTCAAGCCACACTCTTGTTTCGAGCCTAAATTGACCCAATTAGATTCTAGCTCCGAATGGAGCCTCAGTTGACCCAGCTAAAGCCATAGTCTTGATTCGAGCCTGACTCTACCCAATTGGATTTGTTCTCCAAATCGAGCCTCAATCGACCCAATTGGAGCCTAACTCGATCCAATTGGATTCTTGCTCTGAATCGAGACTTAGTCAACTCAGTTGGAGGCATGCTCTCGTTTGCAGCCTAAATCAATCCTATTAGATTCTTGCTCCAAATTGAGCCTCAATCGACCCAATTGGAGCCATGCTCTCATTTTGAACATCAATGGACTGACCCAATTAGATTCCTACTTCAAATGGAGTTTCGCTCATGACTCAATTGGAGCCATACTCACGATTTGAGCTTGATTTAACCCAATTGGATACCTGATCCGAATCGAGCCTTAGCCGACTCAATAGGAGCCATGCTCTCATTTCGAGCCTAAATTGACCCAATTTATTCTTGCTTTGAATCAAGCCTCACTCGATCCAATTAGAACCATGGTTGCGATTTGAGCTTGACTCAACCCAATTGGATTCCTACTATAAATCGAGCCCCAGTCAATCCAATTGGCCACTCTCTCCATTCGAGCATGACTTGACCCAATTGGATCTTGCTCCAAATCGAGCCTTAGTAAACCCAATTGGAGCCATCCTCATGTTTCGAACCTAATTGGACCCAATTAGATTCTTGCTCCAAATGGAGCCTTAGTTGACTCAATTGGAGCTATTGTCTCAATTCATGCCTAACTCGACCCAATTGGATTCTAGCTCCGAATCGAACCTCAGTAGAGCCAAAAGGAGAAATGCTCTCGTTTCGAGCTTGAATCGACCTAATTAGATTCCTACACTAAATTAAGCCTTTGTTGACCTAATTGGAGCCATGGTCTTGTTTCGAGCTTGACTTAATCCAATTGGATATTTGCTCTAAATAGAGCCTTAGTAGACCCAATTAGAGAGCCATGCTCTTGTTTTGACCCTAAATTGAGCCTATTAGATTCCTTCACTGAATCGAGCCTCATTCAACCCAATTGGTGCCATGGTCTCAATTGAGCCTAACTCGACCCAATTGGATTACTAGTCCGAATCAAGCCTCAATTGAACGATTTGGAGCCATTTGCGTAATTCAAGCCTGACTTGACCCAATTAGATTCCTACTCTAAATTGAGCCTCACTCGACCTAATTGGAGCCATGGTTATGATTCAAGCCTAACTCAACCCAATTAGATTCCTGCTCTAGGACCTAATTGGAGCCATGCTCTCCTTTTGAGCCTAAATCAACCTAATTAGATTTCTGCTCCTAATCGAGAATCAGTCAACCTAATTGGAGCCATGTTCTTGTTTAGAGCCTAACTCGACCCAATTGGATTCCTACTCTGAATCGAGCTTTTGTTGACCCAATTGGAGCCATAAGCTACATTTGAGCCTGACTTGAACTAATTTGATTCCTACTCCTAATCGAGCCTCAGTAGATTCAACTGGATCCATGCTCTCGTTTTGAGCATGAATTGAGCCAATTAATTTCCTGCTTCGAATGGAGTCTTAGACGAACCAATTGGAGCCATGGTCTTGATTCGAGCCTGACTCAACCCAATTGGATTCCTGCTCCAAATTGAACCTTAGTTGACCCAACTAGAGCCATGGTCTCGATTCGAGCCTGACTCTATTCAGTTGGATTTCAGCTTTGAATTGAGCCTCAGGCGACACAATTGGATCCAAGCTCTCATTTCGAGCCTATATCAACCTAATTAGATTCCTGCTCCGAATTGAGCCTTAGTCGACCAAATTGGAGCCATGCTATCATTTAGAGCCTAACTTGACCTAATTAGATTCCTACTCCGAATCAAGCCTCAGTAGGCCCAATTAGTGCCATGCTCTTTGTTCGAGTCTAACTCGACCCAATTGAATTCCTGCTCTAAATCAAGCCTCAATAGAACCAAAAGGGGCCATGCTCTCATTTTAAACCTTAATTGACCCAATTAGATTCCTACTCCAAATTAAGCCTCAATCAATCCAATTGGAGCCATGACCTCGATTTGAGCTTGACTCAAACCAATTGGATTCCTGCTCTGAATCAAGCCTCAGTAGACCAACTAGAGCCATGCTCTTGTTTCGATCTTGAATTAATCAAATTAGATTCCTGCTTCGAATCGAACCTCAATCGATCCAATTGGAGCCATGCTCTCATTTTGAGCCTGACTCGATCCTAGTGGATTCCTACTCCGAATTGGGTCTCACTTGACCTAATTGGAGCCATGATTTCATTTCGAGCCTGGCTCTATCCTATTACATTCCTGCTCCAAACGAGTATCAGTCAACCTAATTGGAGCCATGCTCTTAATTCGAGCCTGACTCGACCCAATTGGATTTCTGCTCCCTTTTTGAGCCTGAATTAAGCTAGTTGGATTCTTGCTTTGAATTGAGCCTCACTCGACCCAATTGGAGCCATGGTCTCGATTGAAGCCTGAGTCCACCCAATTAGATTCTTGCTCCAAGTCGAGCCTTAATATACCCAATTGAAGCCATGTTCTCATTTCGAGCCTAAATCGACATAATTAGATTCCTACTCTGAATCAAGTATTAGTCAACCTAATTGGAGCCATGTTCTCGTTTAGAGCTTGACTCAATCCAATTTGATTCTTACTTCGAATTGAGCCTTAGTTGACCCAATTAGAGCCATAAGCTCCATTTGAGCCTGACTTGAACTAATTGGATTCCTCTGAATCGATCCTTAGTAGATCCAATTGGATTCATGCTCTTGTTTCGAGCATGAATCGATCCAATTAGATTCCTTCTTTGAATGGAGCCTTAATCGACCCAATTGGAGCCATAGTCTCAATTCGAGCCTGACTGAACCTAGTTGGATTCCTACTCCAAATTGAGCCTCAATCGATTCAACTAGAGCCATGGTCTCGACTCGAGCCTTACTCCATCCAATTGGATTTCAACTTCAAATCAAGCCTCAATCGACTCAATTGGATCCAAGCTCTCATTTTGAGCTTGTATCGACCTAATTAGATTCCTGCTCGAAATCAAGCCTTAATCAACCTAATTATTAGAGTCTAATTGACCCAATTGGATTCCTACTCTGAATCGAGCCTCAATCAACCCAATTGGTGCCATGCTCTCTGTTCAAGCCTAACTGGACCTGATGAATTCTTACTCCAAATTAAGCCTCAATAGACCCAAAAGGAGCCATGTTGTTGTTTTAAGCCTGAATCAACCCAATTAGATTCCTACTCCAAAAAAAGCCTCAATCAATCCAACTAGAGCTATGATCTCAATTTGAGCTTCACTTAGCCCAATTGGATTCCTGCTCCAAATCAAGCCTTAGTAGACCCAACTGGAACCATGCTCTTGTTTCAAGCCTAAATCAACCAAATTAGATTTTTGCTCCAATTCGAGCCTCACTCGACCTAATTTGAGCCATGCTCTTGTTTCGAGCCTGGCACTATCCAATTGGATTCCTTCTTTGAATTAAGCATCAGTTAACCCAATTGGAGCCTGCTCTTAATTTGAGCTTGACTCGACCCAATTGGATTTCTGCTCCCAATCAAACCTTAATAGACACCTTTGGAGCCATTCTCTTGTTTTGAGCTTAAATTGATCTAATTAGATTCTTGCTCTGAATCAAGCCTCACTCGCGACCCAATTGGAGCCATGGTCGTAATTGGAGCTTGACTCCACCCAATTGGACTCCTGCTCTGAGTCGAGCCTCAGTATACCCAATTGAAGCCATGCTCTCATTTTGAGCTTGAATCAATCCATTTAGATTACTACTCCGAATCGAGCATCAATCGACCCAATTGGAGCCATGTTCTCATTTAGAGACTGGCTCAACCCAATTGGATTCCTACTCTGAATGGAGCCTTAGTCGACCCAATTGGAGCCATGCACTCACTCCATTTGAGCCTGACTTGAACCATTTGGATTCCTACTCTAAATCGAACATTAGTAGATCCATGCTCTCATTTCGAGTGTGAATCGATCCAATTAAATTCCTACTTTGAATATAGCCCCAGTCAACCCAATTAGAGCTATGATCTCGATTCGAGATTGAATCAACCCATTTGGATTCCTACTCCAAATTGATCCCCAATCAACTCAACTAGAGCCATGGTCTTGATTCGACCTGACTCAACTCGATTAGATTCCTGCTCTAAATTGAGCCCCAATAGACCCAAAAGGAGCCATGCTCTTGTTTCAAGCCTTAATAGACCCAATTAGAATCCTGCTCCAAATTGAGCCTGAATCGACCCAACTAGAGCCATGGTCTTGATTTGAGCTTGACTCAATCCAATTGGATTCTTGATCTAAATCGAGCCTCAATAGACCCAACTAGAGCCATGTTCTTGCTTTGAGCCTTAATCGACCAAATTAGATTCCTGCTCCAAATCGAGCCTTAATCAACCCAATTGGAGCTATGCTATCATTTTGAGCTTGTCTCGACCTAATTGGATTCCTACTCAGAATCAAGCCTCACTCGACCCAATTGGAGCCATGTTCTTGTTCTAGGCTTGGATCTATCCAATTAGATTCCTACTCCGAATCGAGCCTCCCTCAACCCAATAAGAGTCCACCTCCCAATTAAGCCTACCTTGACCCAATTGGAGCCATGATCTCATTTTGAGCCTGAATCGATCCAATTGGATTCTTGCTTTGAATCAAGCTTCACTCGACCCAATTGGAGCCATGGTTGAGATTGGAGCTTAACTCAACCCAATTGGATTCCTCTTCCTAATCGAGCCTCAATAGATCTAATTGGAGCCATGCTCTCATTTCACGCTTGAATTGACCTAATTAGATTTTTGCTCTGGATCAAGCCTTAGTCAACCAATTGGATTCCTCTTTCGAATCAAGCCTCAGTAGATCCAATTAGAGTCATGCTCTCGTTTTGAGCCTGAGTCGACTTAATTAGATTGTTGCTTCAAATGGAGCCTCACTCAATCCAATTGGAGACATGATTGCGATTTGAGCTTGACTCGACCCAAAATGATTCTTACTCCGAATCGAGCCTTAGCCAACCCAATTATAGCCATGCTCTTGTTTCAAGCCTAGCTCGACCCAATTGGATTCCTGCTCTAAATCAAGCCTTAGTACACCTAGTAGGATCCATAGTTTGGTTTTGAGCCTAAATCACCCCAATTAGATTCATGCTCTGAATCAAGCCTCACACGACACAATTGGAACCATGGTCATGATTCAAGCCTGACTCAACCCAATTGGATTCTTGCTCAATTGAGCCTCAGCTGACCCAATTGGAGCAATGCTCTCATTTCGAGCCTAGCTCAACCCAATTTGATTCTTGCTCCGGATCAAGCCTCAATCGAACCAATTGGAGCCATGCTCTCCATTCGAGCCTGACTCGATCTAACTGGATTCCTACTCCGAATTGAGCCTCAATAGACCCAACTAGAGCCATGCTCTCATTTCAACTCTAACTTGACCCAATTGGATTCCTGCTCCAAATTGATCTTTACTCGACCTAATTGGAGCCAAGCTCTCGTTTCAAACCTAGCTCGATCCAATTGGATTCCTGCTCCGCATCGAGCATCAGTCGACCGAATTGGAGCCATTCTCTTAATTTGAGCCTCAATCGACCCAATTGGATTCCTGCTTTAAATCGAGCTTCAGTAGACCCCATTGGAGCCACACTCTCATTTTGAACCTAAATCAACCCAATTAGATTCCAGCTCCAAATGGAGCCTCAGTCGATCCAACTAGAGCCATGGTCTCAATCCGAGCCTAACTCTACCTAGTTGGATTTGTTCTCCAAATCGAACCTCAATCGACCCAATTGGAGCCATGCTCTCATTTTGAACTTGAATGGACGGACCCAATTAGATTCCTACTCTGAATGGAGTTTCACTCGTGACTCAATTGGAGCCATAGTCGCAATTTGAGCTTGACTGAACCTAATTGGATTTGTACTTCGAATCGAGCCTTAGCTAACTTAATAGGATCCATGCTCTTGTTTCGAGCCTAAATTGACCCAATTTGATTCTTGCTTCAAATCGAGCCTCACTCGACACAATTGGAGCCATGGTTGCGATTCGAGCTTAACTCAACCCAATTGGATTTTTGCTCTGAATCAAGCCCCAATCAAATTGGCCACTCTCTCCATTCCAGCATGACCTGACCCAATTGGACTCTTGCTCTAAATCGAGCCTCAGTAGACCCAATTGGAGATATCCTCTCGTTTCGAACCTAATTGGACCCAATTAGATTCTTGCTCCAAATGGAGCCTCAGTTGACCCAGTTGAAGCTATTGTCTCGATTCATGCCTAACTCAACCCAATTGGATTCCAGCTCCAAATCGAACCTCAATAGAGACAAAAGGAGAAATGTTCTCCTTTTGAGCTTGAATTGACCCAATTAGATTCTTGCTCCAAATAAAGCCTCAATCAATCCAACTAGAGCTATGATCTTGATTTGAGCTTCACTCAGCCCAATTGGATTCCTGCTCTGAATCAAACCTTAATAGACCCAACTGGAACCATGCTCTTATTTCGAGCCTAAATCGACCAAATTAGATTCTTGCTCTGATTCGAGCCTCACTCGACCCAATTTGAGCCATGCTCTTTTTCAAGCCTGGCTCTATCCAATTGGATTCTTGCTTCGAATTGAGCATCAGTTAACCCAATTAGAGCCATGCTCTTAATTCAAGCCTAGCTCAAACCAATTGGATTCTTGCTCCCAATCAAACCTTAATAGACCCCTTTGGAGCTATACTCTTGTTTTATGCTTAAATTGATCTAATTAGATTCCTACTCTGAATCGAGCCTCACTTGCAACCCAATTGGAGCCATGGTCGCAATAGGAGCTTGACTCCACCCAATTGGACTCCTGCCTTGAGTCGAGCCTCAGTATACCAAATTGAAGCCATGTTCTCGTTTTGAGCCTGAATCAACCCAATTAGATTACTATTCCGAATCGATCATCAGTCGAACCAATTGGAGCCATGTTCTCATTTAGTGACTGACTTGATCCAATTAGATTCCTACTCTGAATCGAGCCTTAGTCGACCTAATTAGAGCCATGCATTCCATTTGAGCCTGACTTGAACCATTTGGATTCCTACTCCAAATCTAGCATTAGTATATCCAACTAGATCCATGCTCTCCTTTCGAGCGTGAATCGATCCAATCAGATTCCTGCTTCGAATATAGCCTTAGTCAACCCAATTAGAGCTATGATCTTGATTTGAGCCTGAATCAACCCATTTGGATTCCTGCTCCAAATTGATCCCCAATCAACCCAACTAGAGCCATGGTCTTGATTCGAGCCTGACTCGATCCAATTAGATTCCTACTCTGAATTGAGCCTCAATAGACCCAAAAGAAGCCATGCTCTTATTTCGAGCCTTAATTGACCCAATTAGATTTCTACTCCAAATTGAGCCTGAATCGACCCATTTGGAGCCATGGGTCTCGATTTGAGCTTGACTCAACCCAACTGAATTCTTGATCCGAATCGAGCCTCAATAGACCCAACTAGAGTCATGTTCTTGTTTCGAGCCTTAATCGACCAAATTAGATTACTTCTCCAAATCGATCCTCAATCAACCCAATTGGAGCTATGCTCTCATTTTGAGCTTGTCTCGACCTAATTGGATTCCTACTCAGAATCGAGCCTCACTCGACCCAATTGGAGCCATGTTCTTGTTTCGGGCCTGGATCAATATAATTAGATTACTGCTCTGAATCGAGCCTCCCTCAACCCAATAAGAGTCATGCTCTAAATTCAAGCTTGACTCAACCTAATTGGATTCCACCTCCCAATTAAGCCTACCTAGACCCAATTGGAGCCATGATCTCGTTTTGAGCCTGAATCGATCCAATTGGATTCTTGCTTCGAATCAAGCTTCACTCGACCCAATCGGAGCCATGGTTGGGATTGGAGCCTAACTCAACCCAATTGGATTCCTCTTCCTAATTGAGCCTCAATAGATCTAATTGGAGCCATGCTCTCATTTCAAGCTTGAATTGACCTAATTAGATTTTTGCTCTGAATCAAGCCTTAGTCAACCAATTGGATTCCTCTTTCGAATCGAGCCTCAATAGATCGAATTAGAGTCATGCTCTCGTTTTGAGCCTGAGTCGACCTAATTAGATTGTTGCTTCAATTGGAGCCTCACTCAATCCAATTGGAGACATGATTGCGATTTGAGCTTGACTCGACCCAAAATGATTCTTACTCCGAATCGAGCCTTAGCCAACCCAATTATAGCCATGCTCTTGTTTCAAGCCTAGCTCGACCCAATTGGATTCCTGCTCTGAATCAAGCCTTAGTACACCTAGTAGGATCCATAGTTTGGTTTTGAGCCTAAATCACCCCAATTAGATTCATGCTCTGAATCAAGCCTCACACGACACAATTGGAACCATGGTCATGATTCAAGCCTGACTCAACCCAATTGGATTCCTACTCAACTGAGCCTCAGCTACCCAATTGAAGCAATGCTCTCGTTTCGAGCCTAACTCAACCCAATTTGATTCTTGCTCTGTATCAAGCCTCAATCGAACCAATTGGAGCCATGCTCTCCATTCGAGCCTGACTCGATCTAACTGGATTCCTACTCCGAATTGAGCCTCAGTAGACCCAACTAGAGCCATGCTCTCATTTCGACTCTAACTTGACCCAATTGGATTCCTGCTCCAAATTGATCTTTACTCGACCTAATTGGAGCCAAGCTCTCGTTTCAAACCAAGTTGATCCAATTGGATTCCTGCTCCGCATCGAGCATCAGTCGACCGAATTGGAGCCATTCTCTTAATTTGAGCCTCAGTCGACCCAATTGGATTCCTACTCTAAATCGAGCTTCATTAGACCCATTGGAGCCACACTCTCATTTCGAACCTAAATCGACCCAATTAGATTCCAGCTCTGAATGGAGCCTCAGTCGATCCAACTAAAGCCATGGTCTCAATCCAAGCCTAACTCTACCCAGTTGGATTTATTCTCCAAATCGAGCCTCAATCGACCCAATTAGAGCCATCTCTCATTTTGAACTTGAATGGACAGACCCAATAAGATTCCTACTCTGAATGGAGTTTCACTCGTGACTCAATTGGAGCCATAGTCACAATTTGAGCTTGACTGAACCTAATTGGATTTGTACTCTGAATCGAGCCTCAGCTAACTCAATAGGATCCATGCTCTTGTTTCGAGCCTAAATTGACCCAATTTGATTCTTGCTCCAAATCGAGCCTTACTCAACCCAATTGGAGCCATGGTTGCGATTCCAGCTTGACTCGACCCAATTGGATTCTTGCTCCGAATCGAGCCCCAATCAAATTGGCCACTCTCTCCATTCGAGCATGACCTAACCCAATTGGATTCCTATTCCAAATTGAGCCTCAGTAAACCCAATTGGAGATATCCTCTCATTTCGAACCTAATTGGACCCAATTAGATTCTTGCTCCAAATGGAGCCTCAGTTGACCCAGTTGAAGCTATTGTCTCGATTCATGCCTAACTCGACCCAATTGGATTCCAGCTCCGAATCGAACCTCAATAGAGACAAAAGGAGAAATGTTCTCCTTTTGAGCTTGAATTGACCTAATTAGATTCTTGCTCCAAATAAAGCCTCAATCAATCCAACTAGAGCTATGATCTTGATTTGAGCTTCACTCAGCCCAATTGGATTCCTGCTCTAAATCAAGCCTCAATAGACCCAACTAGAACCATGCTCTTGTTTCGAGCCTAAATAAACCAAATTAGATTCTTGCTCTGATTCAAGCCTCACTCGACCCAATTTGAGCCATGCTCTTGTTTCAAGCCTGGCTCTATCCAATTGGATTCTTGCTTCGAATTGAGCATCAGTTAAACCAATTAGAGCCATGCTCTTAATTCAAGCCTAGCTCAACCCAATTGGATTCTTGCTCCTAATCGAACCTTAATAGACCCCTTTGGAGCTATACTCTTATTTTGAGCTTAAATTGATCTAATTAGATTCCTGCTCTAAATCGAGCCTCACTCGCAACCCAATTGGAGCCATGGTTGCAATTGGGGCTTGACTCCACCCAATTGGACTCCTGCCTTGAGTCGAGCCTTAGTATACCAAATTGAAGCCATGCTCTCGTTTTGAGCCTGAATCAACCCAATTAGATTACTATTCCGAATCGAGCATCAGTCGAACCAATTGGAGCCATGTTCTCATTTAGAGACTGACTTGATCCAATTGGATTCCTACTCTGAATCGAGCCTTAGTCAACCTAATTAGAGCCATGCACTCCATTTGAGCCTGACTTGAACCATTTGGATTCTTACTCCAAATCTAGCATTAGTATATCCAACAAGATCCATGCTCTCCTTTGAAGCGTGAATCGATCCAATCAGATTCCTGCTTCGAATATAGTCTTAGTCAACCCAATTAGAGCTATGATCTCGATTTGAGCCTGAATCAACCCATTTGGATTCCTGCTCCAAATTGATCCCCAACCAACCCAACTAGAGCCATGGTCTTGATTCGAGCCTGACTCGACCCAATTAGATTCCTACTCTGAATTGAGCCTCAATAGACCCAAAAGAAGCCATGCTCTTATTTCGAGCCTTAATTGACCCAATTAGATTCCTACTCCAAATTGAGCCTGAATCGACCCAACTGGAGCCATGGGTCTCGATTTGAGCTTGACTCAACCCAACTGAATTCTTGATCCGAATCGAGCCTCAATAGACCCAACTAGAGCCATGTTCTTGTTTCGAGCCTTAATCGACCAAATTAGATTACTTCTCCAAATCGAGCCTCAATCAACCCAATTGGAGCCATGCTCTCATTTTGAGCTTCTCTTGACTCAATTAGATTCCTGTTTTGAATCGAGCCTCACTCGACCCAATTGGAGCCATGTTCTTGTTTCGGGCCTGGATCTATCCAATTGGATTGCTACTCCAAATCGAGCCTCACTCGACCCAATAAGAGTCATGCTCTAAATTTGAGCTTGACTCGACTTAATTGGATTCCAGCTCCCAATTAAGCCTACCTAGACCCAATTGGAGCGATGATTTCATTTTGAGCCTGAATCGTTCCAATTAGATTTTTGCTCTTAATCGATCTTCATTTGGACCCAATTGGAGCCATAGTTGGGATTAGAGCCTAACTCAACCCAATTAAATTCCTCTTCCTTATCGAGCCTCAATAGATCTAATTGGAGCCATGCTCTCATTTCAAGCTTGAATCGACCTAATTAGATTTTTGCTCTGAATCGAGCCTTAGTCAACCCAATTAGATTCCTCTTTCGAGTCGAGCCTCAGTAGATCCAATTAGAGACATGCTCTCATTTTGAGCCTGAATTGACCCAATTAGATTCTTGCTTCGAATGGAGCCTCGCTTGATCTAATTGGAGCCATGATTGTGATTCAAGCTTGACTTAACCCAATTGGATTCCTACTCTGAATCCAGTCTTAGCCAACCCAATTGGAACCATGCTCTCATTTTGAGCCTAGCTCAACCCAATTGGATTCCTGCTCTGAATCAAGCCTTAGTAGACCCAATTGGAGCTATGCTCTTGTTTCGAGCCTATATCGACCCAATTAGATTCCTGCATAGAATCAAGCCTCAGTCGACTCAATTGTAGCCATGCTCTCATTTTGAGCTTGGTTTGACCCAATTGGATTTCTGCTCTATATGAAGCCTTAGTCGACCCAATTGGAGCCATGCTCTTGATTTGAGCCTAACTCGACCCAATTGGATTCTTGCTCTAAATCAAGCCTTAATAGACCCAATATTGAGCTTGAATCGACCCAATTAGATTGCTGCTCTGAATGGAGCCTCAGTCAACCCAATTGAAGCCATGGTCTCGATTTGAGGCTAACTCAACAAATTGGATTTCTGCTCTTAGTAGATGCAAAAGGAGCCACGCTCTCCTTTCAAGCCTAAATCAACCCAATTAGGTTCCAACTTCAAATGGAGTCTCAGTCGACCCAACTGGAGGCATAGTCTCGACTCGAGCCTGACTACATGCAATTAGATTCTTGCTTCGAATCAAATCTCAGTAGACTTAATTGTAGCAATGCTCTCATTTTGAGCTTAATTTGACCTAATGGGATTCCTCTTCTGAATCGAGCCTCAGTCAACCCAATTAGAGCCATACTCTCCATTCGAGCTTAACTCAACCTAATTAGATTCCTACTCTGAATCAAGCCTCAATCAACCAAATTGGAGCCATGCTCTCATTTGGAGCCTGAATCAACCCAATTAGATTCTGCTCCAAATTGAGCCTCACTCGACCTAATTAGAGCCATGGTCGCGATTCAAGCCTAACTCAACCCAATTGGATTCTTGCTCCAAATCAAGCCTCAGTCAACCCAATTGGAGCCATGCTCTCCATTCAAGCCTGACTTAACTCAATTGGATTCCTGCTCCGAATTAAGCCTCAATAGACCCAATTAAAGCCATGCTCTTGTTTCAAACTTGAATAAACCTAGTTAGAATCCCACTTTGAATGGAGCCTTAGTCGACCCAATTGGAGCCATGGTCTTGATTCGAGCTTGACTCAATCCAATTAGATTTTTGCTTTGAATTGAACCTTAGTGGAACCAAAAGTACCCAAGCTCTTGTTTTAAGCCTAAATAGACCAAATTAGATTCTTGCTCCAAATGGAGCCTCGGTCAATCCAATTGGAGCCATGCCCTCGATTTAAGCCGACACAACCCAATTGGATTCCAGCTCCAAATCGAGCCATAGTATATCCAATTGGAGCCATGCTCTCTTTTCGAGCCTGAATCAAACCAATTAGATTACTTCTCCGAATCGAGCCTCAATCGACCCAATTGGAACCATGTTTTCATTTCGAGCTTGAATCGATCCAATTAGATTCTCCAAATTGAGCCTCATTCAACCCATTGGAGTCGTGCTCTCATTTTGGAGCCTGAATCAACCCAATTAGATTCTTGCTCTATATCAATCATAACTCAACCCAATTGGACTCCTGCTTCAAATCGAGCCTTAGTTGACCCAATTGGACCATGCTCTCATTTTGAGCCTGGCTCAACCCAATTGGATTCTTACCCCAAATCGACCCTTAGTCGACCAAATTAGAGCCATAATCTCGTTTGGAGCCTAAATTAACCCAATTTGATTCTTGCTCTGAATCGAGCCTCAGTAGACTCAACTGGAGACATGCTCTGATTTGGAGCCTAAATTGACCCAATTGGATACCTGCTCTGAATCAAGCCTTAGCTAACTCAATTGGAGCCATGCTTCCGTTTCGAGCCTAAATTGATCCAATTAGATTCCTACTCATAATCGAGCCTCACTTAACCCAATTAGAGCAGTGGCTACGATTTGAGCCTGATTCGACCCAATTGGATTCTTGCTCTAAATTGAGCCTCAGTAGACCCAATTGGAGCTATGCTCTAGTTTCGAAATTGAATCAACCCAATAATGATACGAACCTTGCCAACAATATGGTAAAACCCAATATTGGAGCCATGCTCTAATTTCGGACCTTCCATCTGTGCGTGCCCTTGTTAGATCCATGCATGCTTGCCCAACTTCTGCACACATTCCATTCGTGCGTGTCGCACACACGCCCTTCCCAAACTTGGTTCACCATTAGTAGTGAACATGTTTAGCTCTTCCTTTTTGGACTTCTCGAACTAAGCCATTAATCACTTCCTTGAACATCTTAGCTTCAGGTCTCGTGATAGGACTGCTTGGAACTTGAATTGGATCAGCTTGTGAAGCCCTAAACTAATTAGCTCCCTTATTTCCATCAAATAAGATTCCTGCTCTTAATCAAGCCTCAGTCGACTCAATTGTAGCCATGCTCTCATTTCGAGTCTAACTCATTCCAATTGAAATCCTGCTTGAAATCAAGCCTCAGTCAACCCAATTGTAGCCATGCTCTCGTTTTGAGCCTGACTTGCTACAATTGGATTCTTGCTTGGAATCAAGCCTCAATCGACCCAATTGGAGTCATTCGAGCCTTAGTCAACCCATTTGGAGCCATGCACTCAATTCAAGCCTAAATAGACCCAAATGGATTCACTCTAGGAATGAGTCTTAGTCAACCCAATTGGAGCCATGCTCTCATTTCGAGCTTGGCTTAGCCCAATTGGATTCCTACTTAGCCCAATTGGATTCCTACTCTGAATTGATCCTCAGTTGACCAAATTGGAGCTAGACTCTCGTTTGGTTCCTGAATCGACCCAATTCAATTCCTGCTCTAAATTGAGCCTCAGTTGACTTAATTGGAGCCATGCTCTTGTTTGGAGCCTGAATTGACCCAATTGGATTCCTACTCTGAATCAACCCTCAATCGACCTAACTGGAGCCATGCTCTTGTTTTGAGCCTGAATCAATCCAATTAGATTCCTGCTCAAAATCAAGCCTCACTCGACCCAATTAGAGCTATGGCCGTGATTTGAGCCTAACTCAACACAATTAGATTTCTACTCTGAATCAAAGCCTTAGAAGACCCAATTGGAGCCATGCTCTAGTTTTGAGCCTGAATCAACCCAATAAGATTCCTACTTCGAATCGAGGCTTAGTTGACTCAATTATAGCTATGCTCTCGTTTCGAGCCTAACTCACTCCAATTGGACTCTTGCTTGGAATCAAGCTTCATACAACCCAATTGGAGTTATACTCTCGTTTTGGATCCTAAATCGACCCAATTTGATTCCTACTCTAAATCAAGCTTGACTCAAACCTAATTGGAGCCATGGTCACTATTCGAGCCTAGCTCGATACAATTGCAGCCATGCTACTATTTTGAGCCTGAGTCGACCCAATTAGATTCTTGCTTCAAATTGATCCTTAGTCAACCCAATTGAAGGCATGCTCTCATTTAGAGCTTGATTTGACTTAGTTGGATTCCTACTCCGTATCGAGCTTTAGTTGTCCCAATTAGAGCCATGCACTCAATTCAAGCCTGAATAAACCCAAATGGATTCCTTCTCAAAATCAAGCCTTTGTCGACCCAATTGGTGCCATGCTCTCATTTTGAACCTGGCTTGACCCAATTGGATTCTTACTCCGAATTGGCCCTTAGTCGACCAATTAGAGCCATGCTCTCGTTTGGAGCCTAAATCGACCCAATTCGATTCCTGCTCCAATTAAGCCTTAGATAACTCAATTGGAGATATGCTCTCATTTTGAGCCTAAGTCGATCCAATTAGATTCCTGCTCCTAATCAAGCCTCACTCGACCCAATTGGAGCAATGGCCATGATTTGAACCTAACTCGACCCAATTAGATTCTTGCTCTGAATCAAGCCCTAGTAGACCCTATTGGAGCTATGCTCTAGTTTTGAGCCTAAATCAACCCAATAAGATTCCTACTCTGAATCAATCCTCAGTCGACTTAATTGTAGCCATGGTTTCATTTCAAGCTTGACTCGATCCAATTGGATTCCTACTTAGAATGAAGCCCCAGTCGATCCAATTGGAGGCTTGCTTTCATTTTGGAGCCTAAATCGACCCAATTAGATTCCTACTCTGAATCGGGGCTATCTCGACCCAATTGGAGCCATGGTCACTATTCAAGCCTAACTTGATCCAATTGGATTCCTATTATGAATTGAGCCTTAGTAGACCTAATTGGAGCCATGCTGTTGTTTTGAGCCTGAGTCAACCCAATTAGATTGTTGTTTCGAATCAAGCCTTAGTTGACCCAATTGAAGGCATGCTCTCGTTTAGAGCCTGACTTGATCTAGTTAGATTCCTACTTTGAATCAATCCTTAGTTGTCCCAATTGGAGCCATGCTCTCCATTCGAGCCTGATTCAACCCAATTGGTTTCCTACTTCGAATGGAGCCTCATTCGACCCCATGGGAGCCATGGTTCGATTTGGGCCTAACTGGACCCAATTGGATTTCTACTCAGAATTGAGCAACAATAGATTAAAAAGGAGCCATGCTCTCATTTTGAGCCTAAATCGACCCACTTATTCTTGCTTCAAATTGGCCTCAGTCGACCCAATTAGAGCTATGGTCTTGAATCGAGCCTAACTTGACTTAATTGGATTCCTACTCTGAATCAAGCCTCAATAGACCCAATTAGAGCCATGCTCTTGTTTTAAGCCTAAATCAACCCAATTAGATTCCTACTTCGAATGGAGCCTTAGTCGACCCAATTAGAGCCATGCTCTCATTTTAATCCTGAATCAATGCAATTAGATTCTTGCTTCGAATCAAGCCTTGCTCAACCCAATTGGAGCCATAGTTTCGATAGATTCCTACTCCGAATCGAGCCTTAGTTGACACAGTTGAGCCATTCTCTCATTACAAGTTCTAATCGACCCAATTAGATTCCTGCTTCAAATCAAGCTTCAATCGACCCAATTGGAGCCTTGCTTATGTTTCAAGTCTGGCTTAACATAATTGGATTCCTAATCTGAGTTGAGCCTTAGTTGATCCAATTGGAGCCACAATCTTGTTTAGAGCCTAACTTGACACAATTGGATTCATGCTCCAAATTGTGCCTTAGTTGACCCAATTTGAGCCATGCTCTCCATTCAAGCCTAACTCGAATTGGTTGGATTCTTGCTCCAAATCGAGCCTAGATAGACCCAATTGGAGCCATGCTCTTGTTTCTAGCCTGAATCATTCGAATTAGATTCTTACTCTGAATGGAGCCTTAGTTGACCCAATTAGAGCTATGCTCTCGTTTTGAGCCTGTCTCGACTTAATTGGATTCCTGCTCTGAATTAAGCCTTAATCGACCCAATTAGAGCCATGCTCTCCATTCGAGCCTGACTCGACCCAATTGGATTCCTTCTCCTAATCGAGCCTCAGTAGACCCAATTAGAGCCATTTTCTCATTTTGAGCCTGAATTGACCCAATTAGATTCTTGCTCCGAATGGAGCCTCAATCAAGCCAATTGGAGCCATGGTGTTGATTTGAGCCTTACTCTACCCAATTTGATTCCAGCTTTAAATCGAGCCTTAGTGGACCCAACTATAGCTATGCTCTTGTTTTGAGCCTGAATCGACCAAATTAGATTCCTACTCTGATCAAGCCTCAATCAACCCAACTGGAATCATGCTCTCCTTTCGAGCCTAACTTGACCCAATAGGATTCCTGCTCCAAATCAAGCCTCAGTTGACTCAATTGGATCCATGCTCTAGTTTGGAGATTGAGTCAACCCTATTAGATTCTTGCTCCGAATCGAGCCTCAGTCGATCCAATTGGAGCCATGCTCTCATTTCAAGCCTAGCTCCACTCAATTAGATTCCTGCTTGAAATAGAGCCTTAGTCAATCCAATTGGATCCATGCCCTCAATTCGAGCATAACTCGACCCAATTGGATTCTTGCTTTGAATCGAGCCTCAGTAGAACCAATTAGAGCCATGCTCTCATTTTGAGCTTGAATTGACTGAATTAGATTCCTACTCCTAATCAAGCCTCACTTGATCCAATCAGAGCTATGGTTGCGATTTGAGCTTGCCTTAACCCAGTTGGATTCCGCTTCAAATTGAGCCTCAATCAATCAAATTGGAGCCATTTTATCATTTTGAGCCTGGCTCAATCTAGTTGGATTCATGCTTAGAAAAACTTAGTCAAGCCAATTGGAGAAATGCTCTCAATTCGAGCCTGACTAGACCCAATTAGATTCCTACTCAGAATCGAGCCTCAGTAGACCCAATTGGAGTTATGCTCTCATTTCAAACCTAAATCGACCCAATTAGTTTCCTACTACTATGCAAGGAGCCTCAGTCGGCCTAATTGGAGCCATGGTCTTGATTCAAGCTTGACTCGACCTAATAGGATTCCTGCTATGAGTCAAGCCTTAGTAAACCCAAAAGGAGCCATGATCTCATTTTGAGCCTGAACCAACCCAATTGGATTTTCCCTCCGAATTGAGCTTGAGTCAGTCCAATTGGATTGCAACTCTGAAATGAGCCTCAATAGACCCAATTGGATCCATGCTCTCGTTTCGATCTTAAATCAACCCAATTCGATTTCTGCTCGGAATCAAGCCTTAGTTGACCCAATTGGAGCCATGCTGTTGTTTTGAACCTGACTCGACTCGATTGGATTCCTGCCCCAAATCAATCCTCAGCAGACCCAATTGGAGCCATGCTCTCATTTCGAGCCTGAATCGACCCAATTAAATTTCTACTCTGAATGAAGTCTTAGTCGACCCAATTGATGTATTTCAAGAGTAAAGGCATCTACCTTTTCCTAGATCGATTGATTAGGAATTGCAAAGAGAGTAACACTAATTAACTCTAGAAGATGTACATAGAAATATGTTATGGAACTCACATTCAGGTACTTGGCAATGACTGGATGAATCTTGCTTAAAGTAATGGTCATTCGGATGCTTATCACATAAATAGGGAAATATTGAAAATTCTCTTATTCTTAGCCAAATAATAGTCCCTAATGCTTTTGAACTCTTGGATATGGGAACTTCCAAATAACTAACTCGGAGATTTTTAGCTTGCTAGTGGTCTTATGCAGCACACAACGACCTTTCAATGCGTACCCGACAAACATGGTCTATCGCCATTTGCCACCCTTAGGCCTAGTTCCTCCGAGTTGTTCTATGGAAGCTAGTCCTTGACGTTACTAGGTTTTGCCTATAACAGAGAATAACAAAGAACCTATCTAGGCCAGAATGAGAACACCATGATTTTGATAGAAACTCATTCAAGAAATAAGCATAGGTATGAGTATATCTTACAGAAAAATCTTTCACGAGTCATGGCTTTCCCTTTGTGCGTGTCCCAAAAGGTGCTTAACTACAAGAATGTAGGAAATAAAAAGAAATTTTATTGATTATAAAAGTACTTATAGACTTTGTAGACTCTTGGACTCCATGGATTGATTACAAGCTGAGATAAGAGGTGCGTGTCTCCTCAAGGCTCAGTGTAAAATCGATCTTAGCTTTTCATGCACTATGCTCCTTTCCACTCACTCACTCCTTTTCAGACACTTCTTACCCACCACTCTCACTGCTCATTTCCTTTCATGCGTATTGCCCTTGTGTCTTCTTTCTATGCCCATGGACTACAGACTCTTTGATCATTTATAGACTCTGGGGTGGATTTCAGATGAAATGAAATCCTTAAAACCAAGGGCACAAAACTAGGGGTGCTTATGATTTTATAACAGTAATATTCTCTGGCCAACAATGCTTCAAAGAATAAAGTATAACTGACAAATAGTAATATTCTCTGGTCAGAAATGCTTTAGAAAATAAAGCATAACTAACAAACAGTAATATTCTCTGGCTGGCAATGCTTTAGAGAATAAGGTGACAAACTGTCTATAGTGGAGATGTACCGTTGTGATTGCTATAGTGACACTTTGTGGTAGGCAAAGTTAACCATTTCTGCTCCTTTTGTCAAACAAAGTGTCGATTAGTGACAGTACAAGGCCTTGCCGAAGGCTTTCTCGTGAAGGAATAGTTGCGGTTGCTTTCAGTGAAAGGAATGGATGCTTCTCATAGAAGCAACTGTTGCTTCTTGTGCAAGGAATGGTAACTTCTTGTGCAAGAAACTATTAGCTTCTGATAGAAAGGATTGTTGGCTTCTGATTGAAGATGCTGTTGATACGAGACAAAACGATAATGCACATGCAAACATGCATCTATCTGCCATGGAAAGTTGAAAGAACTACATGATGCAACAATGCAGCTTGGTAGAGAGATTTACAAGATCAAATTGACCCAATTAGACTCCTGCTTCAAATCGAGCCTTAGTCGTCCCAATTGGAGCCATGCTTTTGTTTAGAGCTTAACTCAACCCAATTGGGTTCCTTCTCCAAATCGAGTCTCAGTCGACCCAATTGGAGCCATGCTCTCCATTTGAGCTTGACCCAACCCAATTAGAATCCTGCTCTGAATCAAGCCTCGTTAGACCCACTTGGAGCCATGCTCTCGTTTGAGCTTGAATTAACCCAATTAGATTCCTGTTTCGAATGCAGCCTCATTCAATCCAATTAGAGCCATGGTCTTGATTTGAGCCTGACCCAACCAAACTGGACTCTTGCTTTGAATTAAGAAGTAGCATACCAAAAAGAAGCCATGCTCTTGTTTCGAGTATGAATCAATCCAACTAGATTCTTGATCCAAATGGAGCCTCAATCGACCCAACTAGAGCCATGGCCTTGATTTGAGCTTGACTCAACCCAATTGGATTCCTACTATGAATCGAGGCTCGGTAGACCAAATTGGTGCTATACTCTCATTTCAAGCCTAAATCAACCTAATTAGATTCCTACTCTGAATCGAGCCTCAGTCAACCCAATTAGTGCCATGCTCTTTCTTCGAGCCTAGCTTGACCCAATTGGACTCCTTCTCCGAATCGAGCCTCAGGCGACCCAATTAGAGCCATGCTCTCAATTCAAGCCTAACTTAACTCAATTGGATTCTAAATCCAAATCAAGCCTCAATCAACTCAATTGGAGCCATGCTCTTGTTTGGAGCCTAAATCGATCGAATTTGATTCCTACTCCAAATCGAGCCTTAGTCGACCCAATTGGAGCCATGCTCTCGAGCCTGAGTCAATCTAATTAGATTCTTGTTGTGCATTGAGCATCACTCGACCCAATTGGAGCTATGGTCGCGATTTGACCCTAGCTTGACCTAATTAGATTCTTGCTCGAAATTGAGCCTCAGTAGATCCAATTGGAGCCATGCTCTCATTTCAAGCCTTAATCAACCCAATTAGATTTCTGCTCTGAATCAAGCCTCAATCGACTCAATTGGAGTCATGCTCTCATTTTGGAGCCTAAATTGACCCAATTTGATTCCTTCTTTGAATCGATACTCACTCGACACAATTGGAACCATGGTCATGATTCGAGCCTGACTCAACCCAATTGGATTCCTGCTCCGAATCGAGCGTCAGTAGACCCAATTGGAGCCATTCTCTTATTTCGAGCCTGAATTGACCAATTTAGATTCCTGCTTCAAATCGATCGATCCTTAGTCATCCAAATTGGATCCATGATCTTATTTAAATCCTGACTTGATCTAACTGGATTCCTACTCCAAATCGAGCTTTAGTCATCCCAAATGGAGACATGCTCTCCATTTGAGCCTGATTCAACCCAATTAGATTCCTGCTATGAATTGAGCCATAGTAACCCCAATTGGAGCCATGCTCTCGTTTTGAACTTGAATCGATCCAATTAGATTCCTACTTCAAATGGAGGCCTCACTTAACCTAATTGGAGCTATGGTCTTGATTTGAGCCTGATAAGACCCAATTAGATTTCTCCTCTGAATTAAGCATTAGTAGACCAAAAAGGAGCCATGCCCTCATTTTGGAGCCTAATTCAACCCATTTCGATTCCTGCTTCAAATTGAGCCTCACTTGACCCAATTGGAGCCATGGTAGCAATTTGAGCCTGACTCAATTCAATTGGATTCCTACTCCAAATCGAGCCTCTGTAGACTCAATTGGAGCTATGCTCTCATTTCAAGCCTGAATTGACCCAATTAGATTCCTGCTTCAAATTGATCCTTAGTCGACCCAATTGGAGCCATTCTCTCGTTTAGAGCTTGACTTGACCCAATTGGATGCCGAATCGAGCCTTAATTAACCCAAATGGGGCCATGCTCTCCATTCAAGCCTTATTCAATCTAATTGGGTTTTTGCTCCGAATCAAGCCTTAGTAGATCCATTTGCAGCCATGTTCTTGTTTCAAGCCTAAATCGACCCAATTAGATCCTTGCTTCGAATGGAGCCTCATTTGCCTAATTGGAGCCATGGCCTCGATTTAAGCCTAACTAGAGTTAATTGGATTCCTGCTCCGAATTGAGCATCAATAGACCAAAAAGGAGCCATGCTCTCATTTTGAGCTTGAATCAACCCAATTAGATTCCTACTTTGAATGGAGCCTCAGTCTAACCCAATTTGAGCCATTGTATCTGAATTTGAGCCTCTCCCAATTGGATTGCTGCTCTAAATTGAGCGTCAATAGACCCAAAAGGAGCCATGATCTCATTTCAAGCTTGAATCGACCCAATTAGATTCCGGCTCCAAATAGAGCCTCAGTCGGCCCGACTAAAGCCATTGTCTCGATTCGAGCTTGACTCCACCTAGTTGGATTCTTGCTTCGAATCGAGCCTCAGTAGACCTAACTAGAGCCATGCTCTTGTTTCGAGACTAAATTGACCAAATTAGATTCCTGCACTCAATTGAGCCTCGGTCTATCCAATTGGAACCATGCTCTCGTTTCGAGCCTGAATCGATCCAATTAGATTCTTGCTCCAAGTGAGCCTCAGTCGACCCAATTAGATTCCTACTTCGAATTGAGCCTAAGTCAACCCAATTGGAGCCATGCTCTCGTTTTGAGCTTAAATCGACCTAATTAGATTCCTACTCTGAATCGAGCCTCAATTGACCCAGTTAGTGCAATGCTATCGTTTCGAGCCTGACTTGACCCAATTGGATTCCTACTTTGAATCGAGCCTTAGTCGACCCAATTGGAGCCATGCCCTCATTTTGAGCCTGAATCGACACAATTACATTCCTACTCTGAATCTACCCTCCGTTGATTCAATTGGAGCCATGCTCTTGTTTTGAGCTTGACTCGACCCAATTGGATTTCTACTCTGAATCGAGCCTCAGTAGGCCCAACTCGAGCCATATTCTCGTTTGGAGCCTGAATCGACCCAATTAGATTCTTGCTTCAAATCGAGGCTTAGTTGACCCGATTGGAGCCCTGTTCTCATTTCGAGCGTGACTTGACCCAATCGGATTTATGCTCCGAATCAAGCCTTAGTTCACCAAATTTGAGCCATGACCTTGTTTCAAGCCTGAATCGATCCAATTAGATTCTTTCTCCGAATTGAGCCTCAGTTGACTCAATTGGAGCCATGCTCTCATTTCAAGCCTGACTCAACCTAATTGGATTCCTACTCTAGTTCGAGCCTTAATCAACTCAATTGGAGCTATGCTCTCATTTCGAGCCTGACTCGACCCAATTGGATTCTTGCTCTAAATTGAAACTTAGTAGACCAAACTAGAGCCATTCTTTGTTTCGAGCTTGAATCGACCAAATCAGATACCTACTCCAAATTGAGCTTTAGTCAACCCAATTGGAGCCATGCTCTTATTTTGAGCCTAACTTGACCTAATGAATTCCTGCTCTGAATTAAGCCTTAGTAGACCCAATTGGAGCCATGACCTCGTTTCGAGCCTAAATCAACCCAATTAAATTCCTTTTTCGAATCGAGCCTTAGTCAATTCAATTGGAGCCATGCTCTTGTTTCAAGCCTAACTTGACCAATCAGGTTCCTGCTCCAAATTGAGCCTCAATCGGCTCAATTGGAGTCATGCTCTCATTTCGAGCTTGACTTGAATTCCTGCTTTGAATCGAGCCTTAGTAGACTCAATTGGAGCCATACTCTTGTTTGGAGATTGAATCAACCTAATTCGATTCCTACTTGGAATCGAGCCTTAGTAGACTCAATTGGAGCCATGCTCTTGTTTGGAGCTTGAATCGGCCTAACTAGATTCCTACTCCGAATTGAGCCTCTATTGACCCAATTAGAGCTATGCTCTCATTTTGAACCTAAATTGACCCAATTAGATTCTTGCTTTGAATGGAGCCTTAGTTGACGCAATTGGAACCATGGTCTCGATTCGAGCCTAACTTGACCCAATTGGATTCTTGCTTTCAATTGAGCTTAGTAAACCAAAAAGTAGCTATGTTTTTGTTTCGAACCTAAATCAACCTAATTAGATTCTTGCTCCAAATGGAGCCTCAGTCTACCAATTGGAGCCATGCTCTTGTTTTGAGCCTAAATTGACCCAATTCAATTCTTGCTTTGAATTGAACCTTAGTCAACCCAATTAGAGCCATGCTCTCGATTCAAGCTTGACTCAACCCAGTTGGATTTCTGCTCCAAATTGAGCCTTAATTGACTCAAATGGAGCCATACTCTCCATTTGAGCTAACTCAAACCAATTGGATTCCTTATCCGAATCGAGCCTTAGGTGACCCAAATGGAACCATGCTCTCATTTCAAGTCTGGCTCGACCCGATTGGATTCTTGCTTTGAATTAAGCCTTAGTCAACCAAACTAGAGCCATGGTCTCGATTTGAGCTTGGCTTAACCTACTTGGATTCCTGCTCTGAATCGAGCCTTAATCAACTTAATTGGAGCCATGCTCTCGTTTTGAGCCTAACTCTATTCAATTTGATTTCAGCACAAATCAAGCCTCAGTCAACCCAATTGGAGCCATGCTCTCCATTCCAACCTGACTCAATCCAATTGGATTTCTGCTCCTAATCAAGCCTTAGGCGATCCAATTGGAGCCATGTTGTTGTTTTGTGCCTCACTCGATTCAATTGGATTCCTGCTTTGAATTAAGCCTTAGTCGACCAAACTAGAGCCATAGTCTTGATTCGAGATTGGTTCAACCCAATTGGATTCCTGCTCTAAATTGGTCCTTAGCCAACTTAATTGGAGCCATACACTCATTTTGAGCTAGGCTCGATCCAGTTTGATTTCGATACATATCCAGCCTTAGTTGACCCAATTGGAGCCATGCTCTCAATTAGATCCTAACTTGACCCAACTAGATTCCTTCTTCGAATTGAGCCTCTATAGACCCAATAGGAGTCATGCTCTCGTTGCAAGCCTAAATCGACCTAATTAGATTCTTGCTCCAAATTGAGCCTTAATCAACCCAACTGGAGCCATGGTTGTGGTTCTAGCCTGACTCAACCTAATTGGATTCCTGCATCAAGTTGCATCTCAGTCAACCCAATTGGAGACATGTTCTTGTTTTGAGTCTAACTCAACCCAATTGGTTTCCTGCCCCGAATCGAGCCTCAGTTGACCCAATGAGAGTCATGCTCTCGTTTTGGAGATTGAACCGACCCCATTAGATTCCTGCTTTGAATCAAGTCTTATTTGACCCAATTGGAGCCATGGTCGTGACTCAAGCCTAACTTGACCCAATTGATTCTTGCTCTGAATCAATCCTTAGTAGACCCAATTGGAGCCATGCTCTTGTTTTGAGTCTAAATCAACTCAATTAGATTTCTGCTTCGAATGGAGCCCCATTCGACCCAATTGGAGCCAGGGTCTCAATAGAGCCTATCTTGACCCAATTGGATTCTTGCTTTGAAAGGAGCATCAGTAGACCAAAAAGGAGCCATGCTCTCATTTTGAGCTAGAATCGACCAATTTAGATTCCTGCTCCGAATTGAGCTTAGTTGACCCACTTGAAGCCATGGTCTCGAATTGAGCCTTACTCGACCCAATTCGATTCCTGCTCCAAATCGAGCATCAGTAGACCCAATTGGAGCTATGCTCTTGTTTCAAGCATGATAAGACCCAATTGGATTCTTACTTTGAATTGAGCTCCAGTCGACCCAATTGGATTCCTGCTTCGAATTGAGCTCTAGTTGACCAAATTTAAGCCATGCCCTCATTTCGAGCCTAAATTGACCCAATTAGATTCCTACTCTGAATTGAGCCTTAGTCGATTCAATTGGAGTCATACTTTCGTTTTGAGCCTAACTGAACCTCAGTCAGCCTAAGTAAAGTCATAGTTTTGATTTGAGCCTAACTCCACCAAATTGGATTCTTGCTCCGAATTAAGCCTTAGTAGATCCAACCGGAGCCATGCTCTCGTTTTGAGTCTAAATCAATCAAAATTAGATTCCTGCTCTAAATTAAGCCTCAGTCTCGATTCAGGCTTGACTCAACTCAATTGGATTCTTGCTCCAAATTATGCCTCAGTTGATCCAATTGGAGCAATGCTCTCAATTTGAGCCTAACTCGACTCAATTGGATTCTTACTCTGAATCGAGCCTCACTCGACCCAATTGGAGCTGTGGTCGTGGTTCAAAACTGGCTCAACCCAATTAGATTTCTACTCCAAATCAAGCCTCAACTGACCCAATTGGAGCCATGCTCTCTTTCAAGCCTAGCTTGACCCAATTGGATTCCTACTCGGAATCAAGCCTCAGTCAACCCAATTGGAGCCATGCTCTCAATTCAAGCCTGACTTGATCCAATTGGATTCATACTCCAAATTGATTCTCAGCAGACTGAATTTAGGAGCCATGCTATTGTTTTGAGCTTGAATCGACCCAATTAGATTCCTGCTTTAAATGGAGCTTCAATCGACCCAACTAGAGCCAAGTCTTGATTTGAGCCTGGCTCTAGTAGATTCTTGCTCCGAATTGAGTCTCAATCGATCCAATTGGAGCCTTGATCTTGTTTCATTCTAGACTCGACCCAATTGCATTCCAATTTTGAATCGAGCCTCAAGTCGACCCAATTGGAGCCATGCTCTCTAATAGAGTCTGAATCGAGCTAATTGGATTTCTGCTCTGAGTCGAGCCTCAGTAGACCCAATTAGAGCCATGCCCTCAATTCAAGCCTCAATTGACCCAATTAGATTCCTACTCCAAATGAAGCCTCAGTCGACCAAATTGGAGCCATGGTCTTGATTCGAGCCTCTCGACCCAGTTGGATTCCTGCTCCAAATTGAGCCTCAATAGAGCCAAAAGGAGCCATGCTCTCATTTTGAGCCTAAATCAGCCCAGTTAGATTCCTACTCCAAATGGAGCCTTAGTCGACCCAATTAGAGCCATGGTCTTGATTCGAGTTGACCCCACCAAATTGGATTCTTGTTTCAAATCAAGCCTCAATAGACCCAACTAGAGCCATACTCTCGTTTCGAGCCTGAATCGATCAAATTAGATTCCAGCTCTGAATTGGGCCTCAGTCGACCCAATTGGAGCCATGCCCTCTTTTCGAGCCTGACTCAACCTAATTAGATTCCTGCTCTGAATTGAGCCTCAATAGATTAAATTGGAGCCATACTATCGTTGGAGCCTAAATCGACCCAATTAGATTGCTACTCTGAATCAAGGGTCAGTAGACCCAGAAGAAACCACTCTCTTATTTTGAGCCTGAATCGGTCCAATTAGATTCTTGCACCAAATAGAGCCTCAGTCGACCCAACTAGAGCCATGGTTTCCATTCGAGCTTGACTCCATCAATTAGATTTTTGCTTCGAATCGAGCCTCAGTAGACCCAATTGGAGCCATGCCCTTATTTCGAGCCTGAAACGACCCAATTAGATTCCTACTCCAAATCGAGCCTTAGTTAATTCAATTGGAGCCATGCTCTTGTTTCGAGCCTGACTCAACCCAATTGGATTTCTACTCCAAATCAAACCTCAGTAGACCCAATTGGAGCCATGTTCTCGTTTTGAGCCTGAATCAACCCAATTAGATTTCTGCTTCGAATTGAGCCTCAATCGATCCATTAGAGCCATGTTCCCATTTCGATCGTGACTCGACCCAATCGGATTCATGCTCTGAATCGAGCCTCAGTTCACCCAATTAGAGCCATGACCTTGTTTCAAGCCTAAATTGACCTAATTAGATTTTTGCTTTGAATTAAGCCTCAGTCGGCTCAATTGCCATGCTCTCGTTTCTATCCTAACTCGACCTAATTGAATTTCTGCTCTAATTTAAGCCTTAGTCGACTCAATTGGAGCTATGCTCTCATTTCGAGCCTGAGTCAACCTAATTGGATTCTTGCTCTGAATTGAGCCTTAGTAGATCCAAATGGAGCCATGCTCTTGTTTCGAGCCTGAACCAAGGAAATCAGATTCTTGCTCTAAATTAAGCTTTAATTGACCGAATTAGAGCTCTCATTTTGAACCTAACTCGACCCAATGGAATCTTGCTCCAAATTAAGCCTCAGTCAACCCAATTGGAGTGATGCCCTCATTTCGAGCTTGAATAGACCCAATTAGATTCTTGCTCCAAATCGAGCCTTAGGTCAATTCAATTGGAGCCATGCTGTCATTTTGAGTTTGACTCAACCAATTAGATTCTTGCTACAAATTGAGACTCAATTGACCCAATTGGAGCCATGCTTTCGTTTCAAGCCTAATCCAATTGGATTCCTGCTCCGAATCGAGTCTTCATAGACTCAAGTGGAGCCATGCTCTCATTTGGAGCCTAAATCGATCTAATTTGATTCCTGCTTTGAATCAAGCCTTATTAGACTCAATTGGAGCATTTCTTGTTTGGAGCTTGAATCAACCTAAGTGGATTCCTGCTCCAAATTGAGCATCAGTCGATCCAATTAGAGATATTCTCTTGTTTCGAACCTAAATTAGATTCCTGCTCTGAATCAAGCCTTAGTTAACCCAATTAAAGCCACAGTCTCGATTCGAGCCTAAGTCAACCCAATTGGATTCCTGCTCTGAATCAAGCCTTGTAGACCCAAAAGTAGCTATGCTCTCATTTCGAGCCTAAATTGACCCAATTAGATTCCTGCTTTAAATGAAGCTTCAGTCTACCCAATTGGAACTATGCTCTCGTTTTGAGCCTAAATTGACCCAATTCGATTATTGCTTTGAATTAAGCCTTAGTCAACCTAATTGGAGCCATGCTCTTGATTTGAGCTTGACTCGACCTAGTTGAATTCCTGCTCCAAATTGAGCCTCAAGCGACCCAAATGGAGCAATGCTCTCCATTCAAGCCTGACTTGACCCAATTGGATTCCGCTTTGAATCGAGCCTCAGGCGAGCTAATTGGAGCCATGCTCTCGTTTCAAGCTTGGCTTGATCTAATTGGATTTCTACTCCAAATTAAGCCTTAGTCGACCAAACTAGAGCCATGGTCTCAATTCAAGCCTGGCTCAACCTAATTGAATTTCTGCTCCGAATCAAGCCTTAGCCGACTTAATTGGAGCCATTCTTTCATTTGGAGCCTAGCTCGATCCAATTTGATTCTGACATAAATTGAGCCTTAGTCGACCCAATTGAAGCCATGCTCTCAATTAGATCCTGACTCAACCTAACTAGATTCCTACTCCGAATTGAGCCTCAGTAGACCCAATAGGATTCTTCTCCAAACCAAGCCTCAGCAGACCCAATAGGAGCCATTCTCTTGTTTCGATCCTGAATCGACCCACTTAGATTCTTGCTCCAAATTGAGCCTCAATCAACCCAACTAGAGCCATGGTCATGATTCGAGCCTGACTCAACCCAATTGGATTCATGCTCCGAATCGGGCCTCGCTAGACCCTCTTGTTTTGATCCTGAATCGATCCAATTAGATTCTTGCTCCAAATTGAGCCTCAATCAACCCAACTGGAGCCATTATCATGATTCAAGCCTAACTCGACCCAATTGGATTTCTGCTCTGAATCGAGTCTCAGTAGACCCAATAGGAGCCATGCTTTTGTTTCAAGTCTAAATCAGCCCAATTAGATTCCTACTTCAAATTGAGCCTTAGCCAACCCAATTGGAGCCATGCTCTTATTTCAAGCCTGATTCAAACCCAATTGGTTTCCTGCTCCAAATCAAGCCTCAGTCAACCCAAATAGAGTCATGCTTTCATTTTGGAGATTGAACCGACCCAACTAGATTCCTACTCCAAATCAAGCTTCACTCAACCCAATTGGAGCCATGGTTGTGATTCGAGACTTACTCAACCCAATTGGATTCCTGCTCTGAATTGAGCCTTAGCAGGCCCAATTGGAGCCATGCTCTCGTTTTGAGCCTGAATCGACCCAATTGGATTCGTGCTCCAAGTTAAGCCTTAATGGACCCAATTAGAGTCATACTCTCATTTTGAACCTGAATCGATCCAATTAGATTTCTGCTTTGAATGAAGCCCCATTTGACCCAATTGGAGCCATGGTCTCAATACGAGCCTATCTTGACCCAATTGGATTCATGCTCTGAATTGAGCATCAGTAGACTAAAAAAGAGCTATGCTGTCGTTTTGAACTTGAATCAACCTAATTAAATTCCTGCTCCAAATTGAGCCTCAGTTGACCCAACTAGAGCCATGTCTCAAATTAAGCTTGACTCAATCCAATTGGATTCCTACTCTAAATCAAGCATCAGTAGACCTGATTGGAGACACGCTCTTATTTTGAGCCTGACTCCGACCCAATTGGATTCTTGCTCCAAATTGAGCCTCAGTCGACCTAATTGGAGCCATGCCCTTACTTCGAGCCTAAATTGACCCAATTAAATTCTTGCTCTAAATCAAGCCTCGATCGATTCAATTGGAGCTATGCTTTCATTTCGAGAATGACTCAACCAATCAAATTCCTGCTCCAAATTGAGCCTCAATCGACCCAAGTGGAGTCATGGTTTCGATTGAAGCCTGACTCTACCAAATTGCATTCTTGCTCCAAATCGAGCCTCACTGGACCCAACTAGAACCATGCTCTCGTTTCAAGCCTGAATTGATCAAAATTAGATTCTTGCTCCAAATTGAGCCTTAGTCGACCCAATTGGAGCCATGGTCTCGATTCAGACCTGACTTAACTCAATAGGATTCTTGCTCCAAAATATGCCTCAGTCGACCCAATTGGAGCAATATTCTCAATTCGAGCCTAACTTGACTCAATCAGATTCTCACTCCAAATCGAGCCTCACTCAATCCAATTGGAGCCATGGCAGCGATTTAAGCTTCACTCAACCCAATTGGATTTCTGCTCTAAATCGAGCCTCAATCGACCTAAGTGCAATCATGCTCTCTCTTGAGCTTGGCTTGACACAATTGGATTCCTACTCGGAATCGAGCCTCAACCGAACCAATTGGAGCTATGCTCTTTATTTGAGCCTGACTCGATCCAATTGGATTCCTACTTCGAATCGAGCCTTAATAGACCCAAAGGAGACATGCTCTCATTTTGAGCCTGAATCGATCCAATTACATTCCTACTTCAAATAGAGCTTCAATTGACCCAACTAGAGCCATGGTCTCGATTCGAGCCTGACTCCATCCATTTAGATTCTTGCTCTGAATTGAGTCTTAATCAATCTAATTGGAGCCATGCTTTCGTTTCAAGCTTGACTCGACCCAATTGGATTCTTGTTTTGAATCGAGCCTCAATCGACCCAATTGGAGCCTTGCTCTCCATTCGAGCCTGCCTCGAGCTAATTAGATTCCTGCTTTAAGTCGAGCCTTAGTAGAACCAATTGGAGCCATGCCCTTGTTTCAAGCCTCAATCGACCCAATTAGATTCCTACTCCAAATGGAGCCTCAGTTAATGAAATTGGAGCCATAGTGTCGATTCGAGCTTCTCGACCTAGTTGGATTCCTGCTTCAAATTGAGCCTCAGTAGAGCCAAAAGGAGTCATGCTCTCGTTTTGAGCCTAAATCGACCTAATTAGATTCTTACTCCAAATGGAGCCAATTGGAGCCATGGTCTCGATTCGAGCTTGACTCCAAATTGGAATCCTACTCTGAATCGAGCCTCAGTAGACCCAACTGGAGCCATGCTCTCATTTCGAGCCTGAATCGACCAAATTAGATTCTTACTCTGAATTGGGCCTCAGTTGACCCAATTGCCTGACTTGACCTAATTGGATTCCTGCTCTGAATCAAGCCTTAATAGACCAAATTGGAGCCATGCTTTTGTTTCAAGTCTGAATCGATCCAATTGGATTGCTGCTCCAAATCGAGGGTCAACAGACCCGAAAGGAGCCACTCTCTCATTTTGAGCCTAAATCGACCTAATTAGATTCCTGCATCAAATAGAACCTCAGTCGACTCAACTAGAGCCATGGTCTCGATTCAAGATTGACTCTACCCAATTGGATTCCTGCTCTGAATCAAGCCCCAATAAACCCAATTGGAGCCATGCTCTTGTTTCGAGCCTAAATTGACCAAATTAGATATCTGCTCCAAATCGGGCCTCAATCGACCCAATTGGAGCCATGCTCTCATTTCAAGCCTGACTTGACCTAATTGGAGCCATGCTTTTGTTTTGAGCCTGACTTGACCCAATTGGATTCCTGCTCCAAATCGAGCCTCAATAGACCCAAAAGGAGCCATGCTCTTATTTTGAGCTTGAATCAGCCAAATTAGACTCCTGCTCCAAATCAAGCCTTGGTCTATTCAATTGGATCCATGCTCTCATTTCGAGCCTAACTCGATCTAATTGGATTCATGCTCCAAATCAAGCCTTAGTCAAATCGACTGGAGCCATGCTCTCTTTTTAAGCCTAACTCGATCCAATTAGATTTTTGTTTTGAATCAAACCTTAGTAGACTCCATTGGAGCCATGCTCTCATTTGGAGCCCAAATCAATCCGATTAGATTCCTGCTCCAGATCGAGCCTTAGTCGACCCAATTGGAGCTATTGGATTCCCTCTTCGAGTTGAGCCTCAGTCGACCCAATTGGAGTCATGCTCTCATTTTGGAGCCTGAATTGACCCAATTAGATTTCTGCTCTAAATCGAGCCTCACTTAACCCAATTAGAGCCATAGTCATGATTCAAACTTGACTCGACCCAATTGGATTCCTTCTCCAAATTGAGCCTCGGTAGACCCAATTGGAGCCATGCTCTTATTTTTCTAAATGGAATGCATAATATCATGCAAAATATTCTTTTTGTATATTGCAGAATGATGGTTCTGCAAGTGTGAAAGGATAAGCTTTCTTAAAAGGAAAAGACAAAAGTTAAATAGTAAGTTCTGAAATTGTAAGGGAGTTTGGATAAGTCCTACTTTTAAACGATGAGAAAGAATCTATCTATTCCTACTTACTAAAAGAAAGAGACAAAACTCTAATAGTTGAAATGGCTAGAACATCAAGAGAATAGATTGCTTTCTTAGAGAAAAGATGGCTGCAATTGGGTTGCTTGAGGCTTGATTCGAAGCAGGAATCCAATTGGGTTGACCGAGGCTCAAATCGTGGTCATGTCTCCAATCAAGTGAGGCTCGATTCGAAGCAAGAATCTAATTGGGTCAATTCATGCTCAAAACAAGAGCATGACTCCAATTGGGTTGACTGAGGCTTTAAACAGAGCAAGAATCCAATTGCATCAAGCCAAACTCGAAACTAGAGCATGGCTCCAATTTAGTTGACTGAGGCTCGATTCTGAGGAGGAATCTAATTCGGTCAATATAGGCTCGAAATGAGAGCATGGCTCTAATTGGGTCTACTAAGGCTTGATTCGAAGCAGGAATCCAATTGGGTCAAGTCAGGCTCAAATCATGACCATGGCTCCAATTGGGTCAAGTGAGGGTTGATTTGTAGCAGGAATCTAATTAGATCATTTTAGGCTCAAAACAAGAGCATGGCTCTAATTAGGTCCATTGAGGCTTAATTCAGAGCAAGAATCTGATTGGGTCAAATTAGGCTCGAATCGTGACAATGGCTCTAACTGGGTCAAGTGAGGCTTGATTCAGAGCAATAATCGAATTGGGTCAATTCAAGCCCAAACAAGGGCATGGCTCCAATTGGGTCGATTGAGGCTCAATTTGGAGTAGGAATCTAATTGGGTTGAGATAGGCTCGAAACGAGAGCATGGCTCCATTTGTGTCAATTGAGGCTTGATTTGGAGGAGGGATATAATCTGGTCGATTCAAGTCAAAACGAGAGCATGGCTCCAATTGGTTTGGCTGAGGCTCGATTTGGAGCAAGAATTCAATTAGATCGAGTCGGACTTGAATCACGACCATGGCTCCAATTGGGTCAACTGAGGCTTGATTCGAAGCAAGAATATAATTGGGTTGATTTAGAATCAAAATGAGATAATTAGCTCCTATTAGATCTACTAAGGCTTGATTCAGAGCAAGAATCAAATTAGGCCGAGTCAATCTCGAATTAAGAGCATAATTCTTATTGGGTCGATTATGGCTTGATTTAGAGCAAGAATCCAATTAGATTGAGCCAGGCTCAAATTGTGACCATGGCTCCTATTGGGTTGAGTGATGCTTGATTCAGAGTAAGAATCCAATTGGGTTGTGTCAAGCTCGAATTGCAACCATGGCTCTAACTGGGTCGAGTGAGGCTCGATTCAGAGCAGGAGTCAAATTGGGTCAATTCAGGCTTAAAATGAGAGCATGGCTCTAATTGGATCAACTGAGGCTCGATTTGGAGAAGGAATCTAATTGGATCGATTCAGGCTTGAAACTAGAGCATGTCTCTAATTGGGTCGACTGAGGCATAATTTGGAGCAAGAATCCAATTGGGTTGAGTCAGGCTTGAATCGAGACCATGGCTCCAGTTAGGTCGACTAAGGCTTAGTTTGGAGCAGGAATCCAATTGGGTGGATTTAAGATCGAAATAAGAGAATGGCTCCTTTTAGGTCTACTAAGGCTCGATTTGGAAATTAAGTCCAATTAGGTCGAGTTAGGCTTAAATCGAGAGCATGACTCCAACTGGGTCGATCGGGGCCCATTCCTTGCACAAGAAGCAAGCCATTCCTTCCACTAGAAGCAATTGCAACAACTATTCCTTCATGAGAAAGCCTTAGAGGGCTTGTACTGCCACCAATTGCACTTTGTAGAAATAGTTTGCCAATGATAAAGTGTCAATCCCAGCAATACAGCATCTATTGTCTCACCAGTATGGCATTCGTCACTACTACCATCAATTAGCCAGCCAGTTGTGCTTTATTCTTTGAAGCATTGTCAGTCAGAGAATATTATTGTCGATCGATTAGTCAGCTATGCTCCATTTGGAGTAGGACTCTAATTGGGCCAATTTAGGTTCAAAACGAGAGCATGGCTCCAATTGAGTCTACTGAGGCTCGATTTGAAGCATAAATCCAATTGGGCTGAGTTAGGCTTGAATTGAGAGCATGACTCCAATTGGGTTGTCTAAGGCTCAATTCAGATTAGGAATCCAATTGGTTAAGTCAGGCTTGAATCACGACCATGGCTCCAATTGAGTCTTATGAGGCTCGATTCGGACTAAGAATCTAATTGGGTCGATTCGGGCTCAAAACGAGTGCATGGCTCCAATTGGGTCTACTGAGGCTTGATTCAGAGCAAGAATCTAATTAAGTTGAGTCAAGCTAAAATCACGACCATGGCCCAATTGGGTTGAGTAACACTTAATTTGAAGTAGGAATCTAACTAGGTTGATTTAGGCTCAAAACAAAAGTATGGCTCTAATTGGGTCTACCGAGGCTCAATTCGAAGCAAGAATCCAATTGGATTGAGTTAGGCTTGAATCATGACCATGGCTCCAACTAGGTCGAGTGAGGCTTGATTCAGAGCAAGAATCGAATTGGGTCAATTCAAGTTCAAAATGAGGGCATGGCTTTAGTTAGGTCGACTGAGGCTCGATTCGAAGCAAAAATCAGTTGGGCTGAGTCAGGCTTGAGCGAGAGCATGGCTCCAATTGGGTCAACTAAGGCTCAATTCAGAGATGGAATGTAATTTGGTTGATTCAAGCTTGAAACAAGAGCATGGCTCTAATTGGATCTACTAAGGCTTGATTCAGAGCAAAATTCCAATTGGTTGGAGTCAAGCTTGAATCGAGACCATGGCTCCAATTGGGTTGATTGAGGCTCAATTTGGAGTAGGAATCTAATTAGGTTGAGATAGGCTTGAAACAAGAGCATGGCTCCAATTGTGTCAATTAAGGCTTGATTTGGAGTAGGAATATAATTTGGTTGATTTAGTCGAAACGAGAGCATGGCTCCAATTGGGTTGGCTAAGGCTTGATTTGGAGCAAGAATCTAATTGGATCAAGTCAGACTCGAATCGCAACCATGGCTCAATTGGGTCAACTAAGGCTTGATTCGAAGCAAGAATATAATTGGGTTGATTTAGAATTGAAATGAGATAATTGGCTCCTATTGGGTCTAGTAAGGCTTGATTCAGAGCAGGAATCAAATTAGGCCGAGTCAGTCTTGAATTGAGAGCGTAGCTCTAATTAGGTCGACTATGGCTCGATTTGGAGTAGGAATCCAATTGGATCGAGCCAAACTTAAAATGAGAGCATGGCTCCAATTGGTCAAGTAATGCTCAATTTGAAGCAGGAATCCAATTGGGTCGAGTCAGGCTCAAATCTCGACCATGGCTCCAACTGGGTTGAGTGAGGCTCGATTTGGAGAAGGAATCGAATTGTGTTCATTCAGGCTTAAAATGAGAGCATGGCTCTAATTGGATCGACTGAGGCTTGATTCGGAGTAGGAATCTTATTGGATCGATTTAGGCTCGAAACTAGACCATGGCTCCAATTGGGTCTACTAAAGCTAGATTTAAAGCAAGAATCCAATTGGGTCGAGTCAGGCTCAAATCGAGACCATATCTCCAGTTGGGCTGACTAAGGCTCAATTTGGAGCAAGAATCTAATTGGGTTGATTCAGGGTCAAAATGAGAGAATAGCTCCTTTTGGGTCTATTGAGGCTCCATTCGGAGCAGGAAACCAATTGGATCGAGTTAGGCTCAAATTGAGAGCATGACTCTAATTGGGTTGAGTTAGGCTCGAATTGAGAGCATGAATTCAATTGGGTTGAGTCAAGCTCAAATCGCGACCATGGCTCTAATTGAGTCATGTGAGGCTCGATTCACAACAAGAATCTAATTGGGTCGATTTAGGCTCAAAATGAGAGCATGGCTCCAATCGGGTCTACTGAGGCTCGATTTGGAGCAAGAATCCAATTAGGTTGAGTCAAGCTAAAATCACGACAATGGCTCCAATTGGGTCGAGTGATGCTTGATTTGGAGCAAGAATCTAACTAGGTTGATTCAAGCCTAAAACAAAAGTATGGCTCCAATTGGGTCTACTGAGGCTCAATTCAGAACAAGAATCCAATTGGGTCGAATTAGGCTCGAATCGTGACCATGGCTCCAACTGGGTTGAGTGAGGCTTGATTTGGAGCAAGAGCCAAATTGGGTTGATTCAGGCTCAAAATGAGGGCATGGCTCTAATTGGGTCGACTAAGGCTTGATTCAGAGAAGAAATTCAATTAGGTTGAGTCAGGCTCGAAATGAGAGCATGGCTCCAATTGCATGGACTAAGGCTCGATTTAGAGTTGGAATCTAATTTGGTCAATTCAAGATTGAAACGAGAGCATGGCTCTAATTGGGTCTACTGAGGCTTGATTCAGAGCAGGAATCCAATCGGTTGGAGTCGGCTTGAATTGAGACCATGGCTCCAATGGGATCGATTGAGAGCATGGCTCCTTTTGGGTCTGCTAAGGCTCAATTTGGATCAGGAATCCAATTGGGTTGAGTTAGGCTGGAATCGAAACCATGTCTTCACTTGGGTCGACTGAGGCTTGATTCGATCAGGAATCCAATTGGGTCGAGCTAGGCTCGAAATGAGAGCATGGCTCCAATTTGGTCTGTTGAGGCTCGATTTGGAGCAGGAATTGATTTAGCTTTGATTTAAGTTTGATCCAATCCAATCTTGGAGCAATGCTATAGATTGACCTTGATTTGACTTTGATGAAAGTTTGATCTAACTTGATCTTGAAGCAACGCTTCATATTGGACTTGATTCGGGTTTGATCTAAGTTTGATCCAACCTGATCTTAGAGCAACCTCCTAGTTTGGACTTGATTTAGACTTGACTAGCCCGATCTTGGAGGACCGCTCTAGATTGAACTTCAGTCGGGCTTGATCTCTATTAGATCTGGTTTGATTATGGGCGAGCATCCTGGTTAAACTTGATTCGAGCTCGATCCAAGTTAGATCTAGCTCGATCATGCAGTAACACTCTATATTAAATTTCATGCAGCAACTTGATTTGAGTTTAATCTTAGTTTGATATGATTCGATCTTAGAGCAATGCTTTAGATTTAACTTGTTTCGAGTTTGATCCAATCCGATCTTGGAATTTATTCGGGTTTGATCTAACTCGAACTTTTGCCAATGCTACAAATTGGAATTGATTCAGGATCAATCTTGGCTTGATAGAGACCGATTTCAAAGCAATGCTCTAAATTGAACTTGATTCAGGTTTGACCTTGGCTTGATCCAACCCAATCTTAGGGCAACGCTTTATATAGAAAATGATTTGGGCATGATTTGGCATGATCTTAGGGAAATGCTCCAAATTGAACTTCATTAGGGCTTGATCAAGGTTAAATCTGATCCAATCATGTAGTAATGCTCTAAATCAAACTTTATTTGGGCTCGATCTAAGTAATATTTGGCCCGATCATGTGGCAACAATCCAAATTAAACTTCATTAGGGCCTGATTTGGGTATAATCTGGCCTGAACATGGATCAACGCTCCTTAGTGAACTTGATTTGGGTTTGATATTGGTTTGATCTCAACCGATGTTAGAACAATGCTCCAAATTGAACTTAATTTGGGCTTTATCTAAGTTTCATCCAACCCAATCTTAGAGCAACACTCTTGATTAGTGTTGATTCAAATTTGATCTAAGTTTGATCCAACTGCATCTTGGAGCAATGGTCTAAACTAAACTTGATTCGGTAATGACCTGGCCGTCACGAAGCAACGCTCTAGATTGAACTTCATTTAGGCTTGATCTAGGTTTGATTTGGTTCGATCATGGAGCAATGCTTCAGATTCAAGATCTCGAACAGCACTCTAGATTGAACTTCATTTAGGTTTGATCCAACCTGATCTTGGGCCAACATTATAGAACATGATTCAGGCTTGATTTGGCACGATTATGAACCAATGCTTAAGATTGAACTTTTTTGGAGCTCGATCGAGGTTAGATCTAATCCAATCATGTAGTAATGCTTTAGATCAAACTTGATTTGGGCTTGCTATAGGTAATATCTAGCCTGATCATTTAGCAATGCTCTAGATTAAACTTCATTCGAGCCTGATCGGGGTTCAATTTGGCCTGATCATAGAGTAACACTCCAAATTAAACTTGATTTGGGTTTCATCTTGGTTTTATCTCACTCAATCTTGGAGCAATGCTTCAGATTGAATTTGATTCGGGTTGATCTAAGTTTCATCTAATCTGGTCTCGATGCAATGCTCTTGATTGACGTTTATTGAAATTTGATCTAAGTTTGATCCAACCTGAACTTAAAGCAATGCTCTAAATTAGACTTAATTCGAATTTAATCTAAGTTTGATCAAATCCTTTCTTGGGAAAATTCTCTAGATTGGACTTGATCTCATTTAATCTAAGTTTGATATAGCCCAATCTTAGAGAAAGGCTCCATATTAAAGTTGATTCGAATTTGATCTTGATTATATCTGACCTAATCTTGGAGTAATGCTCTAGATTAAACTTGATTTGGGTTTGATCTTGGTTCCATCTAACTCAATTTTAGTGCAACGCTTCAGATTGAACTTCATTCAGATTTGATCTTAGTTTGATCCAATCAGATATTACATCAATGCTCTAGATTGAACTTGATTCAAGTTTGATTTAATCTGATCGAACTTGATCTTGGATTCAATGCTCTAGATTTGAGTTGATTCGAGTTTGATGTAAGTTTTATCCAACCCAATCTTGGAGCAATGGTTCGTATTGGACTTGATTTGGGTTTGACCTTGGTTTGATCTAACTTGATCTTGAAGCAATGGTCCAAATTGAAATTTATTCAGGTTTGATCTACATTTGATCTAACCCAATATTGAGCAACTCTCTAAGCAACTCTCCAATTGGACTTGATTAGGGTTTGATCTAAGTTTGATCTAACTCAATCTTAAAGTAATGGTCCAGGTTGGACTAGATTTGTGTTTGATTTAAGTTTGATCCAATCCAATCTCGAGGCAATGCACCAGATTAGACTTTATTTGGGTTTGATCATAGTTTGATCTAATTCGAACTTGTATTAACACCCTAGATTTGTCTTGATTTAGGATTAACATTCGTTTGATCTAACCCGATCTTGGAGCAATGCTACATATTGAATTTGATTCAGGTTTGATCTTGATTTGATTCAACCCAATCTTAGAGCATTGCTCTCGATTGGACTTGATTCAGGTTTGACCAAAATTTGATTCAACCTGATCTTTTAGTAATGCTTTATATTGAAATTGATTTAGGTTTGATCTTATTTGATCTGACCTGATCATGGAGCGACGCTTGAGATTAAGGTCAATTCGAATTTAATTTTGGTTTGATCTAACACAATCTTGAAGCAATGCTCCTGATTTAAATTGATTTATGTTTGATCTTAGTTTGATCTAACTCAATCTTGAAGCAACACTCCAGATTATACTTGATTTGGGCTCGATATTGGTTTGAACTAACCCGGTCTTGGAGCAACACTCCAAATTGGACTTGATTTCGGTTTGATCTAAGCTTGATCTAATCTGATCTTGTGGCAACACTCTAGATTTGACCTGATTCGGGTTTGGTCTAAATTCGATCTAACCCAATCTTGGAGCAACACTCCAAATTGGACCTAATTTAGGTTTGATCTAAGTATTGTCCAATGCAATCTTAAAGCAACGAGCTAGATTTGACTTGATTTAGATTTGATCTAAGTTTGATCCAACTCGATCTTAGAGTAACACTCCAGATTGGACTTGATTTAGATTTAATCTAAGTTTGATCCTATTCGATCTTGGAACAACGCTTTAGATTGAACTTGAATTGTGTTTGATTTAATTCGATCTAGTAGCAATGCTTCATGTTCAACTTAATTTTGGTTTGATCTACATTTGATCAAACTCGATCTTATGGCAATAGATGGAATATGAATCGGGCTTGATCTGGCATGATCTTGGAGCGATGTTCTAAATTGAACTTCATTGGGGCTTGACAAAGGTTAGATGTAATCCAATCATGTAGTAACGCTTTAGATCAAACTTGATTTGGGCTCAATCTAAGTAATATTTGACCCGACCATTGGTCAATGATCCAGAATAAACTTCATTCAGGCTTGTTCAAGGTATGATCTATCCCGATCATGGATCAACACTCCTGATTGAACTTGATTTCCATTTGATCTTGGTTTGATCTCATCTGATTTTAGAGCAATGCTCTAGATTGAACTTGATTCAGGTTTGATCTAAGTTTGATCCAACTCGATCTTGGAGCAATGCTCCTGATTGGACTTGATTCGAGTTTGATTTAAGTTTGATCTAATCAAATCTTAGAGCAACGCTTTATATTATACTTGATTTAGATTTGATCTAAGCTTGATCCAACCTGATCTTAGAGAAATGCTCTTAATTGGACTTAATTCAGATTTGATCTAAGTTTGATATAATCCGATCTTAGAGTAATGCTCTAGATTGGACTTGATTTGGGTTTGATCTTAGTTTTATCTAACCCAATCTTAAAGTAATGCTCCAGATTTAACTTAATTCGGGTTTGATCTAAGTTTGATCCAAACCAATCTTAGAGCAATGCTTCAGATTGGACTTAATTCAAATTTGATCTAAGTTTGATCCAATCCGATCTAGTAGTAATACTCCATATTAGACTTGATTTACTTTTATCTAAGTTTTATCCAATTGGATCTTGGAGCAATGCTCCAAATTGGACTTGATATGGGTTCGATCTAAGTTTGATCCAAACTCATTTTTGGAGCAACGCTCCAAATTGGACTTGTTTTGGGTCTGATCTAAGTTTGATCTGACCCAATTTTGGAGCAACACTCCCAATTGGATTTGACTTGGGATTGATCTAAGTTTGATCCTACCCGATCTTGGAGGAATGCTTTATATTGGATTTGATTTGGGTTTAATCTAATTTAATCTAACTTTGATCCAACCCGATCTTAGAGTAATGCTCCATATTGTACATAATTTGGGTTTGAATAAAGTTTGATCAAACCCAATCTTAGAGTAGTGCTCCACATTGGACTTGAATCGAGTTTAATCTAAGTTTCGTTAAGCAAATCTTGGAGCAATGCTCCAGATTGGAGTTAATTCGAATTTGATCTAAGTTTGATCTAATGTGTACTTAGAGCAATGCTCTAGATTGGAATTAATTCGGATTTAATCTAAGTTTGATTCATCCAAACTTCAACAAATGCTTCAAATCAGACTTGATTTGGTTTGATCTAAGATTGATCCAACTTGATCTTGAAGCAATGCTTTAAATTGAAGTTGATTTGTGTTTAATCTTGGTTTGATCTAACCTGATCTTAGAATAACCCTTCAGATTAAACTTAATTTGGGTTTGATCTTTGTTCCATCTGACTTGATCTTAGAGCAACGCTTTAAATTAAACTTTATTTAGGTTTGATCTTAGTTTGATCTAACCCGATATTACATTAATGGTCTAGATTGAACTTGATTTGTGTTTGATCTAATTTGATCGAATCATATCTTGGATCAATGCTCTAGATAGGAGTTGATTTGAGTTTGATGTAAGCATTATCCAACCGAATCTTAAAGCATTAATCCACATTAGACTTGATTTGGATTTGATTTTGGTTTGATCTAACCTAATCTTGGAGCAACGCTCTAGATTGGACTTGATTCGGGTTTGCTTAACGTTTGATCCAACCTGATCTTAGAGGAATACTCTAGATTGTACTTGATTTGAGTTTGATCTAATTTGATCTAAGTTTGATCCACCAATCTTGGAGGAATGCTCTATATTGGACTTGATTCCAGTTTGATTTAAGTTTGATCTAACCCAATGTTAGAGCAACGCTCCAAATTGGACCTCACTGGGGTTTGATCTAAGTTTGATTCAAGTTTGATCCAACTCGATCTTGGAGCAATGCTCCAAATTGGTCTTGATTTGGGTTTGTTCTAAGTTTGATCCAACCTCGATCTTTGTGCAATGCTACTGATTGGACTTGATTCAAGTTTGATCTAAGTTTGATCCAATTGGATGTTAGAGCAACTTTTCATATTAGGCTTGATTTGGATCTGATCTAAGTTTGATCTAACATAATCTTAGAGAAATGCTCCTAAATGGACTTAATTCAGGTTTGATCTAAGTTTGATCAACTCGATCTTAGAGCAACACTCCAAATTAGACTTGATTTGGGTTTGATCTTGGTTTTATCTAACCCAATCTTAGAGTAACACTCCAAATTGGACTTGTTTTAGGTTTAACCTAAGTTTGATCCAACTTGATCTTGGAACAATGCTCCTGATTGAACTTGTTTCGAGTTTGATCTAAGTTTGATCTGATGCGATCTTGAAGCAATGCTGTAAATTAAAATTAATTCAGGCATGAACTGGCCTGATCTTGCAGTAATGCTCTAGATTGAACTTCATTCGGGCTTAATCTAGGTTAGATCTAATCCAATCATGGAATAATGCTTTGGATTGAACTTAATTTTGGTTTGATGTTGGTTTGATCTCATTCGATCTTAGAGCAATGCTCTAGATTGAACTTGATCTAGGTTTGACCTAAGTTTGGTCCAACCCGATCTTCAAGCAATGCTCCTGATTGGATATGATTCGAGTTTGATAGAAGTTTGATCCAACTAGATCTTGGAGCAATGCTCTAGATTAGATTTGAATTGAATTTGATCTAAGTTTGATCCAACCCAATCATGGAGAAATGCTCTAGATTGGACTTAATTCGGGTTTGATTTAAGTTTGATCCAACCTGATCTCAGAGCAACGCTTCAAATTGGACTTGATTTGAGTTTGATCTTGGTTTTATCTAACCTAATTTTATAGTAACATTCCAGATTTAGCTTGATTCGTGCTTAATCTAACTTTGATCCAATCCAATCTTAGAGTGATGCTCTAGATTGAACTTTATTCAACTTTGTTATAAGTTTGATCCAATATGATCTTAGAGTAATGCACTAGATTAAATTTGATTCGGATTTGATCTCATTTGATCGAACCAAATCTTGTAGCAACACTCTAGATCGATTGATTCATCTTTGACCTAAGTTTGATCCAACCTAATCTTGGAGCAATGCTCTAGATTGGACATGATTTGGGTTTGATCTTGATTTGATGTAACACGATCTTAGAGCAACGTTGCAAATTAAACTTTAGTCGGGTTTGATGTACATTTGATCTGTCCTGATTTTAGAGCAATGCTCTACATTGGACTTGACTCGGGTTTGATCTAATTTACCTTAAGTTCGATCCAACTCAATCTTGGAGCAACGCTCTATATTGTACTTGATTCGGATTTGATTTAAGTTTGATACAATTCAATCTTGGAGTAATGCACGACATTGGACTTGATTTGACTTTGATCTAAGTTTCATTTAAGCTGATCTTAGAGCAATGCTCCTGATTAGAGTTGATTTGAATTTAACCTAAGTTTGATCCGACCTATGCTTAGAGCAATGCTTTAGATTGAACTTAATTTGGATTTGATCTAAGTTTAATCCAATTGATCTTTGAGAAATGCTCTAGATCAGACTTTATCTGGTTTGATCTAAGATTGATCTAACCTGATCTCGAAGCAGTACCAAGATTGAAGTTGATTTGTGTTTGATCTTGGTTCAATTTAACTCGATCTTGGAGTAATGCTCTAGATTGAATTTGATTTAGGTTTGATTTTTGTTCCATCTGACCTGATCTTAAAGTAATGCTTCAGATTGAACTTTATTTAGGTTTGATCTTAGTTTGATCCAACCTGATATTACGTCATTGCACTAGATTGAATTTGATTTGGGTTTGATCTGATTTGATCGAACAAGATCTAGGATCAACACTATAGATTGGAGTTGATTCGGGTTTAATGTAAGTTTTATCCAACCCAATCTTGGAGCAACAGTCCAAATTGGATTTGATTTGGGTTTGATCTTGATTTGATCTAATCTGATCTTGGAGCAACACTCCAAATTGAAATTTATTCCGGTTTGCTCAACGTTTGATCCAACCTGATCTTGGAGCAATGCTTTAGATTATACTTGATTTGGGTTTGATCTAATTTGATCTGAGTTTGATCCACCAATCCTGAAGGAACGCTCCTCCATATTGGACTTGATTCCGATTTGATTTAAGTTTGATCGAACTCGATCTTATAGCAACACTCCAAATTGAACCTGATTGGGGTTTGATCTAAATTGATCCAACTTGATCTTAGAGCAATGCTCTAGATTGGGCTTGATTTGGGTTTGATCTAAGTTTGTCCAACTCGATCCTAGAGCAATGCTACTGATTGGACTTGATTTGAGTTTGATCTAAGTTTGATCTAATCTTTTCATATTAGACTTGATTCAGATTTGATATAAGTTTGATCTGACATGATCTTTGAGATATGCTCCTAATTAGACTTAATTTAGGTTTAATCTAAGTTTGATCCAACCCAATATTGGAGTAACACTCTAGATTGGACTTGATTTGTGTTTGACATTGGTTTTATCTAACCCAATCTTAGAGTAACACTCCAGATTGGACTTGATTTGGGTTTTATCTAAGCTTTATTCAATCCGATCTTGGAGCAATGCTCTAGATTGGACTTGATATGGGTTTGATCTAGGTTTAATCTAACTCATTTTCGAAGCAACACTCCAAATTAGACTTATTTCGGGTTTGATCTAAGTTTGATCCGACCCGATCTTCGAATAACACTCTTGATTAGACTTGACTCGGGTTTGATCTAAGTTTTATCCGACCCGATCTTGAAGTAATGCTCCATATTGAAATTGATTCGAGCATGATCTAGCCCGATCTTGTAGCAATGCTCCAGATTGAACTTCATTCAGGCTTGACATTGGTTAGATCTAGTCCAATCATGAAGTAATGCTTTGGATTGCACTTGTTTTTAGTTTCATCTCACCCAATCTTGGAGCAACACTCCAAATTGAACTTGATTTAGGTTTGACCTAAGTTTGGTCCAACTCGATCTTTGAGCAATGCTCCTAATTAGACATGATTCAAGTTTGATATAAGTTTGATCCAATCGGATCTTTGAGCAACACTCCAGATTAGACTTGATTTGGATTTGTTCTAAGTTTGATCCAACTCGATCATAAAGAAATGCTCTAGATTGGACTTAATTCGGGTTTGATCTAAATTTGATCTAACTTGATCTTTAAGCAACACTCTAGATTGGACTTGATTTGGGTTTGATCCTGGTTTTATCTAACTCAATTTTAGAGTAACATTCCAGATTTAGCTTGATTCATTTTTTATCTAATTTTGATCCAATTTGATCATAGAGCGATGTTGCATATTGAACTATATTTAGCATTGATCGAAGTTTGATCCAACCTAATCTAGAGCAATGCACCAGATTAAATTTGATTCAGATTTGATCTAATTTGATCGAACCAAATCTTGTAGTAATGCTCTAGATGAGACTTGATTTGTTTTTGATCTAAGTTTAATCCAACCCGATCTCAGAGTAATGCTTCAGATTGAAGTTGATTTGTATTTGATCTTAGTTCGATCTGACTTGATCTTGGAGTAATGCTCTAGATTGAACTTGATTTGGGTTTGATCTTTATTCCATCTGACCCGATCTTAGAGCAACGCTCCAAATTAAACTTTATTCAGCATTGATCTAAGTTTGATTTAACCCGGTACTACATCAATACTCTAGATTGAGCTTGATTTGGGTTTGATCTGATTTGATCGAACCAGATCTAGGATCAACGCTCTAGATTGGAGTTGATTCGGGTTTGATGTAAGTTTATCAAACCCAATCTTGGAGCAATGGTCTAGATTGGACTTGATTTGGGTTTAATCTTTGTTTGATCTAACCTAATCTTGGAGCAACGCTCCAAATTGAAATTTATTCTGGTTTGCTCATCATTTGATCCAATCCGTTCTTGGAGCAACTCTCCAGATTGTACTTGATTCAAGTTTGATCTAATTTGATCTAAGTTTGATTAACCGATCTTGGAGGAATGCATATTAGACTTGATTCCAATTTGATCTAACCTGATCTTAGAGCAATGCTCCAAATTGGACCTGACTGGGGTTTGATCTAAGTTTGATCTAACTCGATCATGGAGCAATGCTCCAGATTGGGCTTGATTCGAGTTTGATCTAAGTTTGATCCAACCCGATGTTAGAGCAACACTCTAGCTTGGACTTGATTTGGGTTTGATCTAAGTTTGATCCAACCCCATCTTGTAGCAATGCTCCAGATTGAACTTGATTTAGATACGATATGGTCTAATCTCAGAGCAACACTCCATATTGAACTTCATTCGGGCTTGATATAGGTTTGACTTGATCCAATCATGGAATAACACTTCAAATTTAATTTGATTCGGGTTTGATCTAAGTTTGATCCAAACCGATCTTAGTGCAATGCTCCAATTGAACTTTATTCGGGTTTAATCTTGGTTTGATCAAACCCGAACTTATATCAGCACCCCAAATTCAACTTGATTTAGGATCGATATTGGATTGATCTAACCCAATCTTGGAGCAATGCTATAAATTAAACTTGATTTGGGTTTGATTTCGATTTGATCAACCCAATCCTAGAGCAACGCTTTAGATTAGACTTGATTCAGATTTGATTTTAGTTTAATCTAATCCAATATTACATTAATACACTAAATTGAACTTGATTTGGGTTTGATTTGATTTGATCGAACCAGATCTTGGATCAATGCTCTAGATTGGAGTTGATTCGGGTTTGATGTAAGTTTTATCCAACCCAACTTTGGAGCAATGTTTCAAATTGGACTTGATTTGGGTTTAATCTTGGTTTGATCTAACCTAACCTGATCTTAGTTTGATCTAATGTGATCTTAGAACAATGCTCCAAATTAAAATTTATTTGGTTTCACTCAATATTTGATTCAACCCGATCTTGGAGCAACACTTCAGATTATACTTGATTAAGCTTGATCTAATTTGATCTGATCCATCAATCTTGTAGGAACACTCTATATTGGACATGATTTTGATTTGATTTAAATTTGATCTAACCCGATCTCAAAGCAATGCTCCAACTTGGGCTTGATTGAGGTTTGATTAAGTTGATCTAAGTTTGATCCAACTCGATCTTGGAGCAATGCTCGAGATTGGGCTAGATTCGAGTTTGGTCTAAATTTGATTGAACCCGATCTCGAAGCAATGCTCCAACTTCAACTTGATTCATGTTTGATCTAAGTTTGATCCTACCCCATCTTGTAGCAACGCTCCTGATTGAACTTGATTCGGTTACGATTTGGCCCAATCTCGGAGCAACACTCTAGATTAAACTTCAATTGGGCTTGATCTAGGTTTGATATGGTTCGATCATGGAACAATGCTTTAGATTCAACTTGATTCGGGTTTGATCTAATTTTGATCCAATCTGATCTTGGAACAATGCTTTAGATTGCACTTGATTTGGGTTTGATGTTGTTTTGATCTAACCCAAACTTGTATCAACGCCTCAGATTCGACTTGATTCGATATTGACATTGGTTTAATTTAACCCGATCTTGGAGCAATGCTACAAATTGAATTTGATTCAAGTTTGATCTTTGTTTGATCCAACCCATTATTAGTGCAACACTCTAGATTTGACTTGATTCGGGTTGGATCAAAGTTTGATCCAACCTAATCTAGTAGTAAAGCTCTGAATTGAAATTGATTTGGTTTGATCTTATTTGATCTGACCTAATCATGGAGTGATGGTCTAGATTGAACTCGATTTGGGTTTAATCTTGGTTTGATCAAATCCGATCTTGGAGCAACACTCCTAGTTTAACTTGATTCGGATTCGATCTTAGTTTGATCTAACTCGATTTTGAATCAACACTTTAGAACTTGATTTGGGCTCAATCTTGGTTTGGACTAAACTGATCTTGGAGCAACACTTCAGATTGGACTTGATTTTGGTTTGATCTAAGCTTGATCCATCCCAAGATCTTGTGGCAATGCTCTAGATTTGACCTAATTCATGTTTGATCTAAGTTTGATCCAACTTGCTCTTAGAGCAACATGCCAAATTAGACTTGATTCGAGTTTGATCTAAGTTTGATTCAACCCGATCTTGGAGCCCCAATCCAAATTAAATTTGATTTTAATTTGATCTAACCCAATCTTGCAACAATGCTTTAGATTAGACATAATTTGGGTTTGATATTGGTTTGATCAAATCCGATCATGGAGCAACACTCCTTAATTAACTTAATTCGGATTTGATCTTAGTTTGATCTAACCTGATCTTGAAGCAACATCCTAGATTTTATTTGATTTGGGCTCGATCTTGGTTTGAACTGATCCGATCTTAGAGCAATGCTCTATATTAGACTTGATTTAAGTTTGATCTAAGTTTGATCCAACCTTATCTTATGGTAATGCTTTAGATTTGACTTGATTCGGGTTTGATCTAAATTTGATCCAACCTTATCTCAGAGTAATGCTCTAGATCAAACCTAATTCAAGTTTGATCTAAGTTTGATCCAATGTGATCTTATAGCAACACACCAGGGTGGACTTGATTTGGGTTTGATATAAGTTTGATTCAACCCGATCATGTGACAATGCTCCAAATTAGACCTGATTCGGGTTTAATCTTAGTTTGATCCTACTCGATCATGGAGCAACGCTCCAGATTGAACTTAATTTTGGTTTGATCTTGATTTGATCTAACTCGATCTTGCAGCAACGCTTCATATTTAACATGATTTTGGTTTGATCTAAGTTAGATCCAATCCAATCTTGGAGCAATGCTCCAGATTGGAATTTATTTGAGTTTGATCTAACTCAAACTTGTACCAATGCTCTAGATTGGACTTGATTTGGGATCGATCTTGGTTTAATTGAGATCGATCTCAAAGCAATGCTTTATATTGAACTTGATTTGAATTTGATCTTGGTTTGATCCAATCCAATTTTAGGGCAATACTCTAAATAAAACATGATTCGAGCTTGATTTGGCATGATCTTGGACTAATTCTCCAAATTGAACTTCATTAGGGCTTGATCGAGGTTAGATTTGGTCCGATCATGTTTTATACTAGAGCAATGCTCCAAATTAAACTTGCTCTATGTTTTATATTGGTTTGATCTGGCCCGATCTTAGAGCAATGCTCTATATTGAACTTTATTTAGGTTTAATCTTGGTTTGATCTTACCCAATCTTAAAGAAACACTTCAAATTGAACTTGATTTGGGTTTGATCTAATCCGATTATGGAGCAACATTCCATATTAAACTTGATTCGAGTTCAATTTTAGTTAGATCTAGCCCGATCTTGAAGCAACGCTCCAAATTGAACTTGATTTGTATTTGATCTAACTTTGATCTAATCCATTCTTGGAGCAATGCTCCAGATTGATCTTGATTCGAGTTTGATCATGTTTGATCCATAAAATCTTGGAGCAATGCTTTATTTGATCTAAGTTTGATCTAACCATTCTTGGAGCAACGCTCTAAATTAAATTTGATTCAAGTTTGATCTTGGTTTGATCCATCCTAATCTTTGAGCAACGCTCTAGATTAGACTTGATTTTTGTTTGATCTAAGTTTAATCCAAGTAGATCTTGGAGCAACACTCCAAATTGGACTTGATTTAGGTTTGACCTAAGTTTGATTCAACCCAATCTTAGAGTATTGCTCCAAATTGAATTTAGTTTGGGTTTGATCTTATTTGATCTAACCGTTCATGGAGCAATGCTCTAGATTGAACTTGATTCAAGTTTGATCTTGGTTTAATCTAACATGACCTTAGAGCAATGCTCCATATTGGCCTTGATTTGGGCTTGATCTTAGTTTGAATTGGTATGATCTTGGTGCTACGCTCAAGATTGAACCTGATTCGGGTTTGATCTTGGTTTAATCTAACCTGACCTTGGAGCAACACTTTAAATTAAGCTTGATTCATGTTTGATTTAAGTTTGATCCAACTAGATCTTAAAGTAACGCTCTAGATTGGACTTTATTCGAGATTGATCTAAGCTTCATCCAACTCGATCGTAGAGCATTGCTCTAGATTTGACTTGATTCGGGTTTGATCTAAGTTTGATCCAACCCAATCTTAAAGTAATGCTTCATATTGGATTTGATTTGGATTTGATCTAAGTTTGATCCAACTCTCCATATTGAACTTGATTTGGGTTTGATCTAAGTTTGATACAACCCGATCTTGGAGAAATGCTCCAAATTAGGCTTGATTTGGGTTTGATTTAAGTTTGATCCAACCCAATTTTGGAGAACTCTTCAAATTGGACTTGATTTGGGTTTGATCTTGGTTTGATCAAACCTGATCTTAGAACAGCGCTTTAGATTGAATTTGATTTGGGTTAGATCTAAGTTTGATCTAATCTGATCTTAGAGCAACCCTCCAAATTGGACTTTATTCCGATTTGATCTAAGTTTGATCCAACTTGCTGTTGGGGCGATGCTTCTTATTGTATTAGATTTGGATTTAATCTAATCTGATCTATGTTTGATCTAACCCGATCTTGAAGCAATGCACTAAATTGGACTTGATTCAGGTTTGATCTAATTTAATCTATCCCGATCGTAAAGCAACACTCTAGATTGGACTTGAATCAACTTTAATCTAAGTTTGATCCGACTCAATTTTGGAGTAATGCTTCATATTAAACTTGATTCGGGTTTGATCAAAGTTTAATCCAATTTGATCTTGGAGAATGCTTCAAATTGGATTTGATTCGGGTTTGATTTAAGTTTGATCCAACCCGATCTTAGTGCAACTCTCTAAATTGGACTTGATTTGGACTCGAGCTAGCCCCATCTTGGAGGATCGCTTGAACTTCAATTGACCTTGATCTTTGTTAGATTTGATCTGATTATGGACTAGAGCTCATGGTTAAACTTGATTCAGGCTCAATCTAAGTTAGATCTAGCTCAATCATGCAGCAATGTTCTATATTAAATTTAATGCAGCAACTTGATTTGAGTTTAATCTTATTTTGATCTAATCCAATATTGGAGCAATGCTCTAAATTAAACTTATTATGAGTTTGATCTAAGTTTGATCCAACCTGATCTTAGAGTAATGCTTCAGATTGGACTTGATTTGAGTTTGATATAAGTTTGGTCCAAACTAATCTTGCAACAATGTTAAGGATTAGACTTGATTCAAATTTGATCTAAGTTTGATTTTTAACCTTATCTTGGAGCAATGCTCCATATTGGACTTCACTTGGATTTGATCTAAGTTTGATCCAATCGGATCTTAGAGTTTTAGGTTTAGGTTTGATCTAATTTGATCTAACCTCTTCTTGGAGCAACGCTCTAGATTGGACTTGATTTGAATTTGATCTAAGTTTTATCCAACTCGATCTTGGAATAATGTTTAGATAATAATATTTCTCTTTAAGTTTATTGTGTATAGAATTTTATATATATAATTTTTGATTAATTCGTTTGTTATGCATTTATGAGAAATGCTTGGTAAACTTAAATAAGTATACTTAACTAAAAACTTTTATAAGTTAGTATACTCAATTGAAAAACTTTTATGAATTGGTATACTTAATCAAAAAAAAAAAGTATACTCAAGCTATTGTTATGTCACGTGCTCCGTTAAGTCATCGTTGACGGCTGTTAAAAATGTATTGATTAAAAAACTTGCATGAGTTGATATACTCAAATTAAAAAAAATAGTGTAAGGACTTAATTGAAAACCCAAATAAGTTCATGTACTTCTATTGTATTATCTCAGCTTTATTTAGGCTCGATCTAAGTTAGATATGGTCCGATTATGCAGTAATGCTTTAGAATAAATTTCATTTGGACTTGATCTGGGTTACATTTGGCCTGATCATAGAGTTACACTTCAAATTGAACTTGATTTAAATTTGATCTTGGTTTGATCTAACCCAATCTTAAAATAATGCTACATATTGGACTTTATTCGAGTTTGACTTAAGTTTGATCCAACCTAATCTTAGAGTAGTGCTCCAGATTGGAATTGATTTGGGTTTGATCTAAATTTGATTCAACCCAATCTTGGAGCTATTCTCCAGATTGTTCTTAATTCGGGTTTGATCTAATTTAATCTAATCTAATCTTATATTGGACCTAATTGGATTTGATCTAAGTTAGATCGTACTCAATTTTGGAGCAATACTCCAGAATGGACATGATTTGGGTTTGATCTTCTTTTGATCTAACCCAATCTTAGAGCAAAGCTATAGATTGAACTTGATTTGGGTTTGATCTAAGTTGATCCAATCTGATCTTGAATCAACACTCTTGATTAGACTTGATTTGAGTTTAATCAAAGTTTGACCCAACTTGATCTTGGAGCAATGCTCTAGATTGCACTTGATTAGGGTTTGGTCTAAGTTTGATCCAACTCGATCTTGGAGCAACACTCGAGATTTGTCTTGATTATGGTTTGATCTAAGTTTGATCCAACATGATCTTGGAGGAATGCTCTAAATTAAACTTGATTTTGGTTTGATATAATTTGGTCTAACTCAATTTCGGAGCAGCGCTCTAGATTGGACTTATTTTGGATTTGATCTAAGTTTGATCCAACCCGATCTTAGAGAAATGTTTCAGATTAGACTTGATTCGAGTTTAATCTAAGTTTGATCCAACCCGATCCTAGGGTAATTCTTTAGATTAAACTTCCTTCAAAGTTGATCTAGCACGATCTCAGGCTTGATCTATGTAATATCTGGCCGAGTCATGGAGCAATGCTCTAAATTAAACTTCATTAGGGCCTGATTTGGGATAGATCTATACTGATCATGGGTTGATCTGTACTGATCTTGTAGCAATGCTTATAACTGAATTTAATACATGTTTGATCTAAGCTTAATCTAACCTAATCTATGAGTAATACTCCAGATTGTACTTGATTTGAGTTTGATTTAAGTTATATCTAAGCTGACCTTAGAGCAACATTTCATATTAGACTTGATTTGAATTTGATCTAAATTTGATCAAACCCGATCTTGCATAGTTTCATATTGGATTTGATTTAGGTATGATCTAAGTTTGATCCAACCCAATCTTGAAGCAATGCTATAGATTAGATTTGATTCAGGTTTAATCTAAGTTTGATCCAACCCAATCTTGGAGCGAAGCTCTAGATTGGACTTTATTCGGGTTTGACCTAAGTTTGATCAAACCCAATCTTGAAGCAACACTCTAAATTTGAGTTGATTTTGGTTTGATGTTAGAGTGATCAATCTCAAAGTAATGCTCCAGATTTGACCTGATTCAGGTTTGATCTAAGTTTGATTCAATCTGATCTTTGAGCAATGCTCTAGATTGGACCTGATTCAAGTTTGATTTAAGTTTGATCCAATCTGATCTTGGAGCAATGCTCCATATTGAAATTGATTTAGGTTTGATTTTGATTTGGTCTTACCCGATCTTTGAGCAACGCTTCAGACTGAACTTAATTTGCATTTGATCTAAATTTGTTCCAACCTGATCTTCGAGTAATGCTTTAGATTGAACTTGATTCAGCTTTGATCTAAGTTAAATCCAACCTTAACCTTAGGGCAACACACCAAGTTGAACTTGATTCGGAATTAATCTAAGTTTGATCTAACCCAATCTTGGAGCAATGCTCTAGATTGGATTTAATTCAAGTTTGATCTAAGTTTGATCCAACCCGATCTTAAAGCAATGCTCCAGATTAGACTTGATTTGGGTTTGATCTTGGTTTGATCGATCCCGATCTCAGAGCAATGCTCCAAATTGGACTTAATTCAAGTTTGATCTAAATTTGATCCAATCCAATCTTCGAACAATGCTCTTCACTGGATCTGATTTGGGTTTGATCTAAGTCTGATCCAATCCGATATTGGTGCAACACTCTAGATTGAACCTGATTTGGGTTTAATCTAAATTTGATCATACCCAATCTCGAAGCAATGCACATGATTTGGGTTTGATCTTGATTTGATCTAACCTGATCTTAGAGCAACGATCTAGATTGAACTTGATTCGGGTTTGATCTAAGTTTGATCCAATCTGATCTTAGAGCAACACTCCATATTGGACTTTTTTCAAGTTTGGTCCAACCTGAACTTGAAGTAATGCTTCAAATTGGACTTCATTCAGGTCTGATCTAAGTTTGATCCAACCCAATTTTGTAGTAATGCTCCAGATTGAACTTGATTAGGGTTTGATCTAATTTAATATAATTCAATCTTGAAGCAACGCTCTAGATTGGATTTGTTTTGGGTTTGATCTAAATCGATCTTGGAGCAATGCTCTAGATTGGACTTGATTTGGTTTGATCTAACTTTGATCCAACTTGATCTTAGAGTAATGCTTTAGATAGAACATGATTTAGGCTCGATCTGGGATGATCTTGGACTAATGCTCGAGATTGAACTTCATTGCGACTTGATCGAGGTTAGATATGGTCAATCATGTAGTAACACTTTAGATCAAACTTGATCCGAGCTTGATCTGATTAATATCTAGCCCAATCATTTAGCAACGCTGCAGATTAAATTTCATTCGGGCCTGATTTGGGTTCAATCTAGCCCGATCATGAAGCAACGCTCCAAATTGAACATGATTTTGGTTTGATCTTGGTTTAATCTCATCTGATCTTAGTGTAATGCTCTAAATTGAACTTAATTCGGATTTGATCCAAGTTTCATCCAACCTGATCTTGAAGTAACGCTCCAGATTGGACTTGATTATCGTTTGATCTTAGCTTGATCGAACCCAAATCTTCAAGAGACGCTCTAGATTGGACTTGATTCAATTCTGATCTAAGTTTGATCTAACTCAATCTTATAGAAACACTTCAGATTGGACTTGATTCAGATTTGATCTAAGTTTGATCCAATTCAATATTGGAGCAATGCTTCAGATTGAACCTGATTCGGATTTGATATAAGTTTGATCATACCTGATCTTGAAGCAATGCTCTAGAATGGACATGATTTGGGTTTGATCTTGGTCTGATCTAACCCGATCTTGAAGCAACGATCTAGATTGAACTTTATTTGGGATTGATCTAAGTTTGATCTAGTTTGATCTTGGAGAAATGCTCCTAATTGGATTTGATTCAAGTTCGATCAAAGTTTGATCTAACCTAAACTTGAAGTAATGCTCCAAATTGGACACAATTCAAATTGGTTTAAGTTTGATCCAACCCGATCTTGTAGGAATGCTCTAAATTGAACTTGATTTGGGTTTGATCTAATTTGATCTAACCTGATCTTGGAGCAACGCTCAAAATTAAACTTTTTTCAAGTTTGATCCAAACTAATCTTGAAGCAATTCTCCAGATTGGACTTGATTCGGATTTGATCTAGCTTTGATCCAACTGATCTTAAAGCAATGCTTTGACATCACTAGGTTCTACCTATGACAGAGAGCAACATCACTAGGTTCTGCCTATGATGGAGAACCTATCTAGGCTAAGGTGAGAAGTTTTCTATTAGATTCTTTCAATTTTTTGTTCCAAAGTTGTTAGGTCTTCTACTCTTTTAGTGATTTTACAAAATTTTGCTTCAAAGAAGTGTTTGATGTAGTCTAAGTTGTCTAACATCGACTGACTATTTTTTGCAAATTTATTAGCTAATTCTAAGATATTCTCTTCTACTGTGCCAAATGCTTTAGATAGAACACAATTTGGGCTCGATTTGGCATGATTTTAGACCAATGCTCCAGATTAAACTTCATTGCAGTTTGATTGAGCTTAGATATGGTCCAATCATGTATTAATGCTCTAGATCAGACTTAATTCAGACTCGATCAAAGTAATATCTAGCCTGATGATTTAGCAACCCTGAAGATTAAATTTCATTTGGGCTTGATCTAGATTTGATCTGGCCCGATCATGAAGCAACACTCTACATCGAACTTGATTTCAGTTTGATTTTAATTTGATCTCACCCAATTTTGGAGCAATACTCTAGATTGAACTTGATTCTAGCTTGATCTAAGTTTCATTCAACCTGATCTTTGAGCAATGCGATTGGACTTGATTGGAGTTTGATCTAAGTTTGATCCAACCCAACCCAATCTTGGAGTAATACTCTAAATTTGATTTGATTTGGGTTTGATCTAAGTTTAATCCAAGTGTGATCTGACCCCATCTTTGAGAAACCCTCCAACTTGGACTTCATTTAGGTTTGATCCAAGTTTGATCCAACCCCATCTTTGAACAATGCTCCGAATTGAACTTGATTCAGTTACGATTTGGCCTGACCTTGGAGCAACACTTGGGATTTAACTTCATTCGGGCTTGATCTAGGTTTGATCTAGTCCGATCATGAAGCAACGCTTTAGATTCAACTTAATTCAGATCATGAAGCAACGCTACAGATTAGACTTGATTCGAGCTTTATCTTGGTTTGATTTAGCCAAACTTGTAGCAATGCCCAAATTTGACTTGATTTGGGATTGATCTTGGTTTGATCTAACCCAATTTTGGAGCAACACCTCATATTGAACTTGATTTAAGTTTAATATTGGTTTGATTCAACCCAATCTTAGAGCAAACCTCTAGATTGAACCTGATTCAGGTTTAATCAAAGTTTGATCCAACTTGATCTTGTAATAATGCTCTAAATTGAAATTAATTCGAATTTGATCTTATTTGACCTAAGCTAATTATGGAGTGATGCTCTATATTAAACTCGATTCGAGATTGATCTTAGTTTGATATAACCCAATCTTGGAGCAACTCTCCTAATTTAACTTGATTTGGGTTTGATCTTAGTTTGATTTATCCCAATTTTGAAGCAATGATTCATATTATACTTAGTTTGGGCTTTATCTTGGTTTGAACTGAATCGATCTTGGAGCAATGCTTCAGATTGTACTTAATTTGGGCTTGATCTAGGTTTGATCTAAGTTTGATCTAACCTGATCTTAGAGCAACACTCTAGTTTGGACTTCATTAGTGTTTGATCTAAGTTTGAACCAACCCGATCTTGGAGCGACACTCCATATTCGACTTGATTATGGTTTGATCTAAGTTGGATCCAACTAGACCTTAGAGCAATGCTCCAGATTAGGCTTGACTGGGTTACGATCTAGCCTGATCTTGGAGCAACACTCCATATTGAACTTCATTCGGGCTTGATCTAGGTTCGATCTATCCTGATCATGGAGCAACTCTCCAGTTGAACTTGATTCAATTTTGATCTTGGTTGGATCTTACCCGATCTTAAAGCAATTCTCTAGATTCAACTTAATTCGAGTTTGATTTTGCTTTGATCTAACTCGATCTTAGAGCAATGCTCCATATTAGACCTGATCCGGATTTGATCCTAAGTTTGATCCAACCCAATCTTGGAGCAACGCTCTAAATTGGACTTGATTTGGATTTAATCTTAGCTTGATCAACCCCTAATCTTAGAGAGATGCTCTAGATTGGACTAGATTCGGGTTTGATCTAAGTTTGTAATAACTCAAACTTGCAGCAATGCTCCAAATTGGACTTGATTCAGGTTTGATCTAAGTTTGATCCAACCTGATCTTAGAGCAACGCTCTTGAGTGGACATGATTTGGTATGATCTTGGTTTGATGGATCTTAGAGCAACGCTCTAGATTGTACTTGATTCGATTTGATCTAAGGTAGATCCAATCTAATATTGGAGCAACACTTTAGATTGGACCTAATTTAGGTTTATTGTAAGTTTGATCTAATATGATCTTAGAGCAACAATGTAGATTGAACTTGATTTAGGTTTGATCTTGATTTTATCCAATCCAGTCTTGAAGCAACACTCCAAATTTGACTTGATTCGAGTTTGATCCAACCCGATCTTGTAGCAATGCTTCAGATTAAATTTGATTCGGGTTTGTTCTTATTTGATCTGACTTAATCATGAAACGATGCTTCAGATTGAACTTGATTTGGGTTTGATCTTGGTTTGATCTAACCCGATCTTGGACCAATGCTCCTGATTTAACTTGATTCGGGTATAATCTTAATTTGATCTTAAACCAATCTTAAAGCAATGCTCGAGATTAGACTTGGTTTAGGCTCTATCTTATTTGGAACTTACCCAATCTTAGAGCAATGCTCTAGATTGAACTTGATATGGGTTTGATCTTGATTTGATCTAACCCGATCTTGAAGTAATGCTTTAGATTGAACTTGATTCGTATTTGATCTAAGTTTGATCCAACCGATCTTAGAGCAACGCTCTAGATTGGACTAGATTCTGGTTTAATCTAAGTTTGATCCAACTCAACCTTAGGGCCACGCTCCAGACTGGAGTTGATTTGGGTACAATCTAGCCTGATCTTGGAGCAAACCTTCATATTAAACTTCATTTGGGCTTCATCTAGGTTTAATCTGTCTCGATCATGGAATAACACTCCAGTTTGAACTTGATTTGGTTTTAATTTTGGTTCTATCTTAGCCGATCTTAGAACAACACTTTAGATTTAACTTGATTCGAGTTTAATTTTGGTTCGATCTGACTCGATCTTGAAGCGATGCTCCATATTGGACTTGATTTGGGTTTGATCTAACTTTGATCTAATCCAAATTTGAAAGAACGCTCTAGATTGGACTTGATTTGGATTTTATCTAATTTGATCTAATTCGATCTTGGGGCAACGCTCCAAATTTGACTCGATTTGGGTTTGATCTAAGTTTGATCCAACCTGATCTTAGATTAACGCATTAGATTAGACTTGATTCAGGTTTAATCTAAGTTTATCCAACCCGATCTTGGAGAAACACTTTAGATTGGACCTGATTCAAGTTTGATTAAAGTTTGATCTTACCAAATCTTGGAGCAACGCTATAACTTGAACTTAATTTAGCTTTGATCTTGGTTTGTTTTAACTCGATCTTGTAGTAATGCCTCATATTCAACTTGATTCTGGTTTCATCTAAGTTTGATCCAATTCGATCTTGAAGCAACACTCTAAATTAGAATTTATTCAAGTTTGATCTAACTCAAACTTTTGTCAATGCTACAAATTCGACTTGATTCGGGATCAATCTTGGTTTGATTAAGCCCGATTTTAGAGCAACGCTCTAAATTGAACTTGATCGGCTTGATCTTGGTTTGATTCAACTCGATCTTAGGGCAACACTTTAGATAGAACATGATTCGAGCTCGATTTGGTATGATCTTGGAGCAATGCTCTAAATTGAACTTCATTAGGGTTTGACCAAAGTGAGATCTAATCCAATCATGTAGTAATGCTGTAAAACAAACTTGATTTGGGCTTGATTTAAGTAATATCTAGCCTGATCATGTGGCAACAGTCCAAATTAAACTTCATCGAGGCTAATTTGGGTACAATTTGGCCTGATTATGGATCAATGCTCCTGATTGAAGTTAATTTGGGTTTGATCTTGGTTAGATCTCACCAGATGTTAGAACAATGCTCCAGATTGAACTTGATTCAGGTTTGATCTAAGTTTCATCCAATGCAATCTTGGAGCAATGCTGCTGATTAGAGTCGATTTGAATTTGATTTAAGTTTGATCCAACCCGAACTTGGAGTAATGCTCTAGATTGGACTTCATTCGGGTTTGATCTAAGTTTGATCCAACCGTATCTTAGAGCAACAATCCAGATTGAACTTGATTCAATAATAACCTGGTTGTCTCGAAGCAACGCTCTAGATTGAACTTCATTTGGGCTTGATCTAGGTTTGATTTGGTTTGATTATGGAGCAATGCTTCATATTCAACTTGATTTGAGTTTTATCTATGTTTGATCCAATTTGATCTTAGAGCAACCTTCAGATTAGACTTGATTTGGGTTTGATCTTGATTTGATATAACCTAAACTTATATTAACGCCCCAGATTCGACTTCATTTGAGATCAAACTTGGTTTGATCTAACCCGATCTTAGAGCAATGCTATAGATTGAACTTGATTTGGGTTTGATCTTAGTTTGATCTATCCCAATCTTAGAGCAATGCTCTATATTGGACTTGATTTAGGTTTGATCAAAGTTTGATCCAACCTGATCTTTTAGTAATGCTTTAGATTGAAATTTATTCAAGTTTGATCTTATTTGATCTGACCCGATTATGGAGTGATGCTCTAGATTGAACTTGATTTATGTTTGATCCTAATTTGATCTAACCCAATCTTAGAGCAACGCTCCTGATTTAACTTGATTCAGATTTGATCTTAGTTTGATCTAACCCAATTTTGAAGCAACGCTTCACATTGTACTTGATTTGGGCTCGATCTTGGTTTGAACTGACCTGATCTTGGAATAACATTTTAGAATGCACTTGATTTGGTTTTGATCTAAGTTTGATCAAACCCGATCTTAAGGCAATGCTCTATAATTGACTTGATTTGAGTTTCATCTAAATTTGATCCACCTGATTTTGGAGCAATGCTCTAATTGGACCTGATTCGAATTGGAACTAAGTTTGATCCAGCTCAATCTTAGAGCAACATGCCATGTTGAGCTTGATTCGGGTTTGATTTAAGTTTGTCCAACCCAATCTTAGAGCAACACTTCAGATTGGACCTGATTCGGATTTGCTTTAAGTTTGATCATACCCGATCTTGCAGCAACGCTTCAAATTAAACTTGACTTAGGTTTGTTCTTGGTTTAATTTAACCTGATCCTACAGCAACGCTTTAGATTCAACTTGATTTTGGTTTGATCTAAGTTTGATCCAATCCGATCTTAGAGCAATGCTCTAGATTGGAATTTATTCCAGTTTGAACTTGATTTGATCTAACCCAAACTTGTACCAATGCTCCAAATTGGACTTAATTTGGGATCGATCTTGGTTTGATCGAGCCCAATCTCAAACGACACTCCAAATTGAACTTCATTCAGGTTTGATCCAACTTGATCTTGGGCCAATGTTATAGAACATGATTCAAGCTTCATTTAGCACAATCATGAACCAATGCTTAAGATTGAACTTCATCGAGGCTTGATCAAGGTTATATCTGGTCGAATCATGTAGTAACACTTTAGATCAAACTTGATTAGGGCTCAATCTAGGTAATATCTAACTCGATCATTTAGTAATGCTTTGGATTAAACTTCATTCGGGCCTGATTTGGGTTCAATCTTCCTCGATCATGGAGCAACATTCCAAATTAAACTTGATTTGGGTTTGATCTTAGTTTTATCTCACTCGATCTTAGAGCAATGCTTCGGATTGAATTTGATTCGGGTTTGATCTAAGTTTTATCCAACTTGATCTTGGAGCAGTGCTCGTGACTAGAGTTTATTCGAATTTGATCTAACTTTGATCCAATCTGAACTTAGAGCAATGCTCTAGGTTGGACTTAATTTGGATTTGATCTAAGTTTGATTGAATGCTATCTTAGAGAAATGCTCCAGATTGGACTTGATTTGATTTGATCTTTGTTTGATCCAACCCAATCTTGGAGAAAGGCTCCATATTGAAATTGATTCAGATTTGATTTTGGTTTGATCTGACCCAATCTTAGAATAATGCTCTAAATTAAACTTGATTTGGGTTTGAATCTGGTTCCATCTAATCCAATCTTAGGGCAATGTTTCAAATTGAAATTTATTTAGGTTTGATCTTAGTTTGATCCAACTTGATATTACATCAATGTTTTAGATTGAACTTGATTTAGGTTTGGTTTAATTTGATCAAACCAGATCTTGGATCAATGCTCTAGATTAGAGCTGACTTAGGTTTGATATAAGTTTTATCCAACCCAATCTTGGAGCAATGGTTTAGATTGGACTTATTTGGGTTTGACCTTAGTTTGATCTAACCTAATCTTGAAGCAATGCTCCAAATTTAAATTTATTCGGGTTTGATCTACATTTGTTCCAATCCAATATTAGAGCAACTCTCCAAGCAACTCTCTAGATTGTACTTGATTCGAGTTTGATCTAATTTGATCTAAGTTTGATCTACCGATCTTGGAGGAATGCTCTAGATAGGACTTAATTAGGGTTTGATCTAAGTTTAATCTAACCTGATCTTGAAGCAATGCTCTAGATTGGGCTTGATTTATGTTTGATTTAAGTTTGATCAAATCCAATCTTAGAGCAATGCTCCAAAATACACTTTACTTGGATCTGATCTTGATTTAATCTAACCCAAATTTGTATCAACGATCCAGATTCATCTTTATTTAGGATCGGCATTGGTTTGATCTAACCCAATCTTAGAGCAATGCTGCATATTGAACTTGATTTAGGTTTGATCTTGATTTAATTCAACCCAATCATAGAGCGTCACTCTAGATTGTACTTAATTTAGGTTTGACCAAAATTTGATCCAACCTGATCTTGTAGTAATGCTTTAGATTGAAATTGATTCAGATTTGATCTTATTTGATCTAACCTGATCATGGAGTGATATTCTAGATTAAACTCGATTCAAATTTAATTTTGGTTTGATCTAACTCAATCTTGGAGCAATGCTCTTGATTTAATTTGATTCATGTTTGATCTTAATTTGATCTAACTCAATCTTGGAGAAACACTCTAGATTACACTTGATTTGGGCTCGATCTTAGTTTAAATTAACCCAATTTTGGAGCAATGCTCCAAATTGGACTTGATTTGGCTTGATCTAAGCTTGATCCAACCCAATCTTATGGCAATGCTCTAGTTTGACCTGATTCGGGTTTGATCTAAATTTGATCCAACCAAATCTTGGAGCAACGCTTCAAATTGGACTCGATTTGGTTTTGATCTAAGCTTGTTCCAACTCAATCTTAGAGCAATGTGCTAGATTTGACTTGATTTAGATTTGATCTAAGTTTGATCTAACCCGATCTTAGAGCAACGCTCTAGATTGGACCTGATTCGGGTTTAATCAAAGTTTGATCTTACTCGATCTTGGAGCAACACTCCAAATTGAACTTGATTTGGGTTTGATCTTGGTTTCATCTAACCTGATATAGTAGCAATGCTTCAGATTCAACTTGATTTTGGTTTGATCTACATTTGATCCAACTCAATCTCATGGCAATAGATAGAACATGATTTGGGCTCGATCTGGCACAATCTTGGAGCAACGCTCTAAATTGAACTTTATTGGGGCTTGACCGAGGTTAGATCTGGTCCACTCATATAGTAACGCTCTACATCAAACTTGATTCAGGCTCGATCTAAGTAATATTTAACCCAACCATTGTTCAACGATCCAGAATAAATTTCATTTAAGCCTATTCTAGGTATGATCTGTCTCGATCATGGTCAACTCTCCTAATTGAACTTGATTTGGGTTTGATCTCATTCGATCTTAGAGCAATGCTCCAAATTGAACTTGATTCAAGTTTGATCTAAGTTTGATCCAATCTAATTTGGAGCAATGCTCCTAATTGGACTTGATTCAAATTTGATTTAAGTTTGATCCAATCAGATCTTAGAGCAACACTTTCGATTAGACTTGATTTGGGTTTGATCTAAGTTTGATCCAACCCAATCTTTAAGAAATGCTGCTAATTGGACTTAATTTGGTTTTGATCTAAGTTTGATCCAATCCAATCTTGGACCAATGCTTCATATTAGACTTGATTTGGGTTTGATCTTCGTTTAATTTAACCTAATCTTAGAGTAATGCTCCAGATTTAACTTAATTCAGGTTTGATATAAGTTTGATCCAAACCGATATTAGAGTGTTGCTCCAGATTGGACATAATTCGAGTTTGATCTAAATTTGATCTAACCCAATTTTGGAGTAATGCTCCAGATTGTATTTGATTTGCCTTTTATCTAAGTTTTATCTAACTCGATCTTGGAGCAATGCTTCAAATTGGACATATGGGTTCGATCTAAATTTGATGCAACCCGCTTTTGGAGCAACGCTTCAAATTAGACTTGTTTCGGGTTTGTTCTAAGTTTGATGTGAGCCATTCTTGGAGCAACACTCCCGATTGGACTTTACTCGGGTTTGATCTAAGTTTGATTTGACCCAATCTTGGAGCAACACTCTACATTAGACTTAATTCGGGTTTGATTTAATTTAGTCTAACTTTGATCCAACCCGATCTTGGAGCAACACTCCACATTGGACTTGATTTAAGTTTGATCTAAGTTTCATTCAAGTCGATCTTGGAGCAGTGCTCCTGATTGGAGTTTATTCAAATTTAATCTAAGTTTGATCCAACCTATACTTAAAGCAATGCTTTAGATTGGACTTAATTCAGATTTGATCTAGGTTTGGTCCGATCCGATCTTCAACAAATGCTCCAAATCAAACATGATCTGGTTTGATCTAAGATTGATTCAACCTGATCTCGGAGAAATGCTCTAGATTGAAGTTGATTTGTGTTTGATCTTGGTTTGATCTAACTCGATCTTAGAGTAACCCTTCAGATTGTACTTGATTTGGGTTTGATCTTTGTTCCATTTGACTTGATCTTAGAGCAATGCTCTAAATTAAAATTTATTCAGGTTTGATCTTAGTTTGATCCTAGTTTGATCTGACCTAATATTATATCTATGCTCTAGATTGAACTTAATTTGGATTTGATCTGATTTGATCGAACCAAATCTTGGATCAATGCTCTAGATTGGAGTTGATTCGAGTTTGATGTAAGTATTGTCCAACCCAATCTTGGAGTAACGGTCTATATTTGACTTGATTTGATCTAACCTGATCTTGGAGCAATGCTTCAGATTGTACTTGATCCAACTTTGATCTAATTTGATCCATGTTTGTCCATCGATCTTGGAGGAATGCTCCATATTAAACTTGATTCCGATTTGATTTAAGTTTGATTTAACCTGATCTTAGAGCAACGCTCCAAATTAGACCTGACTAGGGTTTAATCTAAGTTTGATCTAACTCGATCTTGGAGCAATGCTTCAAATTAGGTTTGATTCGGGTCTGATCTAAGTTTGATTCAACCCAATCTTAGAGCAATGCTGCTGATTGGACTTGATTTGAGTTTGATCTAAGGTTGATCCAATCGGATCTTAGAGCAACTTTTCATATTAGACTTGATTCAAATTTGATCTAAGTTTGATCCTACCCGATCTTTGAGAAAAGTTCTTAATTGGACTTAATTCATTTTGATCTAAGTTTGATCTAACTCGATCTTGGAGTAACGCTTTAGATTGGACTTGATTTAGGTTTGTTCTTGATTTTATTTAACCAAATCTTAGAGTAATGCTCCAGATTTAACTTAATTCAGGTTTGATCTAAGTTTGACCCAATCTGATTTTAGAGCGATGCTCCTAATTGGACTTAATTCGAGCTTGATCTAAGTTTGTTCTAACCTGATCTTAGAGCAATGTTCCATATTAGACTTGATTTCGGTTTTATCTAAGTTTTCTCCAATCCAATCTTGGAGCATTGCTCCAAATTGGACTTGATATAGGTTTGATCTAAGTTTGATCCAAAGCATTTTTGGAGCAACGCTCCAAATTGAACTTGTTCTGGGTTTGATCTAAGTTTGATCTAACCCAATTTTGAAACAACGCTCCAAATTGAAATTGATTCAAGCATGATCTAGCTCGATCTTGCAGCAATGCTCTAGATTGAACTTTATTCAGGCTTGATCTAGGTTAGATCTAGTCCAATCATGAAGTAATGCTTCAGATTGAATTTGATTTTGTTTTGATGTTGGCTTGATCTCACCTGATCATGGAGCAACGCTATAGATTGAACTTGATTTAGGTTTGACCTAAATTTGGTTCTAACCCAATCTTCGAGCAATGCTCTTGATTGGACATGATTCGAGTTTGATATAAATTTGATCCAACCAAATCTCAGAGCAACGCTTTAAATTAGCTTGATTCAAATTTGTTCTAAGTTTGATCTAACCCAATCATGGAGAAATTCTCTAGATTGGACTTAATTCGGGTTTGATTTAAGTTTGATCCAACCCGATCTTGGACCAACGCTCTAGATTGGACTTGATTTGAGTTTGATCTTAGTTTTACCAAACACAATTTTAGAGTAATGTTCCAGATTTAGCTTAATTCATGTTCAATTTAATTTTGATCCAATCCAATCTTAGAGCAATGCTTCAAATTGAACTTTATTCGACTTTGATCTAAGTTTGATCAAACTTGATCTTAGAGTAATGCACTAGATTGAATTTGATTCGGATTAGTCCAATTTGATCAAACCAAATTTTGTAGCAATGCTCTAGATTAGACTTAATTCATCTTTGACCTAAGTTTGATCCAAATTGATCTTGGAGCAATGCTCCATATTCGACACGATTTGGGTTTGATCTTAGTTTGTTGTAACCCGATCTTGGAGCAACACTACAAACTGAACTTTATTTGGGTTTGATGTATGTTTGATCCATCCCGATCTTGGAGCAATGCTCTACATTGGACTTGACTCGGTTAGATCTAATTTAGTTAATTTCAATCCAACCTAATTTTAGAGCAATGCTCCATATTGTACTTATATTAGGTTTGATCTAAATTTGATCCAACCCAATCTTAGAGCAACACTACACATTGGACTTGATTTGAGGTTGATCTAAGTTTCATTCAAGCCGATCTTGGAGCAATGCTCTTGATTGGAGTTGATTCGAATTCAATCTAAGTTTGATCTAACCTATACTTGAAGCAACGTTGTAAATTGGACTTAATTCAAATTTGATCCGATCAATCCTTGAGAAATACTCCAGATCAGACTTTATCTGGTTTGATCTAAGATTGATCCAACCTGATCTCGGAGCAATGATCTAGATTGAAGTTAATTTATGTTTGATCTTGGTTCGATCTAATTCGATCATGGAGTAACACTCCAGATTGAACTTGCTTTGGGTTTGATTTTTATTCCATCTAACCTGATCTTAGAGCAACGCTCCAAATTGAACTTTATTCAAGTTTGATCCTAGTTGATCCTAGTTTGATCCAACTTGATATTACATCAATGAACTAGATTAAACTTGATTTGAGTTTGATATGATTTGATTGATTCAGATCTTGGATCAACGCTCTAGATTGGTGTTGATTTGGGTTTGATGTAAATTTTATCCAATCCAATCTTGGAGCAACGATCCAAATTTGACTTGATTTAGGTTTGATCTAAACTGATTTTAGAGCAACACTCCAAATTGAAATTATTCAAGTTTACTCAACGTTTGATCCAACCCGATCTTAGAACAACGCTCTAGATTATACTTGATTCAGGTTTCATCTAATTTGATCTCTGTTTGATCCACCGATCTTGGAAGAATGCTCCATATTGGACTTGATTCTGGTTTGATTTAACCAAACCTTAGAGCAACGCTCTAAATTGGACTGACTAGGGTTTGATCTAAGTTTGATCAAACTTGATCTTGGAGCAATGCTGTAGATTGGGCTTGATTCAGGTTTGATTTAAGTTTGATCCAACCCGATCATGGAGCAAAGCTACTGATTGGACTTGATTTGAGTTTGATCTACGTTTGATCCAATCGGTTCTTAGAGCAACTTTTCATATTAAACTTGATTCAAATTTGATCTAAGTTTGATTTAACTCGATCTTGGATAAATGCTCCTAATTGGACTTAATTGGGGTTTGATTTAAATTTGATCCAACCCGATCTTAGAGCAACGCTCTAGATTGGACTTGATTTGGGTTTGATCTTGGTTTTATCTAACCCAATCTTAGAGTAGCGCTCTAGATTTAATTTAATTTGGGTTTGATCCTAAGTTTGATCTAATTCGATGTTAGAATGACACTCCAAATTGGACTTAGTTCGAGCTTGATCTAAGTTTGATCGAATCTGATCTAGGAGCAATGCTCTAGATTGAACTTGGTATGAGTTTGATCTAAGTTTGATCCAACCCATTTTTGGAGCAACGCTCCAAATTAGACTTGTTTCAGGTTTGATTTAGGTTTGATCTAACTCGATCTTGGAGCAACACTCCCATTTGGACTTGACTAGGTTTGATCTAAGTTTGATCCGAATCGATCTTGAAGCAACGCTCGAAATTAAAATTAATTCGGGCCTGATCTAGCTTGATCTTGTAGTAATACTCTAGATTGAACTTCATTCAGGCTTGATCTATGTTAGATCTAGTCCAATCATGGAGTAATAATGCTTCAGACTGAACTTGATTTTGGTTTGATCTCACCCAATCTTGAAGCAACACTCCAAATTGAACTTGATTTAGTTTGACCTAAGTTTGGTCCAACCCGATCTTCGAGCAATGCTCCAATTGCATATGATTCAAGTTTGATATAAGTCTAATCCAACCAGATCTTAGAGCAATGCTCTAGATTAGACTTGATTTGGATTTGATCTAAGTTTGATCCAACCCAATTATGGAGAAATGCTTTAGATTGAACTTAATTTTGATTTGATTTAAGTTTGATCCAACCCAATCTTAGAGCAATGCTCCAGATTGGACTTGATTTAGGTTTGATCTTGGTTTCCATAAGTTGACTCGATTTAGGAGCAGGGCTCCAATCAGGTCAAGTCAAGCTCAATTTGAAGTAGAAATCCAATTTTGTTGAGTTAGGCTCGAATCAAGAGCATGGCTCTAATTTGGTCGAGTGAGGCTTGATTCGGAGCAAGAATCCAGTTGGATTGATTTAGGCTCCATTCGAGGGTATGGCTCCAACTAGGCTAAGTTAGGCTCAATTTAGGAGCAAGGCTCTAATTGGATCGAGTCAACCTTGATTCGGAAGCAAGGTTGTTATTGGGTTGCGTTTGGAGTTTGATGGGTGGACTAAAAGTTGTCCTAGGTTATAGGTCCATCGATTTTGCAATAGATGATTGACAAAACTGATTGTTGAATTAATTACTTGTTTTTGAAATTGTAATGGTGTTACATTGGCTTGAAATGCTAATTTTGTGTGTTTAAGGGTTTCATACGTATCTTCTGGTAAAATGCCCTATTATTATTGTTGAAGGAGCTACTAAATTTTCTAGAGTAGCAAGGATATTCAACCAACAAAGAAATCAACCACTCACCAAGAGAGAACAAGTGATAGATATTGATGAGCAATTCAATAAATTTTCTCAAAGGTGTTTAGAACTACTAAAGCTAGAGATATTATATGGAAAAGACCCATAGTACAAAAGAATGAAAACTCGGCTCCATTACAAACATATCAAGAAATGAAGCTTGCATGTAGCCACTTAGCCTAGACCAAAGAACTATTTAGTCCAAGCACTAATGAAAATATACTAAGCACTAATGAAAATATACTAAAATGATAGTATGAGCTTATGCATTTAGGGATGATATTCATAGGAGTGAGAGGACTAACTCAAATGGACTTGGCACAAAAGGTACTTGTAGCCATCCATGATGATAGGTGGATGGATTAGGAACGTGGAATAATCACAACCTTGGAAGTGGATCTAAATAATAACTCAGGCTTAATGTATTATGCACCAAATTTTATGATTCCTGCTTACGATGTTAGGCTTGTGAGAGCAGTTCTCTAATAGTATCAAGTCAGGTGTGACTCAAGAGTAGGCCTCTAATCAGGTCAAGTCAAGCTTGATTCAGAGTAGGAATCCAATAGGGTCGAGTCAAGCCAAAATAAGAGCATGGCTCCAATTGGGTCGAGTGAGGCTCGATTCGGAGCAGGTATCCAAATAGGCCGATTTAGGCTTGATTTAGGAGTAGGGCTCCAATAAGTTCAAGTCAGGCTCGATTCAGACGCAAGGCTTCAATTGGATCGAGTCAGGCTTGATTCAGAAAAAAGGTTGTTATTGGGTTGGGTTAGGCTTGAATTGAGAGCAGATCTCTAATATTGTCGAGCCTGGGGTTAGGCTCGAATTGAGAGCCGATCTTTAATATTGTCGAGTCAAGCTTGATTCAGGAGTTGGGCTCCAATCAAGTTAAGTCAAGCTTGATTTAGAGCAGGAATCCAATTGGATCGAGTCAGGCTCGAATTGAGAGCATGACTCTAATTAGGTCGAGTGAGGCTCGATTCGGAGTAGGTACCAGTTAGGTCGATTCAAGCTCAATTTGGGAGTAGAGCTCTAATTAGATCAAGTCAGGCTCGATTTAGGAGCAAGGCTCGAATTGGAATGAGCCTAGCTTGATTTGAAAATAAGGTTGTTCTCAAATAGTGTCGAGTCAAGCTCGATTCAGGAGTAGGGCTCCAATCAGGTCGAGTTACAATCGATTTGAAGTAGGTATCCAATTGGGTTAAGATAGGTTTGAACTGGGTCAAGTGAGGCTCGATTCAGAGTAAGAATCCAATTGGAATGATTTAGGCTCGATTTGGGAGTAGGGCTTAAATTAGGTCAAATAAGCTCAATTCAAGAGCAGGGCTCCAATTGGATTGAGTCAAGCTTGATTCAAAAATAAGGCTTTTATTGGGTCAAGTTAGGCTCAAATTGAGAGCAGTTCTCTAATAGTGACGAGTCAAGCTCAATTCGGAGTAGGAATCCAATTAGATCGAGTCAGGCTCGAATCGAGAGCATGGCTTGAATTGGGTCCAGTAAGGCTTGATTCGAAGCAGGTATCTAATTGGGTCGATTTAGGCTTGATTCAGGAGTAGGGCTCTAACGAGGTCAAGTCAGGCTCAATTCAGGAGCAAGGCTCCAATTGGATTGAGTCAGAATCAATTCAAAAACAAGGCTATTATTGGGTCGAGTTAGGCTCGAACTGAGTGCATTTCTCTAATAGTGTTGAGTTAGGCTTGATTCAGGGGCAGAGCTCCAATAAAGTCGAGTTGGCTCGATTTGAAGCAGGTACTCAATTGGGTCAAGTCAGGCTCGAATCTAGAGCATGGCTCCAATTGGGTCAAGTGAGGCTCGATTTGGAGTTGGTATCTAGTTGGGTCGATTCAAGCTCAATTCAGGAGTAGGGCTTTAATTAGGTTAAATCAGGCTCAATTCAGAAGCAAGGCTCCAAATGGATTGAGTCAAGCTCAATTTGAAAATAAGGCTCTTATTGGGTCAAGTTAGGCTTGAATCGAGTGCAGTTCTCTAAGGCTCCATTTGGAGCAGGAATCCAATTGGGCCAATTCAGGCTCAAAACGAGAGCATGGCTCCTTTTGAGTCTATTGAGGCTTGATTCGAAGCAGGAATCTAATTGGGTCGTGCCAGGCTCGAACTGAGATCATGGCTTGAGTTGGGTCATTAAGTCTTCACTTCGAGCAAGAATCTAATTGGGTTGATTTAGGTTTGAAATGAGAGTATGGCTCCAATTGGGTCTACTGAGGCTCGATTCGGAGTAGGAATCCAATTGGGTCAAGTTAGGCTAGAATGGAGAGTATGGCTCCAATTAGGTTGACTGAAGCTCGATTTAGAATAGGAATCCAATTGGGTCGAGCCAGGATCGAAACAAAAGCATGGCTCCAATTGGGTTGGCTAAGGCTTGACTTAGAGTAGGAATCCAATTGGGTCGAGTCAGGCTGGAATCGCGACCATAGCTCTAATTGGGTCAAGTGAGGCTCGATTTGGAATAGGAATCTAATTGGGTTGATTCAGGCTCAAAATGAGAGCGTGGCTTCTATTGGGTCTACTAAGGCTCGATTCAGAGCAGGAATCCAATTGGATCGAGTCAAGCTCAAATCAAGAGCATTTCTCCAATTGGGTCGATTAAGGTTTGATTTGGAGTAGAAATCCAATTGGGTTGAGCCAGGCTCGAATCACGACCATGGCTCCAATTGGGTCAAGTGAGGCTCGATTTGGAGCAGGATTCAGGCTCAATATGAGATCATGGCTCCAATTAGGTCTATTAAGGCTTGATTCGGAGCAGGAGTCCAATTGGGTTGAGTCATGCTCAAATGAAGAGCATTGCTCCAATTGGGTCGACTGAGGCTCGATTCTGAGCAAGAATCCAATTGCGTCGAGTTAGGCTTGAAACGAGAGCATGGCTCCAATTGAGTCGGTTGAGGCTTAAATTAGGTTGAGCTAGGCTTGAATCACAACCATGGCTCCAATTGGGTTGGGCAAGGCATGATTCGGAGAAAGATTCAAGCTCAAAATGAGATCATGGTTGTAATTGGGTCTACTGAAGCTCGATTCAGAGCAAGAATCCAATTAGGTCAAGTCAAGTTTGAATTGAGATCATGGCTCCAATTGTGTCAAGTTAAGCTTGAATTGAGAGCATGGCTCCAATTGGGTCGACCGAGGCTTGATTTGGAGTAGGAATTCAATTGGATCGAGTCAAGATCGAATTGAGAGCATGGCTCCAATTGGGTTGATTGAGGCTTGATTTGAAGCAGGAATCCAATTGGGTTGAGCCAGGCTCGAAACGAGAGTATGGCTCCAATTAGGTCAATTAAGGCTCAATTTGAAGCGGGAATCTAATTGGATCGATTCAGGCTCAAAACAATATAAGCTCAAAATGAAAGCATGGCTCCAATTGGTTCTATTGAGGCTCTATTTGGAGCGGGAATCAAACTGGGTCGAGTCATGCTCAAATCATGACCATGGCTCCAATTGGGCTGAGTGAGGCTCGATTCGAAGTAGGAATCTTATTGGATTGATTTAGACTCAAAATGAGAGCATGGCTCTAATTAGGTTGACTGAAGCTCGATTTGGAGCAAGAATTTAATTAGGTCGAGTTAGGCTCGAAACAAGAGAATGGCTCCAATTGAGTCGACTGAGGCTCGATTCGGAGCAAGAATATAATTTGGTCAATTTAGGTTTGAAATAAGAGCATGGCTCTGGTTGGGTCTACTATGGCTTGATTCGGAGTAGGAATCCAATTGGATGGAATCAGGCTCGAACCGAGACTATGGCTCTAGTTGGGTCGATTCAGCTATTGCTTCGAGCCCAAATTGACTAAATTAGATTCCTGCTTCGATCTGAGCCTCAGTCGACATAATTGGAGCCATGCTTTCCTTTGGAGCTTATCTCAACCCAGTTAGATTCCTGCTTTGAATTGAGCCTTAGTCGACCCAATTGGAGCCATGCTCTTATTTTGAGCCTGAATTGACCCAATTCGATTCTTGCTTTAAATCAATCCTCAATCAAGCCAATTGGAGCCATGCTCTCGTTTCAAGCCTGAATCGATCCAATTAGATTTCTACTTCAAATCAAGCCTCACTCGATCCAATTAGAGCCATGGTCATGATTTGAGCATAACTCGACCCAATTGAATTCCTGCTCCGAATCAAGCCTCAGTTGGCCCAATTGGAGCTATGCTTTTGTTTCAAGCCTATATCGACCCAATTAGATTCTTGCTTAAAATTGAGCCTCAGTTGACCCAATTAGAGCCATGCTCTCATTTCAAGCCTGGCTCAACCCAATTGCATTCCTGCATCGTATCAAGCCTCAGCCGACCGAATTGGAGCTATGCTCTCAATTCGAGCTTGACTTAACCCAATTGGATTCCTACTCCGAATCGAGCCTTAGTAGACCCAATTAGATTCCTGTATTGAATCGAGCCTTAGTAGACCAATTGGAGCCATGCTCTCATTTTGAGCCTGAATCGACCCAATTAGATTCTTGCTCCAAATTAAGCCTTAGTCGATCTAATTGGAGCCATGCTCTCCTTTCAAGCCTGGCTCGAATCAATTAGATTCCTGCTTCGTATTGAGTCTCCATTGACCCAATTGGAGCCATACTCTCAATTCGAGCCTAACTCGACCCAATTGGATTCCTACTTCGAATCAAGCCTTAGTAGACCCAAGTGGAGCCATGCTCTTATTTTGAGCCTGAATGGACCCAATTAGATTCTTGCTCTGAATTAAGCCTCACTCGACCCAATTGAAGCCATGGTCATTGTGATTAGAACCTAGCTTGACTCAATTAGATTCCTACTCCAAATAAAGCCTCAGCTGAACCATTGAAGCCATGCTATTGTTTCAAACTTGAATCAACCCAATTAGATTCCTACTCTGAATCAAGCTTTACTCGACCCAATTGGAGCCATGGTTGCAATTTAAGCCTGACTCAACCTAATTGGATTCCTGCTCTGAATCGAGCATGTGTAGACCCAATTAGAGCCACACTCTTGTTTCGAGCTTGTGTCGACCCAATTAGATTCCTAGTTAGAATAGAGCCTTAGTTGACCAAATTGGGGCCATGCTTTTGTTTTGAACCTAAATCGACCCAATTAGATTTCTACTTTGAATGGAGCCCTATTGATCCAATTGGAGCCACGCTCTCGATTCGAGCTTGACTCCACCTAATTGGATTCCTTCTTTGAATCAAGCCTCAATAGACCCAAAATTATTCATGCTCTCCAAGCCTGAATCGGCCCAATTAGATTCCTACTCCAAATTGAGCCTTAGTCGAGCGAACTAGAGCAATGGTCTCAATTCGAGCTTGACTCGCCTTAATTGGATTCCTGCTTTGAAACAAGCATCAATAGACCGAATTAGAGCCATGCTCTTATTTCGTGCCTAATCAACCCAATTAGATTCCTACTCCGAATCAAGCCTCAATCGATCCAATTGGAGCCATGCTCTCGTTTTGAGCCTAAATTGACTTATTTGAGCTTGAATTGACTCAATTCGATTCCTACTCTGAATCGAGCCTCACTCGATCCAATTGGAGCCATGCTCTCATTTTGAGCTTGGCTTAATCTAATTGGATTCCTTCTCCAAATCAAGCCACAATCGATCCAATTGGAGACATGCTCTAAATTCGAGCTTGACTTGGACCAATTGGATTCCTGCTTTGAATCGAGCCTTAGTGAACCCAATAGGAGCCATGCTCTTGTTTTGATCCTAAATCAACGTAATTAGATTCCTGGTCCGAATCGAGCCTTAGTTGACCTAATTGGAGCCATTGTCATAATTTGAGCCTGACTCGACCCAATTAGATTCCTGCTATGAATTGAGCTTCAGTAGACCCAATTTGTCCCATACTCTCATTTTGAGCATGAATCAACCAAATTATATTCCTTCTCTAAATCAAGCCTCAGTCGACACAATTAGAGCCATGCTCTTGTTTTAAGCTTGTCCTAGCCTAATTAGATTCCTGCTCTAAATCGAGCCTTAGTCGACCCAATTGGAGCCATGCTCTCAGTTTGAGCTTGAATCGATGCAATTCGATTCTTATCCCGAATCGAGCCTCAATCAAGCTAATTGGAGCCAAGCTCTCATTTCGAACCTGAATCGGCCCAATTCGATTCTTGCTTTGAATCAAGCCTCAATCAAGCCAATTGGAGCCATGCTCTTGTTTCAAGCTTGAATCGACCCAATTAGATTCCTCCTCCGAATCAAGCCTCACTTGACCCAATTAGACCCATGGTTGTGATTTGAGCCTAACTCGACCCAATTGTATTCCTGCTCTGAATCGAGCCTCAGCCTACCCAATTGCAGCCATGCTTTAGCTTCGAGCCTGGCTTGACCCAATTGGATTCTTGCTTCGAATCGAGTCTCAACCGACCCAATTGCAGCCATGCTCTAGTTTCGAGCCTGGCTCGAGCCAATTGGATTCTTGCTCCAAAATGAGACTCAGCAGACACAATTAGAGCCATGCTCTCATTTGGAGCCTAAATCGATCCAATTAGATTCCTACTCCGAGTCATGCCTCACTCAACACAGTTGGAGCCATGATAATGATTCGAGCTTGGCTCAACCCAATTGGATTCCTACTCCGAATCGAGCCTTAGTTGACCCAATTGCAGCCATGTTCTAGTTTCGAGCTTGGCTCAACCCAATTGGATTCTTGCTTCGAATCAAGCCTATATCGATCCAATTAGATTCCTACTTAGAATCGAGCCTTAGTCAACCCAATTGGAGCCATGCTCTCATTTCAAGCCTGGCTCAACAAATTGGATTTCTACTTCGTATCAAGCCTCAGTCGATCCAATTTGAGCCATGCGCTCAATTCGAGCCTGACTTGACCCAATTTGATTCTTGCTTCGAATCCAGCCTTAACAGACCCAATTGGGGCCATGCTATTATTTCAAGCTTAAATCGACCCAATTAGATTCATGCTCTGAATTGAGCCTCACTCAACCCAATTGGAGCCAAAGTTGTGATTCGAGCTTAGCTCAACCCTATTGGTTCCTCCTTCGAATTAAGCCTTAGTTGAACCAATTAGAGCCATGCCCTTCGAGCCTGACTTAGCCCAATTAGAATCCTGCTACTAATCGAGCATTAGTCGACCCAATTGGAGCCATGCTCTCAATTCAAACTTGAATCAACATAATTAAATTCCTGCTCCGAATGGAGCCCTAGTCGACCCAATTGGAGCTATGCTCTCAATTAGATTTTTGCTTTGAATGGAGCCCTAGTTGACCTAATTGGAGCTATGCTCTCAATTTGAGCTTGATTCAACCTAGTTGGATTCCCTCTTCAAATCGAGCCTTAGTAGACCCAAATGGAGCCATGCTCTCATTTCGAGCCTAAATCAATGCGATTGGACTCCTACTCCAAATTGAGCCTCAGTCGATCCAATTGGAGCCATGGTCTTGATTTGAGCCTAAATCACCCTAATTAGATTCCTACTCCATGATTCAAGCCTCAGTTAATCCAATTGGAGCCTATTGCCCAGCTAGGCAACCTAAGAGGAGGGATGAATTGGGTTCTTTGAAAATTTTTAGCAAGTATGTGCAATTTTACAAAATAATAAAATTTGTGTGAGTGTGGAGTGTTGATAGCAAGAACAAATAATAACAGCAATGAGAGACAAACACACAAACACAATAATTTATAGTGGTTCAGTGCCAATCCTTGCACCTACATCCACTCTCCAAGAATCCCTTGGGAATTTTCTCCACTAATCGTTCCACAAACGATTACAAACCTAGCTTACCCAGCTAGCTTCTTATTTTCCAAGCACAAGGGAGACTTTTCCTAGCTTTCACAGCTAGCTTCTTGTTTTCCAGGCATAAGAGAGCCTTTACAACTCACCAATTAAAGGTTTGGCACACCCTACACAAGTTGCAACCAAGTTAAAACTCAAACAACTTACAAGGAAAAGAGTTTTAGAATTTTTAGCTCCTTAATGAGCAAATTTAACAATAAAAGTACTTTACAGTTTTTGAAGACCTTTCCCTTTAAATGAGCTTCTTCTCTTTAAATGTTGGAGTTATGAGCACTTAAAGAAGCCTCTTGAGTAGTTGGAAGGAGCCTTGAATGAGCCTTGATGGAGTTTTAAACTCTGCAGCACACTTTCTTTTCAATTCTGATAGGCTGAATTCTTTCTTGATTTCACTTGATTTTTCTCTTTTTTTCCCACTTGTAATCCTTCAAAAATACTCCCAATCTCTTGCTAATCCATCCTATTTATGAGTATTTATAGTTTATTGAAGGATTGGAACGTTAAACTAGCCGTTTGTGACCGTTGGAAAGTCAGAACTAGCCATTACTGGGCTTCCCAAAAAGTTAGTCGACTCTATAGTCGACTACTTTTGGAAAACTATCTGTCCTAGCCACAGTAGTCGACTCTAGAGTCAATTAACTTTGAATTATTCACTGTCTTGCCCACAGTAGTCGACTACTTCGTCGACTAACTTGAAAACCTTCACTGTTTGGCTACAGTAGTCGACTAATTAGTTGACTAACTTAGAAAAACTCACTGTTAACTCTCTTGTGGCATAGTTTTGACTTGATAGTTTGCAAAGTAGTCGACTAAAGGCATCAAACTTTCATTCTAAGTACCAGTAGCTACCGTGGGAGTTGACTAATGCCTCCAAAACTTGAAAACTTGTTCCAAGGCTAAGAGAACTCATTGCATTAGGCAAGATAAGTGCCTTAGCTCTCATGACTTGAACTTTCTTCATTTGATAACTTGCCAACCACTTGAGTTTCACTTGATTTGAGCTTGAAAACTTCTTCTTGGATCTTAATCTTAAAAAAAAATTTCTCTTGAACCATAAAACCATTTAGAAGCTTGGAAACATCTTTGATCATCTTGGTGATTCATGTATGCCTGCATTTTATCATAGTTCTTCATAAAACTCATTAGTAACTTAATTATTTTATGATCATCAAAATCAATGTGAGGTCAACAGAGCCATTCTCTTATTTTGAGCCTAAATTGACGTAACTCAATTCCTACTCCGAATCAAGCCTCACTCGACTCAGTTGGAGACATGGTCACGATTTGAGCCTGACTAAACCCAAATGGATTCCTACTCCAAATTGAGCCTCACTTGACCCAATTGGAGCCATGCTCTTGTTTTAAGTCTAACTCGATCCAATTGGATTTCTGCTCAAAATCAAGCCATAGTCGATCTAATTGGAGCCATGCTCTCAATTCAAGTCTAACTCGACCCAATTGGACTCTTGCTCTGAATCAAACCTCAGCCGACCTAATAGGAGCCATGCTCTCATTTCGAGCCTAAATTGACCCAATTAGATTCCTACTCTGAATCAAGCATCACTCAACCTAACTAAAGCCATGGTTTCGATTTGAGCCTGTCTGACCTAATTGGATTCTGCTTCGAATTGAGCCTCAGTAGCCCCAATTGGAGCTATATTCTCGTTTCGAGCCTGGTTCAAAACAATTAGATTCCGCTTCGAGCTAAGCCTCTATCAACCCAATCGGAGCCATGCTCTCATTTCAAGCTTGGCTCTACCCGATTGGATTCCTACTACGAATCCAGCCTTAGTTGACCCAAACAGAGCCATGCTCTCCATTAGACCTAATTGGAGCCATACTCTTGTTTTGAGCCTGAATGGACCCAATTAGATTCTTGCTCTGAATTGAGCCTCACTCAACCCAATTAGAGTCATGGTTGTCATGATTAGAACCTAGCTTGACCCAATTAGATTCCTGCTCTAAATCGAACCATTAAAGCCATGCTATCGTTTCAAATCTGAATCAACCCAATTAGATTCCTGCTTCGGATCGAGCCTCACTTGAACCAATTGGAGCCATGGTTGCAATTTAAGCCGGACTCGATCCAATTGGATTCTTGCTCCAAATCGAGCCTCAGTAGACCCAATTGGAGCCATGCTCTTGTTTCGAGCCTATGTCGACCCAATTAGATTCCTAGTCAGAACTGAGCCTTAGCCGACCCAATTGGAGCCATGCTTTCATTTTGAACCTGAATCAATCTAATTACATATCTACTTGGAATAGAACCCCAATCGATCCAATTGGAGCCATGCTCTCAATTCGAGCTTGACTCCACCCAATTGGATTCCTTCTTCGAATCGAGTCTTCATAGAACCAAAATTATTCATGCTCTCCAAGCCTGAATTGGCCCGATTAAATTCTTGCTCCAAACTGAGCCTTAGTCGATCGAACTAGATCCATGGTCTTAATTCGAGCCTGACTCGACCCAATTAGATTCTTGCTTCGAATTAAGCCTCAATAGACCAAATTAGAGCCATGCTCTCATTTTGAGCCTAATCAATCCAATTAGATTCCTGCTCCAAATCAAGCCTCAGTTGATCCAATTGGAGCCATGCTCTTGTTTTGAGCCTAAATCGACTCAATTTGATTCTTCCTCTAAATCAAGCCTCACTCGATCCAATTGGAGACATGGTTAAGATTTCAGCCTAGCTCAACCTAATTGGATTCTTGCTCCAAATCGAGTGCCACTTGATCCAATTGGAGCCATGCTCTCGTTTTGAGCCTAGCTCAATCCAATTGGATTCCTACTCCAAATCAAGCCATAATTGACCCAGTTGAAGACATGCTCTAAATTCTAGCCTAACTTGGACCAATTAGATTCCTGCTCTGAATCGAGCCTCAGTGGACCCAATAGGAGTCGTGCTCTCATTTTGATCCTAAATCAACCCAATTAGATTCCTGGTCCAAATCAAGCCTTAGTTGACTCAATTGTAGCTATGGTCATAATTTGAGCCTGACTCGACCCAATTGGATTCCTGCTCTGAATCGAGCCTCAGCAGACCCAATTTAAGCCATGCTCTCATTTTGAGCCTGAATCAACCAAATTATATTCCTGCTCCAAATCAAGCCTCAGTCGACACAATTGGAGCTATGCTCTCATTTTGAGCTTATCTTAACTAATTAGATTCTTGCTCTGAATTGAGCCTTGGTCAACCCAATTGGAGCCATGATCTCGATTTGAGCTTGAATCGATGCAATTTGATTCCTGCTCTGAATCGAGCCTCAATCGAGCTAATTGGAGCCATGCTCTCGTTTTGAGCCTGAATCAACCCAATTAGATTCCTACTCTGATTCGAGCCTCACTCGACCCAATTAGACCCATGGCCACGATTTGAGCCTAACTCAACCCAATTGTATTCCTGCTCTGAGTCAAGCCTCACCGACCCAATTGCAACCATGCTCTAGCTTCGAGCTTGGCTCGACCTAATTGGATTCTTGCTCCGCCAACCCAATTGCAGCCATGCTCTAGTTTCAAGCATGGCTTGACCCAATTGGATTCTTGCTCCAAATCAAGACTCAGTAGACATAATTGGAGCCATGCTCTCATTTTGAGCCTAAATTGATCCAATTAGATTCCTACTCTGAATCGTGTCTCACTCGACACAGTTGGAGCCATTACAATGATTCAAGCCTAACTCAACCCAATTGGATTCCCACTTTGAATCGAGCCTTAGTCGACCCAATTGCAACCATGTTCTAGTTTTGAGCCTGGCTCAACCCAATTGGATTCTTCCTTTGAATCGAGCTTGTATCGATGCAATTAGATTCCTACTTAGGCTCCAAATCAACCTAGTTAGATTCCTGCTCCAAATTGAGCCTCAGTGGATCCAACTGGAGCCATAGTCTCAATTCAAGCCTAACTCTACTCAATTGGATTCCTGTTTTGAATCAAGCCTTAGTAGACTTAATTGAAGCCATGCTCTCATTTCGAGCTTGAATCGACTCAATTAGATTCCTACTTCGAATCAAGCCTTAGTCAATCCAATTAGAGCCATGCTCTGGTTTTGAAATTGAATCGACTAAATTTGATTCCTGCTCTAAATCGAGCCTCACTTAACCCAGTTGGAGCCATGGTCGCGATTTGAGCCTGACTTCACCCAATTGGATTCCTACTCCAAATCAAGCCTCACTCGACCTAATTGGACCCATGCTCTTGTTTTGAGTCAGGCTCGATCCAATTTGATTCTTGCTTTGAATCAAGCCTTAGTCGACCCAATTAGAGCTATGCTCTCACCTCGATCTTGACTTGACCCAGTTGGATTCCTTCTTCGAATTGAGCCTCAGTAGACCCAATAGGAGGCATGCTCTGAATTGACCTCAGTCAACCCAATTGCTTGAATTGACCCAACTAGATTCTTGCTCTGAATCGAGCCTTAGTCAACCCAATTGGAGCCATGGTCGTGATTCAAGCCTGACTCAACCTAATTAGATTCGTACTCCAAATGGAGCCTTAGCCATCCCAATTGGAGCCATGCTCTCATTTCAAGCCTAAATCAACCAAATTAGATTCCTGCTTCGAATGGAGCCTCAGTCAACCCAATTGGATCCATGCTTTCATTTCGAGCCTATCTTAATCCAATTCAATTTCTATTCCGAATCAAGCCTTAGTTGACCCAATTGGAGCCATGCTTTCTTTTTGAGCCTAAATCGACCCAATTCAATTCTTGCTCCGTATCGAGCCTCAATCGAGCCAATTGGAGCCATGCTCTCATTTTAAGCTTGAATCGACACAATGAGATTTCTACTCTAAATCAAGCCTTACTCAACCCAATTGGAGCCATGGTTGTGATTTGAGCCTGACTTGACCAAATTGGATTCCTACTCCAAATCGAGCCTTAGTAGACCCAATTGGAGCCATGCTTTCGTTTCAAGCCTATACCAACCCAATTAGATTCTTGCTCAGAAATAAGCCTTAGTCAACCCAGTTGGAGCCATGCTATCATTTCGAGCCTAGCTCGACCCAGTTAGATTCCTGCTCCATATCGAGCCAAAGAAGACCAATTAGTGCTATGCTCTCATTTTGAGCCTGAATAAAGCCTCACTCGACATAATTGGAGCCATGGTCATTATTCAAGCCTGGCTTAACCCAATTAGATTCCTGCTCCAGATTGATCCTCAGCTGACCCAATTGCAACCATGCTCTTGTCTCAAGCCAAGCTTGACCCATTGGATTCCTACTGTGAATCAGGCCCGAGTCAACCTAATTGGAGCCATGCTCTTAATTCGAGCCTAACTCGTTCTAATTGGATTCCTGCTCCGAATTGAGCCTCAGTAGACCCAATAGGAGCCATGCTCTCATTTTGAGCCTAAATCAACCTAATTCAATTCTACTCCGAATCGAGCCTCACTGGACCCAAATTGGGGCATGGTTGCGATTCGATCCTAACTCGACTCAATTGGATTCCTACTCCAAATATGAGCCTTAATTAACCCAATTGGAGCAATGCTCTCAATTCAAGCTTGACTAGACCCAATTGGATTCTTACTTCGATTTGAGCCTCAGTAAACCCAATAGGAGCATTGCTCTAATTAGATTCCTGCTCTGAATTGAGCCTCACTCGACCCAACTAAAGCCATGGTCTCGATTCAAGCCTAACTTGATTTAATTGGATTCTTGCTCTGAATCTAGCCTCAATAGGCCCATTTGGAGCCATGCTCTCATTTCAAGCCTTAATTGAACCAATTAGATTCCAGCTCTGAATCGAGCCTCTGTCAACCCAATTGGAGCCATGTTCTCCTTTCAAGCCTAGCTCTACTCAATTGGATTCTTGCTTCGAATCAAGCATCAATCAACCCAAATAGAGCCATGCTCTCCATGCAAGCCTTAGTTGATCTAATTGGATTCCTGCTCTAAATCGAGCCTCAGTAGACTCAATTGGAGCCATGCTCTCGATTCAAGCCTCACTCGACGCAATCGGATTCCTACACCGATCAAACATTAGTGGACCCAATTGGAGCCATGCTCTCATTTCAAACCTAAAACGAGCCAATTAGATTTCTACTTCGAATTGAGCCCTAGTTGACCCAATTGGAGCCATGTTCTCGATTCGAGCATGACTCGACCCAATTGGATTGCTGCTTCAAATCGAGCCTCAGTAGACCCAAAAGGAGCAATGCTCTCATTTCAAGCCTGATCGATGTAATTAGATTCCTGCTCCAAACTGAGCCTTAGTTAACACAATTGGAACCATGGCCTCGATTTGAGCCTGACTTGACCCAGTTAGATTCCAGTTTTGAATCGAGCCTCAATAGACCCAATTGGAGCCATACTCTCATTTCAAGCCAGAATTGACCCAATTAGAATCCTACTCCAAATCGAGCCTTACTCAACCCAAATTGGGACTAGTCACGATTCGAGCCTAATTTGACTCAATTGGATTCCTGCTTCGAATCGAGCCTTAGTAGCCCAATTGGAGCCATGCTCTCATTTCGAGCTTGGTTCGAACCAATTAGATTCCTGCTACAAATCAAGCCTTAGTTGACCTAACTGGAAACATACTCTCATTTCGAGCTTGGCTCTACCCAGTTGGATTCTTGCTCCAAATCCATCCTCAATTGACCCAAATAGAGCCATGCTCTCCATTCAAGCTTGACTCAATTGAATTGGATTCCTGCTTTGAATCAAGCCTTAGTAGATCCAATTGGAGCCATGCTCTCATTTCAAACCTAAATTGACCTAATTAGATTTCTGCTTCGAATAGAGCCTCAGTCGATCTGATTAACCCAATTGGAGCCATGCTCTCTTTCGAACCTAAATCAACCCAATTAGATTCCTACTCCAAATGAAGCCCTAGTCAATCTAATTGAAGCCATGCTCTTGATTCGAGCCCAACTTGAATCAATTTGATTCATGCTCTGAATCGAGCCTCAATAGACCTAAAAGGAGCCATGCTCTCATTTCTAGCCTGAATTGACCTATTGGATTCCTGCTCCAAACTGAGCCTTAATGGACCCAACTGGAGCCATTGTCTCGATTTGAGCTTAAGTATACCTAATTGGATTCCTGCTTTGAATCAAGCCTCAGTAAACCCAATTGGAGCCATGCTCTCGTTTCAAACCTAAATCGAGCCAATTAGATTCCTGCTCCAAATTGAGCCCTAATCGACCCAATTGGAGCTATACTCTTGATTCGAGCATGACTTAACTCAATTGGATTCTTGCTTCGAATAGAGCCTCAGTAGACCCAAAAGGAGCAATGCTCTTGATTCAAGCCTGAATCAATGCAATTAGATTCCTGCTCCGAATTGAGCCTCACTCGACCCAACTGAAGCTATGGTCTTGAGTCAAGCCTAACTTGGTTTAATTGGATTCCTGCTCCAAATCAAGCCTTAGTAGCTCCAATTAGAGTCATGCTCTCATTTCAAGCCTAGATGACCCAATTAGATTCCTGCTCCAAATCAAGTCTTGGTTGATCCATTGGAGCAATCTCTTATTTTGAGCCTAAATCAACCTAATTCGATTCTTGCTTCAAATTGAGCCTCACTCGACTCAGTTGGAGCCATGGTTGTGGTTCGAGCCTAACTCGACCCAATTGGATTCCTACTCTGAATCAAGCCACAGTCAAACCAATTGGAGCCATATTCTCAATTATAGTGTGACTTAACCCAATTGGATTCTTGCTCCAAAAGGAGCCTCAGTAGATCTAATAGGAGCATGCTCTTGTTTTGAGCCTGAATCAACCCAATTAGATTCCTGCTCCAAATCGAGCCTCAGTCGACCCAATTGGAGCCATGGTCACGATTTGAGCCTAACTCGACTCAATTGGATTCCTACTCTAAATCAAGCCTCAACCAACCCAATAGGAATCATGCTCTCGTTTCAAGCCTGAATTGACCCAATTAGATTCCTACTCCAAATTGAGCATCACTCAACCCAACTAAAGCCATGGTCTTGATTCGAGCCTATCTTGACTTAATTGGATTCCTGCTTTGAATTGAGCCTTAGTAGCCCTAATTGGAGCCATGCTCTCATTTCAAGCTTGGCTCTACCCATTGGATTCCTGTTCCGAATCCATCCTCAATCGACCAAAATAGAGCCATGCTCTCCATTCAAGCCTGACTCGATCCAATTGGATTTATGCTCCGAATCAAGCCTTAGAAAACCTAATTGGAGCCATGCTCTCATTTTGAACCTAAATTGACCCAATTAGATTCCTGCTCCAAATGAAACCTTAGTCGATCCGATTGACCCAATTGGAGCCATGCTCTCATTTCAAGCTTAAATCAATCCAATTAGATTCTTATTCCAAATCGAGCATCAATCATTCCAATTGGAGCCATGCTCTTGTTTTGAGCCTGAATCAACCCAATTTGATTCATGCTCCAAATCGAGCCTCACTCAACCCAGTTGGAGCCATGGTTGCGATTCGAACCTGTCTTGACCCAATAGGATTCCTGCTCAGAATCAAGCCTCAGTAGACCCAATTAGAGCCACGCTTTTGTTTCAAGCCTGTATCGACCCAATTAAATTCCTACCCAAAATTGAGCCTTAGTTGACCCAATTGGAGCCATGCTCTCGTTTCAAGCCTAGCTTGTCCCAGTTGAATTCTTGCTCCGAATCGAGCCTCACTTGACCCAATTGGAGTCATGCTCTCAATTTGAACTTGAAGCAACCCAATTGGTGCCATGCTCTCATTCTGAGCTTAAATTGATCCAATTAGATTCCTACTTCGAATCGAGCCTCACTCGACACAATTGGAGTTATGGTCATTGATACAAACCTCGCCCACAACGTAGTGAAACTCAATATTGAAATATAGAATAGATCCCCAGATCTACAAGAACAAGTTTTGAAAGGATGGACTTTGACCCATTACCCAACAAGACAAGAACCAAAGCCACGATTTGTTGAGACACCACACCAAGAAACTCAAGAAACTCCCAAGGATCAAGGTGATAAGTCAGGTTGTTGAACACCACAAGAATATCTTGATAAGTTCACAAAGGTCTTCTTAAGAACAAGATAAATATTATTATTTATTTATACATAAAAAAATCATATGCATGAAAAGTTAAGGAACAAAATAGTGACTTTGTAGTTACTTAACTAATAGTAAATGAAAGGAAAAAATTACACTTTAAATACAGGCCTTTTTTATGTTATAGGCCTTTTGATGCATGGTAATACATTTCTTAACCAAAAAAAAAATTGCCTTCTACTAATCAAGTTCAATCTAAAGCACTAATCAAAATCGCATACTCAATTAAAAAAAAAACTTTTATAAGTTTGTATACTCATTGAAAAAAAAAAAGTATAGTCATCGTTGACAGCCATTATGCAATTTGTCAAGTAATCATTAACAGCTATAAAAAATATACTTGATTAAAAAACTTACATGAGTTGGATACTCAATTGAAAAAAAGTAAAGTACAATGACTCAATTGAAAACCCCAAATAAGTTCAGTATAGCTTGTATAATTACCCCAATCAAGTTTAACTAGAAGAGTTGCTCTATAATTGTACCAAATCTAACCTAAATCAAGCCAAAATGAAGTTTAACCTAGAGCATTGCTTCAAGATCAAGCTAGATTGAGCCTAAATCAAGTCTAGTCTAAAGCGTTGATCCAAAATCAGGTTGGATTAAACTTAAATTAAACCTGAATCAAGTTCAATCTGGAGCATTACTTAAAGATCGGGTAATCTAAAGAGTAACCTCATGATCGGGCCAAATTTAAACAAAAAGTAAGCCCAAATGAACTTTAATCTAGAGTGTTGCTACATGATTGGGCCAAATCTAACATAGATTGAGCCCAAATCATGTTTAATTAGGAGTGTTTCTTCATAATCAAACTAGATCTAACCTCTATCAAGCCTAAATGAAGTTCAATCTGGAATGTTGCTCCAAGATCATGTCAGATCAAGCCTGAATTAAGTTCAATCCGAACCATTGCTCCAAGATCAGGTTGGATCAAACTTAAATCAAAGTCGAATCAAGTCTAATTTAGAGCATTGTTCCAAGATCGAGATAGATTACTTTAGATCAAACCCGAGTCAAGTTCAATCTGCAGCACTGCTCTAAGTTCAAGTTGGATAAAACTTAGATCAAATTCAAATCAAGTCCAATCTAGAGCATTGCTCCAATAAGGGGTTAGATCAAATTAGATCAAACCTAAATCAAGTGCAACCTAGAGCTAAGATCGAATTGGATCAAACTTAGGTCAAATCCAAGTGAAGTCTAATATGGAGCATTGCTCCAAGATAAGGTTAAAAATCAAACTTAGATCAAATCCAAATCAAGTCTAATCCAGAGCACTGCTCCAAGATCGGGTTGGATCAAACTTAGATCAAACCCGAATCAAGTCTAATCCTTAGCGTTGCTACAAGATTAGGTTGGACCAAACTTATATTAACCTTGAATAAAGTTTAATCTGGAGCATTGCTCCAAGATCAGGTTAGATCAAACTTAGATCGAACTTATAACAAGTTCAATCTAGAGCATTGCTCCAAGATCGGGTCAGATCAAACTAAGATTAAACTCAAATCAAGTTGCTACATTAAATAACTTAGATTGAGCCTGAATCAAGTTTAATCAAGAGCGCTAGTCCATAATTAGATCAAATCTAACAGAGATCAAACCCAATTGAAGTTCAAGCGATCCTCCAAGATCAAGCTAGATCGAATCCAAATCAAGTTCAATTTGGAGCATTGCTCTAAGATCGAGTTGGATCAAACTTAGATCAAACCCAAATCAAGTTTAATATAGAGCGTTGCTCCAAGATCAAGTTGGATCAAACTTTGATCAAACTCGAATCAAATTCAATATGAAGCATTACTCCAAATTTGGGTTACATCAAACTTAGATCAAAGTTGAATCAAGTCCAATCTAGAGCATTGCTCCAAGATCAAGATAGATTAAATTAGATCAAATCCAAATCAAGCTCAATTTCGAGCGTAGCCCTAAGATCGAGGTAGATTAAAATTAGATCAAACTTGAATCAAGCCCAATTTAGAGCATTGCTTCAAGATCGGGTTAAATCAAACATATATCAAATTAGATCAAATCTAAATCTAATATGATCAGGAGCTTTGCTTCAAGATTGGGTTGGATCAAACATAGATCAAGCCCAAATAAAGTCCAATTTGGAGGGTTGCTCTAAGATCATATTGGATCAAACTTAAATCTATCCCAAATCAAATTCAATTTGAAGTGTTTCTCTAAGATCAGGGTTGATCAAACCCAAATCAAGTCCAATTTGAAGAGTTTCTCCAAAATTAGGTTGGATCAAACATAAATCAAACCCAAATCAAGCCTAATTTAGAGCATTGCTCCAAGATCGGGTTGGATCAAACTTAAATCAAACATGAATCAAGTCCAATCTAAAGAGTCACTCCAAGATCGGATTGGATCAAACTTAGATCAAACTCAAATCAAGTTAAATATGGAGCGATGCTCTATGGTCGGGTTGAATCAAGCTTAGATCAACCTCGAATCAAGTCCTATCTAGAGCATTGCTCCAAGATCAGGTTGGATCAAACTTAAATCAAATATGAATCAAGTTCAATTTGAAGTGTTGCTCCAAAATTGGTTAGATCAAACCAAGATCAAACCTAAATCAAGTTTAATCTGAAGCGTTGCACCAAGATTGTGCTAGTTCAAACCAAAATCAAGCCCAAATTAAGGCCAATATGGAGCATATCTCTAAGGTCATATTAGATTAAACCAAGATCAAACTTAAATCAAGTTTAATCTAAAGCATTGGTCCATGATTAAGTTAGATCAAATAAGATCAAACCCAAACCAAATTCAATTTGGAGCAATACTCTAAGATCAAGTTGGATCAAACTTAGGTCAAACCCAAATCAAGTCCAATCTAGAGCATTGCTCCAAGATTTGCTTGGATTAAACTTAGATCAAACCAAAATCAAGTCTAATCTAGAGCCTTGCTTAAAGATTAGGATGGATCAAACCATTAAACTCGAATCGAATTCAATCTGAGCGTTGCTCAAAGATTATGATGGATTAAACCAAGATTAAACTTGAATCAAGTTCAATATGGAGTGTTGCTCCAAAGATGTAATGTCCTAAACTTGGAGGTCTTGTAATTTTATTTTAAGCATATTTTTATTGTTAGTTTAGCCTTCTAATATGAATGATTTGAGTGGAAACCTTAAAAAAATGTGAAAGCAAAAAATTTGAAGTTATTTTGAGTTTCCCCACGATCCTTCCAAAAAGCTAATAAAGTCAATTATTTGGGCTTGTAATTGAAGTTTTTGTAATGATTTCAATGTCTACTAGTTGTTTTTGATCCTTGGGAGAGGTTATAATAAAGATTTTGATGGTTAAAATGCCCTAAAATGACTTTTGAAAATAATTTTAGGAAGTTAGTTGGCTCTATGTTTTTAGGAAGTTAGCTGGCTTTAAAGCCAGCTAACTTAGGATTTTAGGACGTTAGCTAGCTCTAGAGCTAGCTAACGTATGATTTTTAGGATGTTAGCTGGCTCTAGAGCCAGCTAACATATGGTTTTTAGGACGTTAGCTGGCTCTAGAGCCGGCTAACATATGGTTTTGGGTTGTTTTCTTGAAAGTAGTCGACTTATGAGTCAACTACTTGGCAGAATCTTTCTGTAAAACTGATCTGGGACAGTTTTTAACCACAGTAGTCGACTACATGGTTGACTACTGTGGAAATTTTTTTGTAAAAAGAGCTAGGAACCAATTTTATCCAAAGTAGTCGACTACTTTGGGAAATCTCTTTGTAAAAGTAGTTTGGGACCAATTTTACCCATAGTGTGGTCGACTACTATGAAAAATTTCTCCATGGAATTGGTATGAGACTAATTTCCCTCTTGTTAGTCGGTATTTTAGCCGACTAATGAATAAAAAAATTTAAAGACTTCTCAGGAGGTCACCCATCGCTTTCACCCAAGCACGCTTAACTATGAGTTTTGGTGGATAACAATCTTCTGTGGAATTAGTTTGAGACCCATATCACTCTCACTAGCTAGTATCCATGTTGACTAATAGATGGATAACCCCTGTTGTTCATCTGGTAACGAAAATTGGCCAGGGGCATAAGTGAAATTTGGTAAAAAGTCATTTGAGAGTTTGATTAAGGGCAAGATGGAAAAAAAAAATTTAAAGGGCAAAAATACTTGACAGAGAGAAAGCCAAGTGGACTTTAAAAAGCATGACTTAAGAGTGGAGAGGGACAAAATGGAAATTTTTAAGGGTATTAAAAATCCACTTTCTTTCCTTAGCCCTGAAGCCACCATATGAAAAGAAAAAGAAAAAAGAGAGAAAAGGGAAAGAAAGAGGAGAGAGTTCAGCTGTGGGGAACAAGAAAGAAAAAGAAAAGAAGAAGAGAAGAAGAAGAAGAGAAGAAGGAGAGAAAAAGAGGAAGAGAAGAAAAGGAGGAAGGCTTGGTGGTTTAGCCGTCTTTGTTAAGGTAAGTCCAAATCTTCCTAAGCTAGAGAATGATGTTAAAATCTCATAATTTAGAGGCAAATGAAGTGATAGCATGTGTATATTATGAATTTTTAAGTATGTTAGGGATTGAAGAATATTATACTTAGATGTTAAGGCATATAGCATGCTTGCATATTCAGAAAAACCTAGGTATATGTCGCCTAAATAAATTCATATGTGGTAATATAGGTCAAGGAAATCAAACAATAGAGCCTTTTCAAGAGGGGTAGCAACCATAGAAAAAAAAAAGAAAATAGCAAATAAGTGAGTGAGTTTCTCATCTAGCTTTGTGAAACATTTTATAATAGTATAGTAATATTTTGCTACGAACTAGAGTATGTTATGCTAAGTATAGTATCTCAGATAGTTGAATATGGGAAATGAGAACCCAGTTATGACATATTTTATTTTTAAAGCATGTTTTAGAGCAAAGCATAAGTTTAAAGAAAAAGCATGAGTTTCAAAAAAAGCAAGAGTTTCAGCAAAGCATGAATTTAAGAAAAAAAGAAAAGGAAACATAGGCTATAGCATGTTTCAAAACAAAGTATAGAGTTTCATGAAAAGTATTGTTTGGATAAAAACATATGTTTTAGTAAAGCATGGAATTTACCTTTTAGATTTATGTTTCAAAGTGATGCATGGGCATGCATGAATATTAATGTTTCAAAGAAAGTATAGCTGATTATATATTGGATTATAAACTTATATTTGAGTATTTCTACAGCATACAACATAAAGAGTATTGGGCCATCTATGGGGCTGATCACTCTATAAACTGTGTCATAGCATGAGCATTGCACACACTATTTATAACCGGCACCTCCTTGCAATTCGATCGTACTATGATCCCGAGACCAAGGGGAGTACAAGCTAGATCAGCCCAGTGGGGCAGATTAAAAGCAACCCAGTGGGGCAAGAATCACAGCTCAGTAAAGAGCTAGGTTACTATATAGTCTGAGGAGGCTCAGAGATATTGGCCCATTGAGAGGGCAAGCAGGAGGCCCAGGAAAAAGAGGCAAGCTCACTCCTGGGGTGAACCGCACATGTGAGGGGTGTCATGTAGTGCGAGGATCCTCGATGCTCAGTACACTCACTCACTGAGAGTACACCTGTAGGAGGGCGACTGTAGGGATGTACCTTAGTGGTAGCACACCTAGCCCACCATCATGAAATTTTGTAATTGTGATATTTCTTCATTTAAGTTATATTATTGTAAGCATAAGCTAACTTATACGTTAACTTATTTCATTTATAAAGATTTATGTATCAATCACAAAATGTTGTGTTGGTATTATTATGAGTTTTATAATGTAGTTCTCAGCTTTTCCCCATTGTTAGATGGTTATCTAGTCATTGGAACTTAGGTCTCACCCCTCTATTGTTCATATTTTTATTTCAGATCAGAGTTAGAAATCTTCAGACTAGCAGTTAAGTCTAGAATACTCAAGGACTAAGCAGGTGGGCTTAGCATTTTAGTTCAGTAGCATTAAAATTTTTGTATATATTATTAGTGTTTGGAGAAGGTGTTGGTGGACGTAAAGGGGATTGTAAGTTATTCTTGTATGCTAAGAGGGGTGATTGAGATGGTGATGTACATATGTATGTATCTGTGAAACTATAAACGAACGATGTAAATGTTAGACTTCACCCGGGAGTAAAGAGTGTTGTATATGTAGATTATGTTTTTAACTGAGCAAAAAAAAAAAAAAAAAAAAAAAAAAAAGAAGAAGTTATGTGTTATTGCTTGATGATAGGTGTGATTAAATTAAGCAAGTTATATGTTGGATAAGATTATTGTAACTTATGGAAATTTGTTAGGATTCACTTGTGCCTTATGATTCATATCATAAGACTAGTAGAACTCTATCCAAATTTCTATAAGGAGGCATGTGTCAGGGAGAGGTCCTGACAAAGGATGGGTTCAATCAAACTTAGATCAAATATGAATCAAGTTCAATTTGGAGCATTGCTTTAAGATTGGGTTAGATCTAACTAAAATTGAACATGAATCAAGTTTAATATGGAGTGTTGCTTTATAATCAAATTAGATCAAACCCAAATCAAGTTTAATTTCGAGTGTTTCTTTAAGATCAAACCAAGATTAAACCTAAATAAATAAAGTTTAATATAGAGCATCGCTTCAAGATCGGGTCAGATCAAACCAATATAAAACATGGAGCAAATTTAATTTGGAGCATTGCTCCAATATAAAACATGATCAGACCAAATCTAACCTCGATTGAGCCCCAATGAAGTTAAATTTGGAGCATAAGTCCAAGATCGTGCTAGATCAAGCCTAAATCATGTTTTATTTAGAGCATTGCTCCAAGATCGGATTGGATCAAACCAAGATCAAATCCAAATGTAGTTCAATATAGAGCATTGCTCTGAGATTGGGCTCGATCAAACCAAGATCGATCTCAAATTAAGTCCAATCCAAAGCATTGGTACAAGTTAGATCAAACTCGAATAAATTCCAATATAGAGCATTGCTCCAAGATTAGATGGGATCTAACTTAGATCAAACCAAAATCATGTTGAATATGAAGCGTTGTTATAAGATCGGGTTAGATCAAATTAAGATCAAATCAAAATCAAGTTTAATCTGTAGCGTTACTCCATGATCGAGTAGGATCAAACTTAGATTAAACCTGAATCATGTCTAATCTAGAGCGTTGCCACATGATTGGGTTAGATCAAACCAATATCGATCCTAGATCAAGTCGAATATAGGGCATCAATACAAGTTTGGGTTTGATCAAACCAAGATTAAACTCGAATAAAGTTCAATCTGGAGCATTGCACCAAGATCAATTTGGATCAAACTTAGATCAAACTTGAATCAAGTTAAATCTGAAGTGTTACTCCATGATCGGACCAAATCAAACCTATATCAAGCTTGAATGAAGTTCAATATGGAGCGTTGCTCTGAGATTGGAACAAATCGTATCCAAATCAAGTTCAATCTAAAGCATTGCTACAAGATGGGGTTGAATCAAACTTAAATCAAACCCAAATCAAGTTAAATCTAAAATGTTACTCCATGATTAAACCCTAGTCGGTCCAATTTGGAGCGTTGCTTTAAGATTTGGTTAGATCAAACCAAAATCAAGTCCAATATGAGTGTTCCTCCAAGATCGATGGATCAAACTTAGTTCAAATTAGATCAAGTCCAAATCAAGTATAATTTGGAAAGTTGCTCCAAGATCATATTGGAACAAATGATGAGCAAACCGGAATAAATTTTAATTTGGAGCGTTGCTCAAAGGTCAAGTTAGATCAAACAAAGATCAAACCCAAATTAAGTCCAATCTGGACTATTGCTCCAAGATTGGGTTTGATAAAACTTACATCAAACCTGAATCAACTACAATCTAGAGCGTTAATCCTAGATCTGGTTCAATCAAATTAGTTTAAACCCAAATCAAGCTTAGTTTAAAGCATTGATGTAGTACCGAGTTGGATCAAACTAAGATCAATGCTTAATAAAGTTTAATCTGGAGCGTTGCTCTAAGATTGGATCAATTGGAACAAAGATCAAACCCAAATCAAGTTCAATCTGGAGCGTTACTCCAAGATCGGGTCAGATCGAATCAAACCAAACACAAATCAACTTCAATCTGGAGCATTGCTTCGAGATTGGGTTGGATCAAACTTAGATGAAAGACGAATCAAGTCTCATCTAATGCATTGCTATAAGATTTGGTTTGATCAAATTAAATCAAATTTGAATCAAATACAATATGGTGCATTGCTCTAAGATTAGGTTGGATCAAACTTAGATCAAAGCTGAATAGAGTTCAATATGCAGCATTGCTCTATGATTGGATTGGATCAAAATTAGATCAAAAATGAATCAAGCTAAATCTGGAACATTGCTTTAAAATTGAGTTAGATAAAACCAAGATCAAACCTAAATCAAGTCCAATCTAGAGTGTTGCTCAAAGATTGAGTTAAATCAAACTTAGATCAAAACTGAATTAAGTCCAATCTAGAGCATTTCTCTATGATCGGGTTGGATCAAACTTAGAACAAAATCCAAATCAAGTCTAATCAAGCCTCAATCGACCCAATTAGATTCTTGCTTCATATTGAGCCTCACTCGAACCAATTGGAACCATGCTCTCAATTCGAGCTTTACTCGACTCAATTAGATTCCTGCTCCAAATTGAGTCTCAATAGACCCAATTGGTGCCATGCTCTTGTTTTGAGCCTGAATCAATCCAATTCAATTCCTGCTCCGAATCGAGCCTTAGTCGACCCAATTGGAGCCAAGGTTGCAATTCGAGCCTAACTCAACCTAATTGGATTTTTGCTCCAAATCGAGCCTCACTCGATCCAATTGGACTCTTGCTATGAATCAAGCCTCAATAGACCCAATTGGAGCCATGTTCTCATTTTGAGCTTGAATCGATCCAATTAGATTCCTGCTCTAAATCGAGCCTCATTCGACATAATTGGAGCCATGGTCATGATTCGAGCATGGCTCAACCCAATTGGATTCATGCTCCGAATTGAGCCTTAGCCAACCCAATTATAGCCATGCTCTCGTTTCGAGTCTGGCTCGACCCAATTGGATTCCTACTTCGAATCGAGCCTTAGTCGACCCAATTGGAGCTATGCTCTTAATTTGAGTCTAACTCGACCTAATTGGATTCTTGCTTCGAATCGATCCTAAGTAGACCCAATAGATGCCATGCTCTCATTTTGAGCCCAAATCGACCCAATTAGATTGTTGCTTCAAATCGAGTCTCACTCGACCCAATTGGAGCCATGGTCAAGATTCAAGAATGACTCGACCTAATTGGATTCCTACTCTGAATATAAGCCTCAGTCGACCCAATTGCCTAGCTCAACAAAATTGGATTCCTAGTCTGAATCGAGCATCAGTAGACCCAATAGAAGCCATGCTCTCATTTCGAGCCTGAACCAACACAATTAGATTCCTGCTCCGAATCAAGCTTCACTTAACCCAACTAAAGCCATGCTCTCGATTTGAGCTTGACTCGAACAAATTGAATTCCTGCTTCGAATCATGCCTTAGTAGCCCCAATTGGAGCCATGCTTTCGCTTTGAACCTGAATCAACCCAATTTGATCATGCTCCAAATCAATCGAGCCAATTGGAGCCATGCTCTTGTTTCAAGCCTGAATCAACCAAATTAGATTCCTGCTTTGAATCAAGCCTTAGTTGACACAACTGGAGCCATGCTCTCATTTTGAGTCTGTCTTAACCAAACTGGATTTTTGCTTCGAATTGAGCCTTAGTGTTGGAAACAAAGGAGCTAATCAGATTAGGGCTTCACAAGCTGATCCAATTCAAGTTCCAAGCAGTCTTGTCACAAGAGCTCGAGCTAAGAAGTTCAAGGAAGCGATCAATGGCTTAGTCTGAGAAGTCCAAAAGGAAATGCTGAACATGTCCACCACTGATGGTGAACTAAGTTTGGGCAAGGGCGCACATGCGATGCGCATGAATGGAAGGTGTGCACAAGTTGGGCAAGCGTGCATGGATCTGATAAGGGCACACGCAGATGGAGGCGCACCCAGATCCGGCACACACACGTGTAGAAGGCAATCAGCCCAAATCTGGCATGTGTGCGTAGAAGGCAAGTTAGCCCTGTTCGATACGCGCATGCACAGAAGGCAAGTCAGCCCAGATCCGACATGCGCACGTGCAGAAGGCAGGTCTGTGTGCATTCGGTAGGTGCATGCATGGATGGAAGGCACGCACAAATGGAGAAGGCACATGCATGCACTAGCGGTCCAAGGATAGACCACGTATGCATGGCTACCTTTTGTATGGGATAGGCATGAATGAAAGGGATGGGCATGAATGGGGGCTTTCCTTATTTTTTTATTTCCATATTTTAATTTTCTTATTTTTTCTTTCCTTATTTTAATTTAGGATTTGAATGTAATCAGCCTATAAATAGGTGTTTTTCAACATGAATGAGAATTCAATTCCTTTTGGTGAGAAAATGTGTTTTCTTGGTTCTTGTGGCATTCTTATCACTTGTGAACTTATCAAGATATTCTTATGGCGTTCAACAACCTGACTTATCACTTTGATCCTTAGGAGTTTCTTGAGTTACTTGGTGTGGCTTTGGTTCTTGTCTTGCTAGGTAACGAGTCAAAGTCCATCCTTTTGAAACTTGTTCTTGAAGATCTGGGGTTTTATTCCATATTTCGATTTTGAGTTTCACCATGTTGTGGGCGAGGTTTGTATCAGTTTGGTATCAGAGCTTAGGTTCTAAGACAGGTTTCATTTATCCTTTATTGCTTTTTTTATTTAAATTAATTCTGAACCTAGGGTTTTTTTTGTTATTTGTTGCCCTTGTTGCAAATTTCATTGTAGAGATTCTTGAGGGTCTTCATTGCCGATTAGGGTTTGCAAGGTCTGTTCTTGGCCGAATTCTGGTTGGTTTCAAATTTTAGTAAGTTTGAATTCTAGTTTGTGTCAAATTTTGCTGGGCTTGTTCGTGATATCCAAAAAAAAAAAGAGAAGGAAAAAAAAGAGAAGAAAAAAAAAGAGAAAAAAAAGGCCAAAAAAAATATGAAAAAAAGAGACAAAAAGACAAAAAGAAAGAAAAAAAAAGAGAGAAACAAATCAAGAGGATCTCGAATTTCACATTAACCCAAAGCCTAAATTTTGCTTGGCAATTCTAATATTGTTTTGTGCCTAAAGCTAATCAGTTATTTGCTTAATTCCTTTTTTTTTGAGGATCCCAAATTTCACATTACCCCAAAGCCTAAAAATTTTGCTTGGTAATTCTGGTATTATCTTGTTCTTCTTAAACCTAATCCGTTGTTTGCTTAATTCCTTTTTTTTAAGGATTAGCATTCCTTGTGATTTGTTTGGTTGATTTTCATCTTGATTTGCTGCTATTTATGGCTGGTCCCTTGAGTCTAATTAAGAACTAAAGAAGACGCCAAGAGTGGAAAAAGGCAAGAGTGTGTGAGACCATAAGAGGAATAAAGCCAACAATATTGAGAGAAAACACGAGCAAAATTGAGTGATTTATTCTTCAAGTGAAACATGTGAGGGAGTGGGTGAGATCTTTTATTTCCTATTATTTCTAACACTGTTTTGCAGAAAATGTTTAATGATAAAGATAAAGATCCTTTGGAAAGTTTATCATGGAGGCATTAACAAGTGAGATGAAGAGACTTTTAAGGGCTGAGATGGAACAGGTACATGAACGAATAGATCAGATGGAGAATATACATTTGGAGACACCATGTAATGTTCCTAATGTGCAAAGAAAGGAGAGAGTTCAGCCAAGGAAAGTGAGGTTGGGTAATGAGGAATTCTATGAGGATAGGTTTGTTGGAGAAGATGATCGGGGCTCAATTGTTGGCATAAGGAGATATGGTGGGTGGAATAGAGTGGTTTGAAATCGGGAAGACCATGACATGGGGAGTATTAAGATGAAGATCCCTTTATTTTAAGGAAAGAGTGACTCGAAAGTCTATCTAGAATGGGAGAGGAAGGTGGAGTTGGTATTCGATTGTCACAACTACTTAGAGTTAAAAAAAAGTGAAGCTTGCTACCATTGAGTTCTCTGATTATGCTATTGTTTGGTGGGATCAATTAATAATCAATAGGTGAAGAAATAGGAAATGTCTAATCAAGACATGGGAAGAAATGAAGGTGGTGATGAGAAGGCCATTTGTGCCAAGTCATTACTATCAAGGGTTGTACAAAAAGTTGCAAGGTCTTAGACAAGGAAACCGAAGTATGAAGGAGTATTTTTAGGAGATAGAGATTACCATGATTCGAACCAATGTGGAAGAAGACTGAGAGGCAACCATGGCTAGGTTTTTGCAAGGATTAAATCAAGAGATTCAAGAAAGGGTCGAGGTGCAGCATTATTTGAAGTTGGAAGATATGGTGCACATGGCCATCTTAGTAGAGCAACAAAACAAGTGGAGGGGTGGTACACATGCAGATTATAGTTCGGGTTCTTCCCCATGGAAATCTAATTATGGGAGGAAAGTGGAGAAATCGGCTGCAAAACCAAAATCTGAGCTAAAATAAGTCACAACCAGCCAAGGTTCTCAAGGTAAACCTGACTCTTTTAATTCTCAAAATCGTGATATTAAGTGCTTCAAATGTTAAGGCAAGGGTCACATAGCGAGCTAATGTCCGAACCAAAGAGTAATGGTTATATATGCTCAAGGAGGGATTGAGTCCAAGAATGAGCAAGAAGATGAAGTAGATGATATGCCACCTCTTGAAGATGCCTATGATGGGCAATATGCAGTGGAAGGAGAAGCATTGGTGGCGAGATGAGTTCTTAGTGTTCAGATTAAGGAGGAGGAAAACAACCAACGAGATAACTTGTTTCGTACTCGGTGCTTTGTAAATAGCAAAGTTTGTAGTGTTATCATTAACGGTGGGAGTTGTACAAATGTGGCCAGCATCAAACAAATGGAGAAATTGGCATTGACTACTTTGAAACATCTGCAACCATACCAGCTCCAATGGTTAAACAATTGCAAAAAAATCAAGGTGAATAGGCAAGTGTTGGTGGCATTTTCCTTTGGGATGAGGTTCTTTGTGATGTGGTACCAATGCATGCATGTCACATCCTATTAGGAAGACCATGGCAGTATAATCGATGAGTCACACATGATGGTTTCACTAACAGGTATTCATTTACCATTAAAAAGTAATCCATATCTCTCATGCCATTAACTCCAAAACAAGTTCTTGAAGACCAATTGAAGTTGCAAAAGGCAAGTGAAAAGAAGAGAGAAAAAGAAAAGAAGGCTGAAATTGAGAGAAAAGAAACTGAGAAAGAGAAAAATGCAAGACAAAGTGAAAAAGAGAGAGAAGGGATTTTGGCCATAGTGAGAGTAAGAGAAAAGAAATTCTGTTTCATTGCAAAGAAAAGTGAGATCAAGAGAGCATTATTTTCTAATCAGCCCCTTATAGAGTACTCATGTACAAGGAGGCCGTTTTATGTACTAATGATCTTGGCAGTTCTTTGCCGAGCAATATTCTTTCTCTTTTCCAGGAATTTAAAGATGTATTTTCTGAAGAGGTACCTTCTAGTTTACATCCAATTAGGGGAGTTGAACATCAAATTGACTTCATACCCAGTGCAACAATTTCAAACCGGCCAACCTATAGAAGTAATCCCGAGGAGACAAAGGAACTTCAAAGACAAGTGAGTTGTTGGAAAAGGGGTATGTGCATGAGAGCATGAGTCCTTGTGTGGTTCCAATTTTGTTGGTGCCTAAGAAGGATGCAACATGGAGGATGTGTGTAGATTATCGAGCTATTAACAATATTACAGTAAAGTACCACCATCCTATTCCTAGGCTAGATGATATGCTTGATGAATTGCATGGGTCTTATGTGTTCTTAAAAATTGATCTTAAGAGTGGATACCATCAAATTAGGATGAAAAAAGGTGATGAATGGAAAACTGCATTTAAAACAAAATATGTTTGTATGAATGGTTAGTTATGCCTTTCGGATTAACTAATGCACCTAGTACTTTCATGCAACTTATGAACCATATTTTGTGTGCTATCATTCAAAAGAATTTAAAAACTTGGGAAGATTATTTGCTACATGTTGAATTTGCTTATAACAGAAGTATTCATTGTGCAACTAAGTTTTCACCGTTTAAAATTGCTTATAGTTTTAATCCATCGACTCCTTTGGATTTAACTCCTTTACCTTTGAGTAAGCGTGTTAACTTAGATGGCAAATAAAAAGCTGAATTTGTGAGATAGATTCATGAGAAGGCATGGATGAACATAGAAAAGAGAATCGAGCAATATGCTAAACATGCTAATAAGGGCCACAAATAGGTTATGTTTGAACCAGGAGATTGGGTGTGGTTGCACATGAGAAAGGAATGCTCTCTCAAACACCGACGTTCTAAATTTCTTCTGAGGGGTGATGGACCATTTCAAGTGGTGGAGCATATTGATGACAATGCCTACAGGCTTGATTTACCGGGTGAGTATGGTTTTAGTGCTAGTTTTAATGTTTCTAATTTATCTCCTTTTGATGTAGGTGACGATTTGAGGACAAATCCTTTTCAAGAGGGGGAGAATGATGGAAACAAGGGAGCTAATCAGACTAGGGCTTCACAAGCTGATCCAATTCAAGTTCCAAGCGGTCCTATCACAAGAGCTCAAGCTAAGAAGTTTAAGGAAACGATCAATGGCTTAGTCTGAGTAGTCCAAAAGGAAGAGCTGAACATGTTCACTACTGATGGTGAACTAAGTTTGGGCAAGAGCGCGCATGCGGTGCACATGAATGGAAGGTGCGCACAAGTTGGGCAAGCGTGCATGGATCTGGCAAGGGCGCACGCAGATGGAAGGCACACCCAGATATAGCATGCATGCATGCAAAAGGCAATCAATCCAAATCTGGCACGCACGCGCACAGAAGGCAAGTTAGCTCAGATCCGACTCACGCATGTGCAGAAGGCAAGTCAGCCCAAATCCGACACGTGCATGCGCAGAAGGCAAGTCCGTGCGCATTCGACAAGCGCACGCATGGATGGAAGGCGTGCATAGATAGAGAAGGCATGTGCATGAACTAGTGGACGAAGGATAGACCATGTGTGCATGGCGGCCTTTTGCATGGGATAGGCGTGAATGCATGGGATGGGCGTGAGTGGGGGCTTTCCTTATTTTTCCTTTCTATATTTTAATTTCCTTATTTTTTCTTTCCTTATTTTAATTTAGGATTTGAATGTAATCAGCCTATAAATAAGCATTTTTCAACATGAATGAGAATTCAATTCCTTCTGGTGAGAAAACGTGTTTTCTTGGTTCTTAAAAAGACTCTTGTGAACTTACAAAGATATTCTTGTGGTGTTCAACAACCTACCTTATCACTTTGATCCTTGGGAGTTTCTTGAGTTTCTTGGTATAGCGTCTCAACAAATCATGGCTTTGGTTCTTATCTTGCTAAGTAACAGGTCAAAGTCCATCCTTTCGAAACTTGTTCTTGTAGATCTGGAGTTCTGTTCCATATTTCGATATCGGGTTTCACCACGTTGTGGGCGAGGTTCGTATCACTTAGTCCACCCAATTGGAGCCATGCTTTCATTTCGAGACTGAATCAACCCAATTAGATTCCTGCTCAGAATTGCGCCTTAGTCGACCCAATTGGAGCCATGCTCTTGTTTTGAGCCTGGCTTGACCTAATTACATTCTTGCTCTGTATCAAGCCTCAGTCAACCCAATTGAAGCCATGCTCTTAATTTGACCCTAACATGACCCAATTGGATTCCTGATCCAAATCGAGCTTCAGTAGACCTAATTGGAACCATGCTCTTGTTTTGAGCCTAAATCAACCCAATTCTATTCCTGCTCCAAATCGAGCCTCACTCGACCCAATCATGGCTGCGATTCGAGCCTAACTTGGCCCAATTGTATTCCTGATCCGAATACAAGCCTCAATTGATCCAATTGGAGCAATGCTCTCAATTTGAGCCTAACTCAACCCAATTGGATTCCTACACCGTATCGAACCTCAGTAGACCCAATAGGAGCCATGCTCTTGTTTCGAGCCTGAATCAACCCAATTAGATTCCTGCTTTGAATCAAGCCTAACTCGACCCAATTGAAGCCATGGTCTCAATTTGAGCCTAACTCAATTGGATTCCTGCTCCAAATAGAACCTTAATAGCCCCAATTGAAGCCATTCTCTTGTTTTGAGCCTAAATCGACCCAATTAGATTCCTGCTCCGAATGACCCAATTGGATTCCTACTCCAAATCAAGCCTTAGTAGACCTAAAAGGAGCCCTCTCCTTTCGAGCTTAATCAACCTAATTAGATTCCTACCTTGAATCGAGCCTTAGTTGACTCAATTGAAGCCATGGTCTCGATTCAAGCCTGTCTAAACCCTATTGGATTACTGCTCCGAATCGAGCCTCAATGGACCCAATTAGAACCATAACTCATTTTGAGGCTGAATCGACCTAATTAAATTTTTGCTCCGAATTGAGCCTCAATTGAGCCAATTGGAGCCATGCTCTCATTTCGAGCCTGGCTTGATCCAATTGGATTCCTGCTTGGAATCGAGCCTTAGTCGACCCAATTAGAGTGATGCTCTCAATTTAAGCCTGGCTTCATCCAATTGGATTCCTACTTTGAATCGAGCCTTAGTCGACCCAATTGGAGTGATGCTCTCAATTCGAGCCTGACTCGACCCAATTGGATTACTGCTATAAATTGAGCCTTAGTAGATTCAGTTGGAGCCATGCTCTCATTTCGAGCCTATATCGACCCACTTAGATTCCTGCTCAGACTCGAGCCTCAGTCAACCCAATTGGATCCATGCTCTCGTTTCGAGCCTGGCTCGACCTAATTGGATTCCTACACTGTATCGAGCCTCAGTCGACCTAATTGGAGCCATGCTCTCAACTTAAGGCTAACTTGACCCAATTGGATTTCTGCTTTAAATCGAGCCTCAGTAGACACAATTAGTGCCATGCTTTTGTTTTGAGCCTGAATCAACTGAATTAGATTTTTACTCCGAATTGAGCCTCACTCGACACAGTTGGAGCCATGGTAATGATTTGAGCCTGACTCAACCCAATAGGATTTTTGCTCCGAATCGATCCTCAATCGACCCAATTGCAGCCTTGCTCTCATCTTGAGTTTGGCTCAACCCAATAGATTCCTACTCTATATCGAGCCTCAGTCGACCCAATTGGAGCTATGCCCTTAATTTGAGGCTAACTCAACCCAATGGATTCCTTCTTTGAATCGAGCCTTAGTAGACCCAATTAGTGCCATGCTTTCATTTTTGAGCCTGAATTGATCCAATTAGATTCCTACTCCAGATCGAGCATCACTTCAGACAATTGGAGCCATGGTAATGATTCGAGCCTGGCTCAACCCAATTGAATTCCTACTCTAAATTGAACTTCAGCCAACCCAATTAGATTCCTGCTCTATATCAAGCCTCAGTCGACCCAATTGGAGCCATGCCCTCAATTCGAAGCAGACTTGACCCAATTAGATTCCTGCTCTAAATCGAGCCTCAGTAGACCCAATTGGTGCCATGCTCTCGTTTTGAGCCTAAATCGACTTTATTAGAATCCTACTCTGAATCAAGCCTCACTTGAGACAATTGGAGCCATGGTAATGATTCAAGCCTAGTTTAACCCAATTGGATTCCTACACTATCAAACCTCAGCCGACCAAATTGTAGCCATGCTCTCGTCTCGAGCCTAGCTCGACCCAATTGGAGCCATGCTCTCCATTGGAGCCTGACTCGACCAAATTGGATTCCTGCTCCGAATCAAGCCTTAGTAGACCCAATAGGAGCTATGCTCTTGTTTCGAGCCTGAATAAACCCAATTTGATTCATGCTCTGAATCAAGCATCACCTGACCCAATTTGGGCCAAGGTTGCGATTCAAGCTTGACTCAACCCAATTGGACTCCTACTCCAAATATGAGCCTCAGTCGATCCAATTGGAGCAATGCTCTCAATTTGAGCCTAACTCGATCTAATAGGATTCCTACTTTGAATCGAACCTCAGAAGATCCAATAGGAGCCATGCTTTTGTTTCAAGCCTAAATTGATCCAATTAAATTCCTACTTCCAATCGAGTCTCAGTCGACCCAACTAAAGCCATGGTCTCAAATTGAGCCTGACTCAACCTAATTGGATTCTTACTCTGAATCAAGCCTCACTCGACTCAATTGGAGCCATGGTCACAATTTGAGCCTCTCAACCCAATTGGATTCCTGCTCCAAATTGAGCCTTAGTAGACCCAATTGGAGCCATGATTTTGTTTCGAGCCTATATTGACCCAATTAGATTCCTGCTTAGAATCGAGCCTTAGTTGACCTAATTGGAGCCATGCTCTCAATTCAAGCCTTGATCAATCCATTAGATTCCTGCTTCAAATCTAGCCTCAGTCAACCCAATTGGAGTTGTACTCTCAATTCAAGCCTGACTCGACCCAATTCGATTACTACTCCGAATAGAGCCTCAATCATGCCAATTGGAGTCTTGCTCTCATTTTGAGCCTATCTTAACCTAGTTGGATTCCTATTTTGAATCAAGCCTTAGTCGACCCAATTGGAGCTATGCTCTCTTTTTAAGCCTAAATCGACCCAATTCGATTCCTGCTCTGAATCGAGCCTCAATCGAGCCAATTGGAGCCATGCTCTCATTTCAAGCCTGAATTAACACAATTAGATTTCTGCTCCAAATCAAGCCTTACTCGACCCAATTGGAGCCATTGTTGCGATTTGAGCCTAACTCGATCCAATTGGATTCTTGCACCAAATTGAACCACAGTAGACCCAATTAGAGCCATGCTTTCATTTCAAGCCTGTATTGACCTAATTAGATTCCTGCTCAGAATCCAACCTTAATTGACCCAATTGGAGTCATGTTCTTGCTTCAAGCCTGGCTTGACCCAATTGGATTCCTGCTTCGTACGAGCCTCATTCAACCCAATTGGAGCCATGCTCTCAATTTGAGCCTGGCTCTATCCAATTCAATTCCTGCTTGGAATCAAGTCTTAATAGACCCAATTTGTGCCATGCTCTTGTTTCGAGCTTGATGAACCCAATTCAATTCTTGCTCCGAATCGAGCCTCACTTGACCCAAATTGGGCCATGGTCGTAATTCAAGCCTAACTCGACCCAATTAGATTTCTTCTTCAAATATGAGCCTCAGTCGACCCAATTGGAGCAATGATCTCAATTTGAGCCTAACTCAATCCAGTTGGATTCCTACTCCGAATCGAGCCTCAATAGACCCAATAAGAGCCATGCTTTCATTTCAAGCCTATATTGACCTAATTAGATTCCTGTTCCGAATAGAGCCTCACTCGCGACCCAACTGAAGCCATGGTCTCGATTCCAACCTGACTCAACCTAATTGGAGCCTTACTCTCACTCACCTTTGGATATCAAAGTTATGGGGCTCTTGATGTAGTGAGCTAAGGCATCTACCATTTTCCTATATCGATTGATTAGGAATTGCAAAGAGAGTAACACTAATTAACTCTAGAAGATGCACATAGAAATATGTTATAGAACTCGCCTTCATGTACTAGCTGCTAGGATTCTTGCTCAATTGGATTCTTGCTCTGAATCAAGCCTTAGTCAACCCAAATAGAGCCCTGCTCTCCATTTGAACCTGACTCAACCTAATTGGATCACTGCTCTGAATTAAACCTTAGTAGACCTAACTGGAACCATGCTCTCGTTTTGAACCTAAATTGACTCAATTAGATTCCTTCTCTGAATGGAGCCTTAATCGACCCAATTGGAGCTTGTTTCAAACCTAAATCGACACAATTAGATTCTAGCTCTAAATGGAGCCCGAGTTAACCTAATTGGAGCCATGCTCTTGATTCGAACCCAACCTGACCCAATTGGATTCCTGCTTTGAATCAAGCCTCAGTAGACCCAAAAGGAGCCATGCTCTCATTTTGAGCTTGAATTGGCCTAATTAGATTCTAGCTTCAAATTGAACCTCAGTAGACCTAATCGAAGCCATGGTCTCAATTTGAGCCTAACTTTACCTAATTGGATTCTTGCTCGAATTGAGTCTTAATGGACCCAATTGGAGACACACTCTCATTTCAAGCCTAAATCAACCTAATTAGATTCCTGCTCCAAATCGAGCCTCGGTCAATCCAATTAGAGCCATACTCTCATTTTGAGCCTGAATTGACTCAATTCGATTCCTACTTCGAATCGAGCCTTACTCGACCCAGTTGGAGCCATGTTGTGATTCAAGCCTGACTCAACCTGATTGGATTCCTGCTTCAAATTGAGTCTCACTCGACCTAATTGGAGCCAAGCTCTCATTTCGAGCCTAGCTTGATCCAATTGGATTCCTACTCCAAATTGAGCCTTAGTCGATCCAATTAGAGCCACATTCTCACTTCTAGCATGACTCAACCTAGTTGGATTCCTTCTTTGACTTGAGCCTCAGTAGACCCAACAGGAACCACGCTCTCCTTTCGATCCTGAGTCAATCAAATTAGATTCCTCCTCCAAATCGAGCCTCAATTGATCCAATTGGAGCCATGGTCATGATTCAAGCTAGACTTGACCCAATTAGATTCTTGCTCTGAATTGAGCCTTGTTGACCCAATTGGAGCCATGTTCTCGTTTCGAGCCTGAATCGACCAAATTAGATTCCTGACCTGAATCGAGCCTCAATTGACACAATTGGAGCCATGCTCTTATTTCGAGCCTGTCTTAACCCAATTGAATTCCTGCTCCGAATTGAGCCCTAGTCAACCCAATTGGAATCATGCTCTTATTTTGAACCTAAATTGACCCAATTCGATTCCTACTTCGAATCGAGCCTCAATCGAGTTAATTGGAGCCATGCTCTCATTTTGAGCCTTAATCGATACAATTAGATTCCTGCTTCGAATCGAGCCTTAGTCAGCCTAATTGGAGCCATGGTCGCAATTTGAGCTTGACTCAACCTAATTGGATTCTTGCTCTGAATCGAGCCTTAGTAGACCCAATTAGAGCCATACTTTCATTTTGAGCTTGTATCGACCCAATTAGATTCCTACTTAAAATTGAGCTTCAATCAACCCAATTGGAGCTATGCTCTCATTTTGAGCCTGGCTTGACCCAATTGAATTCTTGCTCCAAATCGAGCCTTACTCAACTCAATTGGAGCCATGCTCTCAATTAGAGCCTGATTCGACCCAATTGGATTCTTGCTTCAAATCAAGCCTCTGTAGACCCAATCGAATTCTTGCTCTGAATTGAGCCTCAATCGATATTATTGCAGCCATGCTCTTATCTCGAGCCTAGCTCGACCCAATTAGATTCCTACTCCGTATCGAGCCTCACTTGACCCAATTAGAGCCATACTCTCAATTCGAACTTGACTCAACCCAATTGGTGCCATGCTCTCATTCTAAGCTCAAATTGACCCAATTAGATTCCTATTCCGAATCAAGCCTCACTCGACATAATTGGAGCTATGGTCATGATTCGAGCCGGGCTCAACCCAATTAGATTCCTGCTCTGAATCAAGCCTCAGCCGATACAATTGTAGCCATGCTCTTATCTCGAGCCTAGCTCAATCCAATTAGATTCCTGCACCAAATTGAGCCTCAGTCGACCCAATTAGAGGGAGCCATGCTCTAATTTTAAGCCTAAATCGACCCAATTAAATTCCTACTCAAAATTGAGCCTTAGTGGACCCAACTGGAGCCATGGCCTTGATTCGAGCTGGACTCTACCCAACTGGATTCGAGCTTCAAATCAAGCCTTAGTAGACCCAATTAGAGCCATGCTCTCATTTTAAGCCTGAATAACCCTTTTTAATTCCTACTTCAAATTGAGCCTCACGACACAGTTGTAGCCATGGTTGTGATTTGAGCCTAACTCGATCCAATTGGATTCTTGCTCTGAATAGAGCCTTAGTAGACACAATTAGAGCCATGCTCTTGTTTTGAACCTGAATCAACCCAATTAGATTCTTGCTTTGAATGGAGCGTTAGTCGACCCAATTGAAGCCATGCTCTCATTTTGAGCTTGCAACAACCCTATTAGATTCTTGCTCTGAATTGAGCCTCAATCGAACCAATTGGAGCCATGCTCTCACTTCGAGCCTAGCTCGAATCAATTGGATTCCTGCTCCATATTGAGACTCAGTTGACCCAATTAAGCCATGCTTTCAATTCAAGCCTAACTCAACCCAATTGGATTCCTACTTCGAATCGAGCCTTAATAGACACAATTAGAGCCATGCTCTCGTTTCGAACCTAAATTGACCCAATTAGATTCCTGCTCCGAATGGAGCACTAGTTGACCCAATTGGAACCATGCTCTCGTTTCGAACCTAAATTGACCCAATTAGATTCCTGCTCTAAATGGAGCCCCAGTTGAGCCAATTGGAGCCATGCTCTCGATTTGAACCTGACTTGACCTAATTGGATTCCTACTTTGAATCGAGCCTCAGTAAATGTCAAACCCAAATCAAGTCCTATTTGGACCATTGCTCTAAGATTGGGTTGGATAAAACTTACATCAAACCTGAGTCAGCTCCAATTTAAAGCATTGATCCAAGATTTGGTTCGATCAAATTAAACCAAACCTGAATCAAGTTCAATGTAGAGCATTGATGTAATAGTAAGTTGGATCAAACTAAGATCAAACCTAAATAAAGTTCAATCGAAAGCATTGCTCTAAGATTGGGTCAGATGGAACCAAAATCAAACCCAAATTAAGTTTAATCTAGAGTGTTTCTCTAAGATTGGATCAGATAAGATCAAACCAGATCAAGTCCAATCTGGAGCATTTCCCTGACATAGGATTGGATCAAACTTAGATCAAATCCGAGTTAAGTCCAACCTATAGCGTTGCTCTAAGTTTAGGTTGGATCAAAATTAGATCAAATTCAAGTAAACTCCAATCATGAGCATTGCTTCAAGATCGGGTTGGATGAAACTTAGATCAAACTTGAATCAAATTCAATTCGAAGCATTGCTTCAAGATCGAGTGAGATTGGACCCAGATCAGTTATGATTGAAGTTTAATATGGCGCATTGCTAAATGATCAAGCTAGATATTACGTAGATTGAACCTGAATCAAGGTTGATATAAAGCGTTACTACATGATTGGACCAGATCTAAGCTCGATCAAGCCTCGATGAAGTTTAATCTTAAGCGTTGGTTCATGATCGTGCCAAATCAAGCCCGAATCATATTATATAATGTTGGCCCAAGATCAAGTTGGATCAAACTCGAATGAAGTTCAATCTGGAGTGTTGTTCGAGATCAAGCTCGATCAAATCCAGATCGATCCTGAATCAAGTCCAATATGAAGCATTAGTACAAGTTTGGGATAAATCAAACCAAGATCAAATTGGAATAAATTCCTTCTGGAGCATTGCTCCAAGATTGGATTGGATCAAACTTAGATCAAATCAAAATCAAGTTAAATATGAAGCGCTATAGCAAGATTGGGTTAAATTAAACCAAGAACAAGTTTAATCTAAAGCATTGCTCCAAGATCGAGTATGATCAAACTTAGAGCAAATCCGAATCTGGTCCAATCTAAAGCGTTGCTCCAAGATTGGGTTGGACAAACTTAGATCAAACCCAAATCAAGTCCAATCTAGCATGTTGCTCTAAGATTGAGCTGGATCAAATTTAGTTCAAATCTGGATCAGGTCCAATTAAAGCATTGCTCTAAGATCAGGTTCAATCTAGAGCTTTGCTCTAATATTGGATTGGATCAAACTTAGATCAAATACAAATCAGATCTAGTATAGAGTATTGCTCAAAGTTCGGATTGGATCAAACTTGAATTAGGTCCAATTTGGAGCATTGCTCTGAGATCAGAATCGATCAAACCAAGATCAAACCCAAATCAAGTCTAATCTATAGCGTTGCTCCAAGATCGAGTTGGATCAAACTTAGATCAAACTTGAATGAAATCCAATCTGAAGCATTGTTCCAATATTGGGTCAGATCAAACTTAGATCAATCTTGAATCAAGTTCAATTTGGAGTGTTGCCCTAAGGTTAGGTTGGATCTAACTTAGATCAAACCTGAATCAAGTTCAATCTAGAGCATTACTTGAAGATCGAGTTGGAACAAATTTAGATCAAATGCAAATTGAGATTAGTCTGAAGCGTTGCTCTAAGATCAGTAAGACCAAATCAAGTTCAAACCTAAATCAATTTCAATATGGAGCATTGCTCCAAGATCGGATTAAATCAAACTTAAATCAAACCTAAATCAAGTCCAATCTAGAGCATTACTCAAAGATCAGATTGAATTAAACTTAGATCAAACCCAAATCAGGTCCAATCAAGAGCATTACTTTAAGATTGAGATCGATCAAACTAAGGTCAAACCAAAATCAACTTAAATTTAGAGTGTTGCTTCAAAATTGGGTTTGATCAAACTTAGGTCAAACCCAAATAAAGTCCAATCTAGAGCTTTGCTCCAAGATTAGATTAGATTAAACTTAAATTAAACCTGAATCAAATAAAAGTTCAACCTAGAGTGTTGCTTTAAGATCGAGCTAGATTGAGCCTAAATCAAGTCCAGTCTAGAGAGTTGCTCCAAAATCAGGTTGGATTAAACTTAGATTTGATTTGAATCAAGTTCAATCTAAAGCATTACTCGAAGATCAGGCAACATCAAACTAAGATTAAACTCAAATTAGGTTCAATCTAGAGCGTAACTCCATGATCGTACCAAATTTAAACAAGATTATGCTTGAATGAAGTTTAATCTAGAGCGTTGCTATAAGATTGGGCCAAATCTAACATAAATTGAGCCCAAATCATATTTAATTAGGATTGTTTCTCCATAATCGAACTAGATCTAACCTACATCAAGCCTAAATGAAGTTCAGTGTGGAGCATTGCTCCAAGATCAAGTTAGATCAAGCCCGAATCAAGTTCAATCTGAAGCATTGCTCCAAGATCAAGTTGGATCAAACTTAGATCAAAGTTAAATCGAGTCCAATCTAGAGCGTTGTTCCAAGATTAGGATAGATTATTTTAGATCAAACTTGAGTCAAGTTCAATCTGCAGCATTGCTCCAAGATCGAGTTAGATAAAACTTAGATCAAATTCAAATCAAATCCAATCTAGAGCGTTGCTCCAATAAGGGGTTAGATCAAATTAGATCAAACCCGAATAGAGTGCAACCTAGATCATTGCCTTAAGATTGGATTGGATAAAACTTATATCAAATCCAAGTAAAGTCCAATATGGAGCATCGCTCCAAGATAAGGTTAAAAATCAAACTTAGATCAAATCTGAATCAAGTCTAATCTGGAGCATTACTCCAAGATCGGGTTAGATTAAACTTAGATCAAACTCGTAAAAGTTAAATTTAGAGCATTGCTCCAAGATTGGTTCAGATCAAATTAAGATTAAGCTCAAATCAAGTTGCTACATTAAATAACTTAGATTGAGCCTGAATCAAGTTTAACCAGGAGCGCTAGTTGATAATCAGATCAAATCTAACAGAGATCAAGCCCAACTGAAGTCCAAGCAATCCTCCAAGATCGGGCTAGATCAAGTCCGAATCAAGTCCAATTTGGAGTGCTGCTCTAAGATCAAATTGGATTAAACTTAAGATCAAACCCAAATCAAGTCCAATCTAGAGCTTTGATCCAAGATCAAGTTGGATCAAACTTTTATCAAACCCGAATCAAGTTCAATATGAAGCATTACTCCAAAATTGAGTTGGATTAAACTTAGATCAAAGTTGAATCAAGTCCAATATAGAGCATTGCTCCAAGATCAGGATACATTAAATCAGATCAAATCTAAATCAAGTTCAATTTGGAGTGTAGCCCTAAGATCAAGTTAGATCAAAATTAGATCAAATCTAAATCAAGTCCAATTTAGAGCATTGCTTCAAGATCAGGTTAGATCAAACATAGATCAAATTAGATCAAATACATATCTAATACAATCAGAAGCATTGCCCCAATAGCAAATTAGATCAAACTTAGATCAAACCCAAATAAAGTCCAATTTGGAGGGTTGCTCTAAGATCGGATTGGATCAAACTTAGATCTAAGCCCAAATCAAATTCAATATGAAGTGTTTCTCCAAGAATAAGGTTGATTAAACCAAAATCAAACCCAAATCAAGTCCAATTTGAAGAGTTTCTCCAAAATTGGGTTGGATCAAAATTAAATCAAACTCAAATCAAGTTTAATTTGGAGCATTGCTCCAAGATCGGATTGGATCAAACTTAAATCAAACCCAAATCAAGCCTAATTTGGAGTATTGCTCCAAGATTGGGTCGGATCAAACTTAGATCAAACCTGAATCATGTCCAATCCAGAGAGTTGCTCTAAGATCGGGTCGAATCAAACTTAGATCAAACCCGAATCAAGTCCTATCTGGAGAGTTGGTTCAAACTTAGATTAAACTTAAATCAAATCCAATATCGAGCATTACACTCAGATCCGATTGGATCAAGCTTAGATCAAACCCAAATCAAGTCAAATTTAGAGCGATGCTCTTCGCCACTGGTACCTTTATTGGTACTCAAACGACCTTAACAACGACCTGGATAAACACAGTCTAAATTCGCAATTCCCACATTAAGGCGAAGTCCTACCTAAGATGCTATCCTTTCACGGGAGATGATTCAAAGAGCATGCAGCAAGTATAACCTATGATGAAAAGCACTAACTAAGGACTAAAGGAAACAAAAAAGGATAGCTTTTGTCTCAAGCCTCAATCAATCCAACTAGATTCCTGCACCGAATGGAGCCTTAGCCGACCCAATTATAGCCATGCTCTCCATTCAAGCCTGATTCGATCCAATTGGATTTGTGCTTGAAATCGAGCTTCAGTCCACCCAATTGGACCATGCTCTCATTTTTAGCCTAACGTGACCCAGTTGGATTTCTACTTTGAATTAAGTCTCAGTCAACCCAATTAGAGCGATAGGCTCATTTCGAGCATAACCAGACCCAATTAGATTCTTACTTCAAATAGAGCCTCGGTCGACCTAGTTGGAGCCATGCTCTTGATTTAGGCTTGAGACAAGAGCATGGCTCCAATTGGATCGGGTGAGGTTTGAAACAAGAGCATTGCTCCAACTACGTTGACTGAGGCTCCATTCAGAGAAGGAATCTAATTGGGTTCATTGAGGTTTGAGACAAAAGCATGGCTCCAATTGGCTTGGTTGATGCTCGAAATGAGAGCATATCTCCAAGTGGGTCAATTGAGGCTCCATTCGAAGCAGGAATCCGATTGGGTTGAGTCAGTCGACCCAATTCAAGCAATTCTCTCGTTTTGAGCCTCAACCGAACCAATTGGAGCCAAGGTCTTGTCTCAAGCCTCAATCAACCCAATTCGATTCCTACTCTGAATGGAGCCTCAATCGACCCAATTGGAGCAATGCTCTCATTTTCAGTCTTAGCCAAATCAATTGGAGCCATGATCATGCAAACCAATATAGTAAAGGAAAGGGAATGTACCTCTATTATCTTTCAATCAGGCAAGTGCTCCCACGAGACAAGAGGCTTTACTATTCCCATGAAATAAAAGGCTTCACTCTTTCATCACACGACTTGAGAAGTAGTATTGACCCTCTCTATTATTTTGTTCTCCCTAAATCAAATACCTAAACAATTTATTGGGCCCTTCAAAGTTTATAAAAAGAAAAAAAGGATACACTGCACCCTAATAACCCATTTCAAGAGTTATCGGCTCTCTAGTGGAACCTTAAAGGCATTAAGTAATCACTCCCTAATGCTCACAAGCTCTCCAGAACACTGAATTCCCAAACCAACTTAGAGACTTTAACTCGCTAGTGGTACCTTCATTGGCACTCAAACCACCTTAACAACGACCCAGTTAAACACGGTCTAAACTCATAATTCCCACATTAAGATGAAGCCCTACCTAAGATGCTATCCTTTCATAGGAGATGGTTAAAAGAGCATGTAGCAAGAATAACCTATGATGGAAAGCACTAACTGAGGACTATAGGAAACAAAAAAGGACATCTCTTGTCTCAAGCCTCAATTAATCCAACTAGATTCCTACACCTAATGGAGCCTCAATCGACCCAGTTGGATCCATGCTCTCGATTCGAGCCTGACTCGATCCAATTGGATTCCTAGTCAAAATCAAGCTTCAGTCAACCCAATTGGACCCATGCTCTCATTTTTAGCCTAACGTGACCTAGTGGATTACTGCTCTGAATCGAGTCTCAGTTGACCCAATTGGAGTGATAGGCTCATTTCGAGCCTATCTCAACCCAATTAGATTCCTACTTCAAATGGAGCCTCGGTCGATCCAATTGGAGCCATGCTCTTGATTGAGGCTTGAGACAAGAGCATGGCTCCAATTGGATTGGGTGAGGCTTGAAATAAGAGCATTGCTCCAACTGGGTCGACTGAAGCTCTATTTGGAGCAGGTATCTAACTAGGTTCATTGAGGCTTGAGACAAGATCATGGCTCCAATTGGTTTGGCTAAGACTCGAAGCGAGAGCATATCTCCAACTGGGTCAATTGAGGCTCCATTCGAAGTAGGAATCCTATTGGGTAGAGTCATTGGCACTCAAACCACCTTATCAACGACCTGGTTAAACACGGTCTAAACTCATAATTCTCACATCAAGGCAAAGTCCTACCTAAGATACTATCCTTCGTGGGAGATGGTTTAAAGAGCATGCAGCGAGCATAACCTACGATGGAAAGCACTAACTGAGGACTATTAGAAAACAAAAAAAGGACAGCTCTTGTCTCAAGCCTCAATCAATCCAATTAGATTTCTACACCGAATGGAGCCTCAGCCGACCCAGTTGGATCCATGCTCTCGATTCGAGCTTGACTCGATACAATCGGATTCCTTATTGAAATCGAGCTTCAGTCGACCCAATTGGACCCATGCTCTCATTTTTAGCTTAACGTGACCCAATTGGATTCCTGCTCTGAATCGAGTCTCAATCGACCCAATTGGAGCGATAGGCTCGTTTCGAGCCTAACTCAACCCAATTGGATTCCTACCTCAAATGAAGCCTCGATCGACCCAATTGGATTCCTACCTCAAATGAAGCCCCGATCAACCCAATTGGAGCCATTTTCTTGATTGAAGCTTGAGACAAGAGCATGGCTCCAATTGGATCGGGTGAGGCTTGAAACAAGAGCATTGCTTCAACTGGGTCGACTAAGGCTCCATTTGGAGCAGGAATCTAATTGGGTTCATTGAGGCTTGAGACAAGAGCATGGCTCCAATTGGTTTGGCTGAGACTCGAAGTGAGAGCTGTCCAACTGGGTCAATTGAGGCTCCATTCGAAGCAAGAATCCTATTGGGTTGAGTCAGTCGACCTAGTTGGAGCAATTCTCTCGTTTTGAGCCTCAATAGAACCAGTTGGAGCCATGATCTTGTCTCAAGCTTCAATCAACCCAATTCGATTCCTGCTCCAAATGGAGCCTCAGTCGACCCAGTTGGAGCAATGCTCTTGTTTCGAGCCTCAGCCAAATCAATTGGAGCCATGACCATGCAAACCAATACAGTAAAGAAAAGGGAACGTATCTTTGTTATCTTTCAATTAGGCAAGTCCTCCCACGAGACAAGAGGCTTTACTCTTCCCACAAAATAAAAGGCTTCACCTTAGTATTGACCCTCGTTGTTATGCTATTCTCCCTAAATCAAATACCTAAACAATTCATAGGGCCCTTCAAAGTTTATAAAGAGAAAAGGATACACTGCATCTTGATAACCCATCTCAATAGTTATCGGCTCGCTAGTGGAATCTTCAAGGCTTGAAGTAATCACTCCCCAATGCTCACGAGCTGTCTAGAACACCGGATTTGCATACCAACTTAGAGACTCTTGCCCGCCAGTGGTACCTTCATTGGCACTCAAACCACCTTAACAACGATCCGGTTAAATATGGTTTAAACTCATAATTCCTGCATCAAGGCGAACTCCTACCTAAGATGCTATCCTTTCACAGAAGATGATTCAAAGAGCATGCAGCAAGCATAACCTACGATGGAAAGCACTAACTGAGGACTACAAGAAACAAAAAAGGATAGCTCTTGTCTTAAGCCTCAATCAATCCAACTAGATTCCTGCACCGAATGGAAACTCAGCCGACCCAGTTGTAGCCATGCTCTCGATTTGAGCCTGATTCGATCAAATCGGATTCCTGGTTGGAATCGAGCTTCAGTCGACCCAATTGGACCCATAAATTCATTATCAGTCTAACATGACCCAGTTGGATTCTTGCTCTGAATCGAGTCTCAGTCGACCCAATTGGACCGATAGGCTCGTTTGGAGCCTAACCTGACCCAATTAGATTCCTACTTCAAATGGAGCCTTGATCGACCTAGTTGGAGCCATGCTCTTGATTGAGGCTTGAGACAAGAGCATGGCTCCAATTGTATCGGGTGAGGCTTGAAACAAGAGAAGTGCTCCAACTGGGTCGACTGAGGCTCCATTCGGAGTAGGAATCTAATTGGGTTCATTGAGGTTTGAGACAAAAGCATGGCTCCAATTGGTTTGGCTGAGGCTCGAAATGAGAGCATATCTCCAGCTGGGTCAATTGAGGCTCCATTCAAATCAAGAATCCGATTGGGTTGAGTCTGTTGACCCAATTGGAGCAATTCTCTCATTTTTAGCCTTAATCGAATTAATTGGAGCCAAGGTCTTGTTTTAAGCCTTAATCAACCCAATTTGATTCCTGCTCCGAATGGAGCCAGTCAACCCAATTGGAGCAATGCTCTCATTTCAAGTCTCAACCAAATCAATTGGAGCCATGACCATGCAAACCAACACAGTAAAGGAAAATGAATGTACCTCTGTTATCTTTCAATCAGGCAAGTGTTCCCATAAGACAAGAGGCTTTACTCTTCCCACGAAATAAAAGGCTTCACTCTTCCGTCACACGACTTAAGAAGTAGTATTGACCCTCTCTATTATATTGTTCTCCCTAAATCAAATACCTAAACAATTCATGGGGCCCTTCAAAGTTTATAAAGAGAAAAGGATATACACTGCAACCTGATAACCCATCTCAAGAGTTATCGGCTCGCTAGTGGAACCTACAAGGCTTCAAGTAATCACTCCCCAATGCTCATGAGCTCTCCAGAACACCGAATTCATAGACCAACTTAGGGACTCTAGCTCGCCAGTGGTACCTTTATTGGTACTCAAACGACCTTAACAACGACCTGGATAAACACGGTCTAAACTCGCAATTCCCACATCAAGGCGAAGTCCTGCCTAAGATGCTATCCTTTCATGGGAGATGATTCAAAGAGCATGCAGCAAGTATAACCTATGATGAAAAGCACTAACTAAGGACTAAAGGAAACAAAAAAGGATAGCTCTTGTCTCAAGCCTCAATCAATCCAACTAGATTCCTACACCGAATGGAGCCTCAGCCGACCCAATTGTAGCCATGCTCTCCATTCAAGCCTGATTCGATCCAATTGGATTCCTGCTTGAAATCGAGCTTCAGTCCACCCAATTGGACCCATGCTCTCATTTTTAGCCTAACGTGACCCAGTTGGATTTCTGCTCTGAATTAAGTCTCAGTTGATCCAATTGGAGTGATAGGCTCATTTCGAGCCTAACCTAACCCAATTAGATTCCTACTTCAAATGGAGCCTCGGTCGACCTAGTTGGAGCCATGCTCTTGATTTAGGCTTGAGACAAGAGCACGGCTCCAATTGGATCGGGTGAGGTTTGAAACAAGAGCATTGCTCCAACTGCATCGATAGAGGCTCCATTCAGAGAAGGAATCTAATTGGGTTCATTAAGGTTTGAGACAAAAGTATGGCTCCAATTGGCTTGGTTGATGCTCAAAACAAGAGCATATCTCCAAGTGGGTCAATTGAGGCTCCATTCGAAGCAAGAATCCGATTGGGTTGAGTCAGTCGACCCAATTGGAACAATTCTCTCATTTTGAGCCTCAACCGAACCAATTGGAGCCAAGGTCTTGTCTCAAGCCTCAATCAACCCAATTCGATTCCTACTCTGAATGGAGCCTCAATCGACCCAATTGGAGCAATGCTCTCATTTTTAGTCTTAGCCAAATCAATTGGAGCCATGATCATGCAAACCAATATAGTAAAGGAAAGGGAATGTACCTCTATTATCTTTCAATCAGGCAAGTGCTCCCACGAGACAAGAGGCTTTACTATTCCCACGAAATAAAAGGCTTCACTCTTTCGTCACACAACTTGAGAAGTAGTATTGACCCTCTCTATTATTTTGTTCTCCCTAAATCAAATACCTAAACAATTTATTGGGCCCTTCAAAGTTTATAAAAAGAAAAAAAGGATACACTGCACCCTAATAACCCATTTCAAGAGTTATCGGCTCTCTAGTGGAACCTTAAAGGCATTAAGTAATCACTCCCTAATGCTCATGAGCTCTCCAGAACACTGAATTCCCAAACCAACTTAGAGACTTTAACTCGCCAGTGGTACCTTCATTGGCACTCAAACCACCTTAACAATGACCCAGTTAAACACGGTCTAAACTCACAATTCCCACATTAAGATGAAGCCCTACCTAAGATGCTATCCTTTCACAGGAGATGGTTAAAAGAGCATGTAGCAAGAATAACCTATGATGGAAAGCACTAACTGAGGACTACAGGAAACAAAAAAGGACATCTCTTGTCTCAAGCCTCAATTAATCCAACTAGATTCCTACACCTAATGGAGCCTCAATCGACCTAGTTGGATCCATGCTCTCGATTCGAGCCTGACTCGATCCAATTGGATTCCTGGTCAAAATCAAGCTTCAGTCAACCCAATTGGACCCATGCTCTCATTTTTAGCCTAACGTGACCTAGTGGATTACTGCTCTGAATCGAGTCTCAGTTGACCCAATTGGAGTGATAGGCTCATTTCGAGCCTATCTCGACCCAATTAGATTCCTACTTCAAATGGAGCCTCGGTCGATCCAATTGGAGCCATGCTCTTGATTGAGGCTTGAGACAAGAGCATGGCTCCAATTGGATCGGGTGAGGCTTGAAACAAGAGCATTGCTCCAACTGAGTCGACTGAAGCTCCATTCGGAGCAGGTATCTAACTAGGTTCATTAAGGCTTGAGACAAGATCATGGCTCCAATTGGTTTGGCTAAGACTCGAAGTGAGAGCATATCTCCAACTGGGTCAATTGAGGCTCCATTCAAAGTAGGAATCCTATTGGGTAGAGTCATTGGCACTCAAACCACCTTATCAATGACCTGGTTAAACACGGTCTAAACTCGTAATTCTCACATCAAAGCGAAGTCCTACCTAAGATACTATCCTTCGCGGGAGATGGTTTAAAGAGCATGCAGCGAGCATAACCTACGATGGAAAGCACTAACTGAGGACTATTAGAAAACAAAAAAAGGACAGCTCTTGTCTCAAGCCTCAATCAATCCAATTAGATTTCTACACCGAATGGAGCCTCAGCCGACCCAGTTGGATCCATGCTCTCGATTCGAGCCTGACTTGATACAATCGGATTCCTTATTGAAATCAAGCTTCAGTCAACCCAATTGGACCCATGCTCTCATTTTCAGCTTAACGCGATCTAATTGAATTCCTGCTCTGAATCGAGTCTCAGTCGACCCAATTGGAGCGATAGGCTCGTTTCGAGCCTAACTTGACCCAATTGGATTCCTACCTCAAATGAAGCCTCGATTGACCCAATTGGAGCCATTTTCTTGATTGAGGCTTGAGACAAGAGCATGGCTCCAATTGGATTGGGTGAGGCTTGAAACAAGAGCATTGCTCCAACTGAGTCGACTGAAGCTCCATTCGGAGCAGGTATCTAACTAGGTTCATTAAGGCTTGAGACAAGATCATGGCTCCAATTGGTTTGGCTAAGACTCGAAGCGAGAGCATATCTCCAACTGGGTCAATTGAGGCTCCATTCGAAGTAGGAATCCTATTGGGTAGAGTCATTGGCACTCAAACCACCTTATCAACGACCTGGTTAAACACGGTCTAAACTCGTAATTCTCACATCAAGGCGAAGTCCTACCTAAGATACTATCCTTCGTGGGAGATGGTTTAAAGAGCATGCAGCGAGCATAACCTACGATGGAAAGCACTAACTGAGGACTATTAGAAAACAAAAAAAGGACAGCTCTTGTCTCAAGCCTCAATCAATCCAATTAGATTTCTACACCGAATGGAGCCTCAGCCGACCCAGTTGGATCCATGCTCTCGATTCGAGCCTGACTAGATACAATCGGATTCCTTATTGAAATCGAGCTTCAGTCGACCCAATTGGACCCATGCTCTCATTTTCAGCTTAACGCGACCCAATTGGATTCCTGCTCTGAATCGAGTCTCAGTCGACCCAATTGGAGCGATAGGCTCGTTTCGAGACTAACTCGACCCAATTGGATTCCTACCTCAAATGAAGCCTCGATCGACCCAATTGGAGCCATTTTCTTGATTGAGGCTTGAGACAAGAGCATGGCTCCAATTGGATCGGGTGAGGCTTGAAACAAGAGCATTGCTTCAACTGGGTCGACTAAGGCTCCATTTGGAGCAGGAATCTAATTGGGTTCATTGAGGCTTGAGACAAGAGCATGGCTCCAATTGGTTTGGCTGAGACTCGAAGCGAGAGCTATCCAACTGGGTCAATTGAGGCTCCATTCGAAGCAAGAATCCTATTGGGTTGAGTCAGTCGACCTAGTTGGAGCAATTCTCTCATTTTGAGCCTCAACCGAACCAATTGGAGCCATGATCTTGTCTCAAGCTTCAATCAACCCAATTCGATTCCTGCTCCAAATGGAGCCTCAGTCGACCCAGTTGGAGCAATGCTCTCATTTCGAGCCTTAGCCAAATCAATTGGAGCCATGACCATGCAAACCAATACAGTAAAGAAAAGGGAACGTATCTCTGTTATCTTTCAATTAGGCAAGTCCTCCCACGAGACAAGAGGCTTTACTCTTCCCATGAAATAAAAGGCTTCACCTTAGTATTGACCCTCGTTGTTATGCTATTCTCCCTAAATCAAATACCTAAACAATTCATAGGGCCCTTCAAAGTTTATAAAGAGAAAAGGATACACTGCATCTTGATAACCCATCTCAATAGTTATCGGCTCGCTAGTGGAATCTTCAAGGCTTGAAGTAATCACTCCCCAATGCTCATGAGCTATCTAGAACACCGGATTTGCATACCAACTTAGAAACTCTTGCTCGCCAGTGGTACCTTCATTGGCACTCAAACCACCTTAACAACGATCCGGTTAAATATGGTTTAAACTCATAATTCCTGCATCAAGGCAAACTCCTACCTAAGATGCTATCCTTTCACAGAAGATGATTCAAAGAGCATGCAGCAAGCATAACCTACGATGGAAAGCACTAACTGAGGACTACAAGAAACAAAAAAGGATAGCTCTTGTCTTAAGCCTCAATCAATCCAACTAGATTCCTGCACCGAATGGAAACTCAGCCGACCCAGTTGTAGCCATGCTCTCGATTTGAGCCTGATTCGATCAAATTGGATTCCTGGTCAGAATCGAGCTTCAGTCGACCCAATTGGACCCATAAATTCATTATCAGTCTAATGTGACCCAGTTGGATTCTTGCTCTGAATCGAGTCTCAGTCGACCCAATTGGACCGATAGGCTCGTTTGGAGCCTAACCTGACCCAATTAGATTCCTACTTCAAATGGAGCCTTGATCGACCTAGTTGGAGCCATGCTCTTGATTGAGGCTTGAGACAAGAGCATGGCTCCAATTGTATCGGGTGAGGCTTGAAACAAGAGAAGTGCTCCAACTGGGTCGACTGAGGCTCCATTCAGAGCAGGAATCTAATTGGGTTCATTGAGGTTTGAGACAAAAGCATGGCTCCAATTGGTTTGGCTGAGGCCCGAAATGAGAGCATATCTCCAGCTGGGTCAATTGAGGCTCCATTCAAATCAAGAATCCGATTGGGTTGAGTCCGTTGACCCAATTGGAGCAATTCTCTCATTTTTAGCCTCAACCGAATCAATTGGAGCCAAGGTCTTGTCTTAAGCCTTAATCAACCCAATTCGATTCCTGCTCCGAATGGAGCCAGTCAACCCAATTGGAGCAATGCTCTCATTTCAAGTCTCAACCAAATCAATTGGAGCCATGACCATGCAAACCAACACAGTAAAGGAAAATGAATGTACCTCTGTTATCTTTCAATCAGGCAAGTGTTCCCATAAGACAAGAGGCTTTACTCTTCCCACGAAATAAAAGGCTTCACTCTTCCGTCACACGACTTAAGAAGTAGTATTGACCCTCTCTATTATATTGTTCTCCCTAAATCAAATACCTAAACAATTCATGGGGCCCTTCAAAGTTTATAAAGAGAAAAGGATATACACTGCAACCTGATAACCCATCTCAAGAGTTATCGGCTCGCTAGTGGAACCTACAAGGCTTCAAGTAATCACTCCCCAATGCTCATGAGCTCTCCAGAACACCGAATTCATAGACCAACTTAGGGACTCTAGCTCGCCAGTGGTACCTTTATTGGTACTCAAACGACCTTAACAACGACCTGGATAAACACGGTCTAAACTCGCAATTCCCACATCAAGGCGAAGTCCTGCCTAAGATGCTATCCTTTCATGGGAGATGATTCAAAGAGCATGCAGCAAGTATAACCTATGATGAAAAGCACTAACTAAGGACTAAAGGAAACAAAAAAGGATAGCTCTTGTCTCAAGCCTCAATCAATCCAACTAGATTCCTGCACCGAATGGAGCCTCAGCCGACCCAATTGTAGCCATGCTCTCCATTCAAGCCTGATTCGATCCAATTGGATTCCTGCTTGAAATCGAGCTTCAGTCCACCCAATTGGACCTATGCTCTCATTTTTAGCCTAACGTGACCCAGTTGGATTTCTACTTTGAATTAAGTCTCAGTCGACCCAATTGGAGCGATAGGCTCATTTCGAGCCTAACCAGACCCAATTAGATTCTTACTTCAAATGGAGCCTCGGTCGACCTAGTTGGAGCCATGCTCTTGATTTAGGCTTGAGACAAGAGCATGGCTCCAATTGGATCGGGTGAGGTTTGAAACAAGAGCATTGCTCCAACTGCGTCGACAGAGGCTCCATTCAAAGAAGGAATCTAATTGGGTTCATTGAGGTTTGAGACAAAAGTATGGCTCCAATTGGCTTGGTTGATGCTCGAAACGAGAGCATATCTCCAAGTGGGTCAACTGAGGCTCCATTCGAAGCAGGAATCCGATTGGGTTGAGTCAGTCGACCCAATTGGAACAATTCTCTCATTTTGAGCCTCAACCGAACCAATTGGAGCCAAGGTCTTGTCTCAAGCCTCAATCAACCCAATTCGATTCCTACTCTGAATGGAGCCTCAATCGACCCAATTGGAGCAATGCTCTCGTTTTCAATCTTAGCCAAATCAATTGGAGCCATGATCATGCAAACCAATATAGTAAAGGAAAGGGAATGTACCTCTATTATCTTTCAATCAGGCAAGTGCTCCCACGAGACAAGAGGCTTTACTATTCCCACAAAATAAAAGGCTTCACTCTTTCGTCACACGACTTGAGAAGTAGTATTGACCCTCTCTATTATTTTGTTCTCCCTAAATCAAATACCTAAATAATTTATTGGGCCCTTCAAAGTTTATAAAAAGAAAAAAAGGATACACTGCACCCTAATAACCCATTTCAAGAGTTATCGGCTCTCTAGTGGAACCTTAAAGGCATTAAGTAATCACTCCCTAATGCTCACGAGCTCTCCAAAACACTGAATTCCCAAACCAACTTAGAGACTTTAACTTGCCAGTGGTACCTTCATTGGCACTCAAGCCACCTTAACAACGACCCAGTTAAACATGATCTAAACTCACAATTCCCACATTAAGATGAAGCCCTACCTAAGATGCTATCCTTTCATAGGAGATGGTTAAAAGAGCATGTAGCAAGAATAACCTACGATGGAAAGCACTAACTGAGGACTACAGGAAACAAAAAAGGACATCTCTTGTCTCAAGCCTCAATTAATCCAACTAGATTCCTACACCTAATGGAGCCTCAATCGACCCAGTTGGATCCATGCTCTCGATTCGAGCCTGACTCGATCCAATTGGATTCCTGGTCAAAATCAAGCTTCAGTCAACCCAATTGGACCCATGCTCTCATTTTTAGCCTAACGTGACCTAGTGGATTACTGCTCTGAATCGAGTCTCAGTTGACCCAATTGGAGTGATAGGCTCATTTCGAGCCTATCTCGACCCAATTAGATTCCTACTTCAAATGGAGCCTCGGTCGATCCAATTGGAGCCATGCTCTTGATTGAGGCTTGAGACAAGAGCATGGCTCCAATTGGATCGGGTGAGGCTTGAAACAAGAGCATTGCTCCAACTGGGTCGACTGAGGCTCCATTCGGAGCAGGTATCTAACTAGGTTCATTGAGGCTTGAGACAAGATCATGGCTCCAATTGGTTTGGCTAAGACTCGAAGCGAGAGCATATCTCCAACTGGGTCAATTGAGGCTCCATTCGAAGTAGGAATCCTATTGGGTAGAGTCATTGGCACTCAAACCACCTTATCAACGACCTGGTTAAACACGGTCTAAACTCATAATTCTCACATCAAGGCGAAGTCCTACCTAAGATACTATCCTTCGCGGGAGATGGTTTAAAGAGCATGCAGCGAGCATAACCTACGATGGAAAGCACTAACTGAGGACTATTAGAAAACAAAAAAAGGACAGCTCTTGTCTCAAGCCTCAATCAATCCAATTAGATTTCTACACCGAATGGAGCCTCAGCCGACCCAGTTGGATCCATGCTCTCGATTCGAGCCTGACTCGATACAATCGGATTCCTTATTGAAATCGAGCTTCAGTCGACCCAATTGGACCCATGCTCTCATTTTTAGCTTAACGCGACCCAATTGGATTCCTGCTCTGAATCGAGTCTCAATCGACCCAATTGGAGCGATAGACTCGTTTCGAGCCTAACACGACCCAATTGGATTCCTACTTCAAATGGAGCCTCGGTCGATCCAATTGGAGCCATGGTCTTGATTGAGGCTTGAGACAAGAGCATGGCTCCAATTGGATCGGGTGAGGCTTGAAACAAGAGCATTGCTCCAACTAGGTCGACTGAGGCTCCATTTGGTGTAGGTATCTAACTGGGTTCATTGAGGCTTGAGACAAGATCATGGCTCCAATTGGTTTGGCTGAGACTCAAAGCGAGAGCTATCCAACTGGGTCAATTGAGGCTCCATTCGAAGCAAGAATCCTATTGGGTTGAGTCAGTCGACCTAGTTGGAGCAATTCTCTCGTTTTGAGCCTCAACCGAACCAATTGGAGCCATGATCTTGTCTCAAGCTTCAATCAACCCAATTCGATTCCTGCTCCAAATGGAGCCTCAGTCGACCCAGTTGGAGCAATGCTCTCGTTTCGAGCCTCAGCCAAATCAATTGGAGCCATGACCATGCAAACCAATACAGTAAAGAAAAGGGAACGTATCTCTATTATCTTTCAATTAGGCAAGTCCTCCCACGAGACAAGAGGCTTTACTCTTCCCACGAAATAAAAGGCTTCACCCTAGTATTGACCCTCGTTGTTATGCTATTCTCCCTAAATCAAATACCTAAACAATTCATAGGGCCCTTCAAAGTTTATAAAGAGAAAAGGATACACTGCATCTTGATAACCCATCTCAATAGTTATCGGCTCGCTAGTGGAATCTTCAAGGCTTGAAGTAATCACTCCCCAATGCTCACGAGCTGTCTAGAACACCGGATTTGCGTACCAACTTAGAAACTCTTGCTCACCAGTGGTACCTTCATTGGCACTCAAACCACCTTAACAACGATCTGGTTAAATATGGTTTAAACTCATAATTCCTGCATCAAGGCGAACTCCTACCTAAGATGCTATCCTTTCACAGAAGATGATTCAAAGAGCATGCAGCAAGCATAACCTACGATGGAAAGCACTAACTGAGGACTACAAGAAACAAAAAAGGATAGCTCTTGTCTTAAGCCTCAATCAATCCAACTAGATTCCTGCACCGAATGGAAACTCAGCCGACCCAGTTGTAGCCATGCTCTCGATTTGAGCCTGATTCGATCAAATCGGATTCCTGGTCAGAATCGAGCTTCAGTCGACCCAATTGGACCCATAAATTCGTTATCAGTCTAACGTGACCCAGTTGGATTCTTGCTCTGAATCGAGTCTCAGTCGACCCAATTGGACCGATAGGCTCGTTTGGAGCCTAACCTGACCCAATTAGATTCCTACTTCAAATGGAGCCTTGATCGACCTAGTTGGAGCCATGCTCTTGATTGAGGCTTGAGACAAGAGCATGGCTCCAATTGTATCGGGTGAGGCTTGAAACAAGAGAAGTGCTCCAACTGGATCGACTGAGGCTCCATTCGGAGCAGGAATCTAATTGGGTTCATTGAGGTTTGAGACAAAAGCATGGCTCCAATTGGTTTGGTTGAGGCCCGAAATGAGAGCATATCTCCAGCTGGGTCAATTGAGGCTCCATTCAAATCAAGAATCCGATTGGGTTGAGTTCGTTGACCCAATTGGAGCAATTCTCTCATTTTTAGCCTCAACCGAATCAATTGGAGCCAAGGTCTTGTCTTAAGCCTTAATCAACCCAATTCAATTCCTGCTCCGAATGGAGCCAGTCAACCCAATTGGAGCAATGCTCTCATTTTAAGTCTCAACCAAATCAATTGGAGCCATGACCATGCAAACCAACACAGTAAAGGAAAATGAATGTACCTCTATTATCTTTCAATCAGGCAAGTGTTCCCATAAGACAAGAGGCTTTACTCTTCCCACGAAATAAAAGGCTTCACTCTTCCATCACACGACTTAAAAAGTAGTATTGACCCTCTCTATTATATTGTTCTCCCTAAATCAAATACCTAAACAATTCATGGGGCCCTTCAAAGTTTATAAAGAGAAAAGGATATACACTGCAACCTGATAACCCATCTCAAGAGTTATCGGCTCACTAGTGAAACCTTTAAGGCTTCAAGTAATCGCTCCCCAATGCTCATGAGCTCTCCAGAACACCAAATTCACAGACCAACTTAGGGACTCTAGCTCACTAGTGGTACCTTTATTGGTACTCAAACGACCTTAACAATGACCTGGATAAACACGGTCTAAACTCGCAATTCCCACATCAAGGCGAAGTCCTACCTAAGATGCTATCCTTTCACGGGAGATGATTCAAAGAGCATCCAGCAAGTATAACCTATGATGAAAAGCACTAACTAAGGACTAAAGGAAACAAAAAAGGATAGCTCTTGTCTCAAGCCTCAATCAATCCAACTAGATTCCTGCACCGAATGGAGCCTCAGCTGACCCAATTGTAGCCATGCTCTCCATTCAGGCCTAATTCGATCTAATTGGATTCCTGCTTGAAATCGAGCTTCAGTCCACCCAATTGGACCTATGCTCTCATTTTTAGCCTAACATGACCCAGTTGGATTTCTACTTTGAATTAAGTGTCAGTCGACACAATTGGAGCGATAGGCTCATTTCGAGCCTAACCAGACCCAATTAGATTCTTACTTCAAATGGAGCCTCGGTCGACCTAGTTGGAGCCATGCTCTTGATTTAGGCTTGAGACAAGAGCATGGCTCCAATTGGATCGGGTGAGGTTTGAAACAAGAGCATTGCTCCAACTGCATCGACAGAGGCTCCATTCAGAGAAGGAATCTAATTGGGTTCGTTGAGGTTTGAGACAAAAGTATGGCTCTAATTAGCTTGGTTGATGCTCGAAATGAGAACATATCTCCAAGTGGGTCAATTGAGGCTCCATTCGAAGCAGGAATCCGATTGGGTTGAGTCAGTCAACCCAATTGGAACAATTCTCTCGTTTTGAGCCTCAACCGAACCAATTGGAGCCAAGGTCTTGTCTCAAGCCTCAATCAACCTAATTCGATTCCTACTCTGAATGGAGCCTCAATCGACCCAATTGGAGCAATGCTCTCATTTTTAGTCTTAGCCAAATCAATTGGAGCCATGATCATGCAAACCAATATAGTAAAGGAAAGGGAATGTACCTCTATTATCTTTCAATCAGGCAAGTGCTTCCATGAGACAAGAGGCTTTACTATTCTCACGAAATAAAAGGCTTCACTCTTTCGTCACACGACTTGAGAAGTAGTATTGACCCTCTCTATTATTTTGTTCTCCCTAAATCAAATACCTAAACAATTTATTAGGCCCTTCAAAGTTTATAAAAAGGAAAAAAGGATACACTGCACCCTAATAACCCATTTCAAGAGTTATCGGCTCTCTAGTGGAACCTTAAAGGCTTAATCACTCCCTAATGCTCACGAGCTCTCCAGAACACTGAATTCCCAAACCAACGTAGAGACTTTAGCTCGCCAGTGTACCTTCATTGGCACTCAAACCACTTTAACAACAATCCGGTTAAACACGGTCTAAACTCACAATTCCCACATTAAGATGAAGCCCTACCTAAGATGCTATCCTTTCACAGGAGATGGTTAAAAGAGCATGTAGCAAGAATAACCTACGATGGAAAGCACTAACTGAGGACTACAGGAAACAAAAAAGGATATCTCTTGCCTCAAGCCTCAATTAATCCAACTAGATTCTTACACCTAATGGAGCCTCAATCGACCCTGTTGGATCCATGCTCTCGATTCAAGCCTGACTCGATCTAATTGGATTCCTGGTCAAAATCAAGCTTCAGTCAACCCAATTGGACCCATGCTCTCGTTTTCAGCCTAATGTGACCTAGTGGATTACTGCTTTGAATCGAGTCTCAGTTGACCCAATTGGAGTGATAGGCTCATTTCGAGCCTGTCTCGACCCAATTAGATTCCTACTTCAAATGGAGCCTCGGTCACAATCCAATTGGAGCCATGCTCTTGATTGAGGCTTGAGACAAGAGCATGGCTCCAATTGGATCGAGTGAGGCTTGAAACAAGAGCATTGCTCCAATTGGGTCGACTGAGGCTCCATTCGGAGTAGGTATCTAACTGGGTTCATTGAGGCTTGAGACAAGATCATGGCTCCAATTGGTTTGGCTAAGACTCGAAGCGAGAGCATATCTCCAACTGGGTCAATTGAGGCTCCATTCAAAGTAGGAATCCTATTGGGTAGAGTCATTGGCACTCAAACCACCTTATCAACGACCTGGTTAAACACGGTCTAAACTCGTAATTCTCACATCAAGGCGAAGTCCTACCTAAGATACTATCCTTCGTGGGAGATGGTTTAAAGAGCATGCAGCGAGCATAACCTACGATGGAAAGCACTAACTGAGGACTATTAGAAAACAAAAAAAGGATAGCCCTTGTCTCAGGCTTCAATCAATCTAATTAGATTTCTACATCGAATGGAGCCTCAGCCGACCCAGTTGGATCCATGCTCTCGATTCGAGACTGACTCGATACAATTGGATTCCTTATTGAAATCGAGCTTCAGTCGACCCAATTGGACCCATGCTCTCATTTTCAGCTTAACGCGACCCAATTGGATTCCTGCTCTGAATCGAGTCTCACTCGACCCAATTGGAGCGATAGGCTCGTTTCGAGCCTAACTCGACCCAATTGGATTCCTACCTCAAATGAAGCCTCGATCGACCCAATTGGAGCCATTTTCTTGATTGAGGATTGAGACAAGAGCATGGCTCCAATTGGATCGGGTGAGGCTTGAAACAAGAGCATTGCTTCAACTGAGTCGACTAAGGCTCCATTTGGAGCAGGAATCTAATTGGGTTCATTGAGGCTTGAGACAAGAGCATGGCTCCAATTAGCTCGGCTGAGGCTCGAAAAGAGAGCATATCTCCAATTAGGTCAACTGAGGCTCCATTCGAAGCAGGAATCCAATTGGGTTGACTCAACCCAGTTGGAGCAATTCTCTCGTTTTGAGCCTCAACCGAACCAATTGGAGCCATGCTCTTGTCTCAAGCCTCAATCAACCCAATTCAATTCTTGCTCCGAATGGAGCCTCAGTCTACCCAATTGGAGCAATGCTCTCGTTTCGAGTCTCAGCCAAATCAATTGGAGCCATGACCATGCAAACCAATACAGCAAAGAAAAGGGAATGTATCTCTATTATCTTTCAATCAAGTCCTCCCATGAGACAAGAGGCTTTACTCTTCCCAAGAAATAAAAAGCTTCACTCTTTTGTCACACGACTTGAGAAGTAGTATTGACCCTCTCTATTAAGCTGTTCTCCCTAAATCAAATACCTAAACAATTGATGGGGCCCTTCAAAGTTTATAAAAAGAAAAGGATACACTGCACCCTAATATCCCATCTCAAGAGTTATCGGCTCACTAGTGGAACCTTCAAGGCTTCAAGTAATCACTCCCCAATGCTCACGAGCTCTCCAGAATGCCGGATTCCCAAACCAACTTAAAGACTTTAGCTCGCTAGTGGTACCTTCATTGGCAGTCAAACCACTTTAACAACAACCCGGTTAATACGGTCTAAACTTGCAATTCTCACATCGAGGCGAAGTCCTACCTAAGATGCTGTCCTTCCGTGGAAGATGGTTCAAAGAGCATGCAGCAAGCATGACCTAAGATATAAAGCACTAACTGAGGACTACTGCAAACAAAAAAAGACAACTCTTGTCTCAAGCCTCAATCAATCTAACAAGATTCTTGCACCGAATGGAGCCTCGATTGACCCAGTTGGATCCATGCACTCGATTCGAGCCTAACTCGATCCAATCAGATTCCTGGTTGAAATCGAGCTTCAGTCGACCAAATTGGACCCATGCTCTCGTTTTCAGCCTAATGCAACCCAATTGGATTCCTGCTCTAAATCAAGTCTTAGTCGACCCAATTGGAGTGATAGGCTCATTTCGAGCCTAACTCGATCTAATTCGATTCCTACTTCAAATGGAGCCTCGGTTAACCCAATTGGAGCCACGCTCTTGATTGAGGCTTGAGACAAGAGCATGCTCCAACTGAGGCTTGACTAAACCCAATTGGAGCAATTCTCTCATTTTGAGCCTCAACCAAACCAATTGGAGCCATGCTCTTATCTCAAGCCTCAATTGATCCAATTCAATTCCTGCTCCAAATGGAGCCTCAGTCGACCCAATTGGAGCAATGCTCTCATTTCGAGTCTCAACCAAATCAATTGGAGCCATGACCATGCAAACTAATAAAGTAAAGGAAAGGAAACGTATCTCTGTTATCTTTCAATCAAGCAAGTCCTCCCATGAGACAAAAGGCTTTACTCTTCTCAAGAAATAAAAGGATTTAATCTTCTGTCATACGACTTGAGAAGTAGTATTGACCCTCTCTATTATGCTGTTCTCCCTAAATCAGATACCTAAATAATTCATGGAGCCCTTCAAAGTTTATAAAGAGAAAAGGATACACTGTACCCTAATAACCCATCTCAAGAGTTATCGGCTCGCTAGTGGAACCTTCAAGGCTTCAAGTAATCACTCCCCAATGCTCACGAGCTCTCCAGAATGCCGGATTCCTAGACCAACCTAGAGACTTTAGCTCGCCAGTGGTACCTTCATTGGCACTAAAACTACCTTAACAACGATCCGGTTAAACACGGTCTAAACTGGCAATTCTCACATCAAGGCAAAGTCTTACCTAAGATGCTATCCTTTCGCGGGAGATGGTTTAAAGAGCATGCAGCAAGCATAACCTACGATGGAAAGCACTAACTGAGGACTACTGGAAACAAAAAAGGATAGCTCTTGTCTCAAGCCTCAATCAATCCAACTAGATTCCTGCACCGAATGGAGCCTCAACCGACCCAATTGGAGCCATGCTCTTGATTCGAGCCTGACTTGATCCAATTGGATTCCTAGTCGGAATCGAGCTTCAGTCGATCTAATTGGACCCATGATCTTGTTTTCAGCCTAACGCGACCCAGTTGGAGCCATGCTCTCGATTCGAGCCTGACTTGATCCAATTGGATTCCTAGTCGGAATCGAGCTTCAGTGGACCCAATTGGCCCCATGATCCCGTTTTTAGCCTAATGCGACCTAGCTGGATTCCTGCTTTGAATCAAATCTCAGTCGGCCCAATTGGAGTGATAGGCTCATTTTGAGCCTAACTTTACCCAATTGGATTCCCGCTTCAAATGCAACCTCAATCAACCTAATTGGAGCCATGCTCTTGATTGAGGCTTGAGACAAGAGCATGGCTCCAATTGGATCGGGTGAGTCTTGAAACAAGAGCATTGCTCCAACTGTGTCGACTGAGGCTCCATTCGGAGCAGAAATTTAATTGGGTTCACTGAGGCTTGAGACAAGAGCATGGCTCGAATTGGTTTGGCTGAGTCTCGAAACGGGAGCATATCTCCAACTGGGTCAACTAAGGCTCCATTCGAAGCAAGAATCTAACTGGGTTGAGTCAGTTGACCCAGTTGAAGCAATTCTCTCATTTTGAGCCTCAACCGAACTAATTCGAGCCATGCTCTTGTCTTAAGCCTCAATCAACCCAAGTCAATTCCGGATCCAAATGGAGCTTCAGTCGACCCAGTTGGAGCAATGCTCTCGTTTTGAGCCTCAGCCAAATCAATTGGAGCCATGACCATGCAAACCAATACTGTAAAGAAAAGGGAATCTATCTCTGTTATCTTTCAATCAGGCAAGTCCTCCCATGAGATAAGAGGCTCTACTCTTCCCACGAAATAAAAGGCTTTACTCTTCTGTGACATGACTTGAGAAGTAGTATTGACCCTCTCTATTATGCTGTTCTCCCTAAATCAAATACCTAAACAATTGATGGGGCCCTTCAAAGTTTATAAAGAGAAAAGGATACACGGTCTAAACTCGCAATTCCCACATCAAGGCGAACTACTAGCTAAGATGCTGTCCTTTCATGAGAGATAATTCAAAGAATATACAGCAAGCATATCTTACGATGGAAAGCACTAACTGAGGACTATAGGAAACAAAAAAGGATAGCTCTTGTCTCAAGCATCAATCGATCCAATTCAATTCCTGCTCCGAATGGAGCCTCAGTCAACCCAGTTGGAGCCATACTCTCGATTCAAGCATAACTCCATCCAATCGGATTCCTGATTGGAATCGAGTTTCAGTTGACCCAATTGGACCCATTCTCTCATTTTTAGCCTAACGTGATCCAGTTGGATTCCTGCTTTGAATCGAGTCTCAGTCGGCCCAATTGGAGTGATAGGCTCGTTTTGAGCCTATCTTGACCCAATTGGATTCCTACTTCAAATGCAGCCTCGGTCAACCAATTGAATTGAGGCTTGAGACAAGTGCATGGCTCCAATTGGATCGGGTGAGGCTTGAAACAAGAGCATTGCTCCAACTGGGTCAACTAAGGCTCTATTTGGAGCAGGAATCTAATTGGATTCATTGAGGCTTGAGATAATAACATGGCTCCAATTGGTTCGGTTGATGCTCGAAATGAGAGCATATCTCCAACTGGGTCAACTGAGGCTCCATTCGAAGCATGAATCCAATTGGGTTGAGTTAGTCAACCTAGTTGGAGCAACTCTCTCGTTTTGAGCCTCAACCAAACCAATTGGAGCCATGCTCTTGTCTCAAGCCTCAGTCAACCCAATTCGATTACTACTCCGAATGGAGCCTAAGTCGACCCAGTTGGAGCAATGTTCTCGTTTCGAGCCTCAGTCGAATCAATTGGAGCCATGACCTTGCAAACCAATACAGTAAAGAAAAGGGAATGTATCTCTATTATCTTTCAATCAGGCAAGTCCTTCAACAAGACAAGAGGCTTTACTCTTCTGTGACACGACTTGAGAAGTAGTATTGACCCTCTTTATTATGCTGTTCTCCCTAAATCAAATACCTAAACAATTCATGGGGGCCCTTCAAAGTTTATAAAGAGAAAAGCGTATACTGCACCCTAATAACCCATCTCAAGAGTTATCGGTTCGCCAGTGGAACCTTCAAGGCTTCAAGTAATCACTCCCTGATGCTCACAAGCTCTCTAGAACACTGGATTCCAAGACCAACTTAGAGACTCTAGCTCGCTAGTGGGATCTTAATAACGACTCAGTTAAACACGGTCTAAACTCGCAATTCCCACATCAAGGCGAAGTCCTACCTAAGATGTTGTCCTTTCACGGGAGATGGTTCAAAGAGCTACAATGGAAAGCACTAACGGAGGACTATAGGAAACAAAAAAGGGCAGCTCTTGTCTCAAGCCTCAATCAATCCAACTAGATTCCTGCATTGAATGGAGCCTCAACCGACCCAGTTGGAGCCATGCTCTCGATTCGAGTCTGACTTGATCCAATCGGATTTTTGGTCAGAATCGAGCTTTTGTCGACCCAATTGGACCCATATTCTCGTTTTCAGCCTAACACGACCCAGTTGGATTCCTGCTCTGAATCGAGTCTCAGTCGACCCAATTGGAGCGATAGGCTCGTTTCGAGCCTAACTCGACCCAATTGGATTCCTACTTCAAATGGAGCCTTGATCGGCCCAATTGGAGCCATGCTCTTGATTGAGGCTTGACACAAGAGCATGGCTCCAATTGGATCAGGTAAGGCTTGAAACAAGAGCATTGTTCCAACTAGGACGACTGAGGCTCCATTCGAAGCAGAAATCTAATTAGGTTCATTGAGGCTTGAGACAATAGCATGGCTCTAGTTGGCTCGGCTGAGGCTCGAAACGAGAGCATATCTCCAACTGGGTCAACTGAGGCTCCATTCAAAGCAGGAATCCAATTGGGTTGAGTCAGTCAACCACTCTCTCGTTTTGAGCCTTAACTGAACCAATTGGAGCCATGCTCTTGTAGCAAGCCTCAATCAACCCAATTTGATTCCTGCTCTGAATGAAGCATCAGTCGATCCAGTTGGAGCCATCCTCTCGATTCAAGCCTAACTCCATCGAATTGGATTCCTGGTCGGAATCGAGCTTTAGTTGACCCAATTTGACCCATGCTCTCATTTTCAGCCTAACGCAACCCAGTGGGATTCCTGCTCTGAATCAAGTCTCAATCGACCCAATTGGAGCGATAGGCTCGTTTCGAGCCTAACTTAACCCAATTGGATTCCTACTTCAAATGGAGCCTCGGTCGACCCAATTGGAGCCATGCTTTTGATTGAGGCTTGAGACAAGAGCACGGCTCCAATTGGATCGGGTGAGTCTTGAAACAAGAGTATTGCTCCAACTGAGTCGGCTGAGGCTCCATTCGGAGCAAAAATCTAATCGGGTTCATTGAGGCTTGAGACAAGAGCATGGCTCCAATTGGTTCAATTGAGGCTCGAAATGAGAGCATATCTCCAACTGGATCAACTGAGGCTCCATTTGAAGCAGGAATCCAATTAGGTTGAGTCAGTCGACCTAGTTGGAGCAGCTCTTTAGTTTTGAGCCTCAACCGAAGCAATTGGAGCCATGCTCTTGTCTCCTCCAGATTGGACTTTATTTGGGTTTGACCTATGTTTCATCTAACCCAATCTTGGAGAAATGCTTTAGATTGGACTTCATTCGGGTTTGATCTAATTTTGATCTAACCCCACCTTGGAGGAATGCTCCATATTGGATTTTAATCGAGTTCGATCTAATCTGATCTCGGAGAAATGCTCTAGATTGGTTTTAATTTATATTTGATCTAAGTTTGATCTACCCTGATTTGGGAGCAATGCTCTAGATTGGACTTGATTTGGGTTTGATCAGACCTTGATCAAACCCAATCTTAGAGTAACACTCCAGATTTAGCTTGATTCATATTTGATCTAATTTTGATCTAATCTGAGCTTAGAGTGATGCTCCAGATTGAACTTTATTCAGCTTTGATCAGGTTGGATCCAATGCTCTAGATTGGACTTGATTTGGGTTTGATCAAACCTTGATCAAACCCAATCTTAAAGTAACACTTCAGATTTAGCTTGATTCATATTTGATCTAATTTTGATCCAATCCGAGCTTAGAGTGATGCTCCATATTGAACTTTATTCAGCTTTGATCTAAGTTTGATCCAACCTGATCTTAAAGCAATGCACCAGATTAAACTTGATTTGGATTTGATTTAATTTGATTGAACCAAATCTTGCAGCAATGCTCTAGATTGGACTTGATTTGTCTTTGGCTTAAGTTTGATTGAACCTGATCTTCGAGAAATGCTTTACATTGGACATGATTTGGTTTAATCTTGATTTGATGTAACCTGAACTTGGAGCAACGCTGCAAATTGAACTTTATTTGGGCTTGATCTACATTTGATCTATCCTGATCTTGGAGCAATGCTCTACATTGAACTTGTTTCAGATTTGATCTAATTTAGTCTAAATTTGATCCAACCCGATCTTAGAGCAATGCTCCATACTGTACTTAATTCGGGTTTGATCTAAGTTTATCTAACCTGATCTTGGAGAAACATTGGACTTGATTCGGGTTTGATATAAGTTTCATCCAACCCAATCTTGGAGCAATGCTCTTTATTGGAGTTGATTTGAATTTGTGATCCGACCTATACTGGGAACAACGCTCTAGATTGGACTTAATTTAGATTTGATCTAAGCTTGATCTGACCTGATCTTCAAGAAATGCTCCAGATCAAACTTGATCTCATTTGATCTAAGATTGATCCAACTCGATTTTAGAGTGATGCTCTAGATTGAAGTTGATTTGCATTTGATTTTGGTTTAATTTGACCTGATCTTGGAGTAACGCTCTAGATTGAACTTAATTTACATTTGATCTTGGTTCTTTGACCTATTTTTAGAGCAACACTGCAGATTAAACTTTATTCAGGTTTGATCTTAGTTTGATCCAACTCAATGTTACATCAATGCTTTAGATTGAACTTGATTTGGGTTTGATTTGATTTGATTGAACCAGATCTTGGATCAATGCTTTACATTGGAGTTAATTTGGGTTTGATGTAAGTTTTATTTAGCCCAATCTTGGAGCAATAGTCCATATTAGACTTGATTTGAGTTTGATCTTATTTTGATCTAACCTGATCTTGGAGCAACACTCCAAATTGAAATTTAATTGGGTTTGCTCAATGTTTAATCCAACACGATCTTGGAGCAATGCTCCAGATTATACTTGATCAAGTTTGATCTAATTTGATCGATGTTTGATCCATCGATCTTAGAGAAATGCTCCATATTTGACTTGATTTTGGTTTGATTTAAGTTTGATCTAACCCGATCTTAGAGCAATGCTCCAACTTGGATTTGACTAAGGTTTGGTTTAATTTTGATCCAATCCAATTTTGGAGCAATGCTCTAAATTAGGCTTGATTCGGGTATGATCTAAGTTTGATTCAACCAGATCTTGGAGCAATACTCCAGATTGGGCTTGATTAGGTTTTGATCTAAGTTTGATCCAACCTGATGTTGGAGCAACGCTCTAACTTGGACTTGATTTGGGTTTGACCTAAGTTTGATTCGACCCCATCTTATAGAAATGCTCCAGATTGAACTTGATTTGATTACGATTTGACTTGATTTTGAAGCAATGCTCTAGATTGAACTTCATTCAGGCTTGATCTAATCCAATCATGGAGCAATACTTTAGATTTAACTTCATTCGGGTTTGATCTAAGTTTGATATCCGATCTTAGAGCAATGCCTCAGATTGGACTTTATTCAGGTTTGATCTTAGCTTGATCCAATTCGATCTTAGAGCAATGCCTTAGATTGGACTTTATTCGGGTTTGATCTTAGTTTGATCTAACCCAAACTTGTATCAATGCCTCAGATTCGACTTGATTTAGGATTGGTATTGGCTTGATCTAGCTCGATTTTAGGGCAATGTTGTAGATTGAATTTGATTCGGGTTTGATTTAGGTTTGATTCCACCCAATCTTGGAGCAACGCTCTAGATTAGAATTGATTTAGATTTGATCAAAATTTGATCCAACCTAACATTGTAGTAATGCTCTATATTGAAATTGATTCAGGTTTGACGTTATTTGATTTGACCCGATCATGGAGACATGCTCTAAATTAAACTCGATTCGGACTTAATTTTAGTTTGATCTAATCCAATATTGGAGCAATGCTCTAAATTAGTAATGCTCCTAATTTAACTTGATTCAGCTTCGATCTTACTTTGATCTAACTCGACCTTGAAGCAATGCTTCAGAATATACTTGATTTGGGCTCAATCTTATTTTGAACTGACCCAATCTTGGAGTAATGCTCCAGATGGACTTGATCTGGGTTTGATCTAAGTTTAATTCAACCCAATCTTAGGGCAACATTCTAGATTTGACTTGATTTCGATTTGATCTAAATTGATCCACCTTATCTTAGAGCAATGCTTCATGTTAGACATGATTCGGGTTTAATCTAAGTTTGATCTTGTCCGATCTTGGAGCAACACTCCAGATTAAGCTTGATTTTGGTTTGATCTAACACGATCTTGCAGCAACGCTTTAAATTCAACTTGATTTTGGTTTGATCTAGTTAGATCCAATCTGATCTTAGAGGAACACTCTAGATTGGAATTTATTCAACTTTGATTTCAAACGAACTTGTGCCAATGCTCTAGATTGGACTTGATTCGGGATTGATCTTGGTTTTTTCAAATCCGATCTCGAAGCAATGCTCTATATTGAACTTGATTTAGGTTTGATCTTAGCTTGATCTTGGTTTGATCCAACCCGATCTTAAGGCAACTCTTTAAATAGAACATGATTCAAGCTTGATCTCTCACGATCTTTGACCAACGCTCTAGATTAAACTTTATTAGGGCTCGATCGAAGTTAGATCTGGTCCAATCATGTAGTAATGCTCTAGATCAAACATTATTTAGCTCGATCTAAGTAATATCTGGCTTTATCATTTAGCAATGTTCTACATTAAAACTTCATACGGGCCTAATCTGGGTTCAATCTGGCCCGATCATGGATCAATGCTCCAATTGAACTTAATCTGGGTTTGATCTCACCATATCTTGGAGCAATGCTCTAGATTTAACTTGATTCGGGTTTAATCTAAGTTTCATCCAATCCAATCTTGGAGCAATGCTCCTGATTGGAGTTAATTCGAATTTGATCTAAGTTTGATCCAACCTATACTTAGAGCAACGCTCTAGATTGGACTTAATTCAGATTTAATCTAAGTTTGATCCAATCTGTTCTTCGAGAAATGCTCTAGGTTAAAATTGATCTGATTTGGTCTAAGATTAATCCAAAATGATCTTAGAGCAATGCTCCAGATTGGACTTTATTCGGGTTTGACCTAAGTTTGATCTGACTTAATCTTAGAGTAATTCTCCTAATTGAATTTGGTTTGGGTTTGATCTTATAATCTGACCCAATCATGGAGCACCCCTCCATATTGAGCTTGATTCAAGTAAGATATTAGTTTCATCTAACTCGATCTCAGAGCGATGCTCAAGATTACACTTGATTCGAGCTCGATCTTGGTTTGAACTAACCCAATCTTGGTACAATGCTCCATATTGAACTTAATTTGAGTTAATCTTCATTTAATCTAACCCAATCTTGGAGCAACGCTCCAGATTGAATTTGATTCATATTTAATTTAAGTTTGATCCAGCTTGATCTTGGGGTAATGCTCTAGATTTGACTTGATTAGGCTTTGATCTAAATTTGATCATATCCAACCTTGGAGCAATGCTCTAGATTGGACTTGATTCAGCTTTGATCTAAATTTGATCCTATGCAACCTTGGAGCATTGCTCCATATTGGACTTGATTTTGGTTTCATCTAAACTTCTTGATCCAACATGATCTTGGAGCAATGCTCTAGATTGGATTTGATTCTAGTTCGATCTAAGTTTGATCCGACCCTATTTTGGAGCAATACTCTAGATTAGACTTAATTTGGGTTTGATCTAAGTTTGATCCAATCTGATCTTAGAGCAACTTTCCAAATTGGGCTTGCTTTATATTTAATCTCAGTTTGATCGAACCTAATCTTAGAGCAATGCACTAGATTGAATTTGGTTTGGATTAGATCTAAGTTTAATCCAACTCGATCTTATAGCAGCACTGCAAATTAGACTTGATTCAAGTTTGTTTTAAGTTTGGTCCAACCCGATCTTAGAGCAACACTCCCCATTGGATTAGATTTGGGTTTGATCTAAGTTTGATCCAATCCGATCATGGAGCAATGCTCTAAATTGGACTTGATTTGGATTAGATCTAATTTTGATTTAATCCGATCTTAGAGCTATGCTCCAGAATTAACTTGATTCTGGTTTGACCTAACTTAATCTACCCGATCTTGGAGCAATACTCCATATTGGACTTTATTAAGCTTTGATCTAAGTTTGATTCAATCCGATCTTGGAGCAATGCTCCAGACTGAACTTAATTTGAGTTTGATCAAAGTTTGATCAACCTGATCTTAGAGCAACACTCTATATTGAACTTGATTCGGATTTAATTTAAGTTTGATCCAACTCGATCTTAGAGCAGCACTCCATATTGGACTTGATTCAAACTCAATCTATCATGATCTTGGAGCAATGCTCCAAATTAAACTTCAGTCACGCTTGATCTTGGTTAGATTTGATCTAATTATGGACAGAGCTCTTGGTTAAACTTGATTCAGGCTCGATTTAAGTTAGACTTAGCCCAATCATGCTGTAACACTTTTTATTACATTTCATTTAGCAACTTGATTTGAGTTTGATCTTAGTTTGATCTAACCATATCTTGGAGCAATGCTGCAGATTGAACTTGGTTCAATTTTAATCTAATTTTGATCCAACTCGAACATGGAGCAATGCTCCGAATTGAACTTGATTTGGGTTTGATCTAAGTTTGATGCAACCAGATCTTTGAGAAACGCTTCAGGTTAGACTTGATTCAAGTTTGATCTAAGATTAATCCTATCTGACCTTGGAGCATTGCTCCATATTGGAATTGATTTGGGTTTCATCTAAGCTTCTTGATCCAACCCGATCTTAGAGCAATGCTCTAGATTGGATTTAATTCTAGTTCGATCTAAGTTTGATCCATCCCAATTTTGGAGCAATACTCCAGATTAGACCTAATTTGGGTTTGATCTAAGTTTGATCCAATATGATCTTAGAGCAACTTTCCAAATTGGGCTTGCTTTAGGTTTGATCTTAGTTTGATCGAACCCAATCTTGAAGCAATGCACTAGATTGAATTTGATTTGGATTAGATCTAAGTTTGATCCAACTCGATCTTATAGCAGCGCTGCAAATTAGACTTTATTCAAGTTTGATTTAAGTTTGATCCAACCCGATCTTAGAGCAACGCTCCCAATTGGATTACATTTGGGTTTGATCTAAGTTTGATCCAATCCGATCATGGAACAATGCTCCAGATTGGACTTGATTTAGATTTGATCTAATTTTGATTTAATTCGATCTTAGAGCTATGCTCTAGATTTAACTTGATTCTGGTTTGATCTAACTTAAGCTACCCAATCTTGGAGCAATGCTCCATATTGAACTTTATTCAACTTTGATCTAAGTTTGATTCAATTCGATCTTGGAGCAATGCTCTAGACTAAACTTAATTTGAGTTTGATCAAAGTTTGATCAACCTGATCTTAGAGCAACACTCTACATTGAACTTGATTCGGATTTAATCTAAGTTTGATCCAACTCGATCTTAGAGCAATGCTCCAGATTGGACTTGATTCAAGCTCAATCTATCATGATTTTGGAGCAACGCTCCAAATTGAACTTCAGTCACGCATGATCTTGGTTAGATTTGATCTGATTATGGACACAGCTCTTAGTTAAACTTAATTCAGGCTCGATTTAAGTTAGATTTAGCCCAATCATGTTGTAACGCTTTTTATTACATTTCATTCAACAACTTGATTTGAGTTTGATCTTAGTTTGATCTAACCATATCTTGGAGCAATGCTGCAGATTGAACTTGATTCAATTTTAATCTAATTTTGATCCAACTCGAACATACAACAATGCTCCAAATTGGACTTGATTTGGGTTTGATCTAAGTTTGATACAACCCGTTCTTTGAGAAACGCTTCAGGTTAGATTTGATTCGGGTTTGATCTAAGATTAATCCTATCCAACCTTGGAGCATTGCTCCATATTGGAGTTGATTTGGGTTTCATCTAAGCTTCTTGATCCAACCCAATCTTGGAGCAATTCTCTAGATTGGATTTAATTCTAGTTCGATCTAAGTTTGATCCATCCCGATTTTAGAGTAATACTCCAGATTGGACCTAATTTGGGTTTGATCTAAGTTTGATCCAATCTGATCTTAGAGTTCCAAATTGGGCTTGCTTTAGGTTTGATCTTAGTTTGATCGAACCAATCTTGAAGCAATGCACTAGATTGAATTTGATTTGGATTAGATCTAAGTTTGATCCAACTCGATCTTATAGCAGCGCTGCAAATTAGACTTTATTCAAGTTTGATTTAAGTTTGATCCAACCTGATCTTAGAGCAACACTCCCAATTGGATTACATTTGGGTTTGATCTAAGTTTGATCCAATCTGATCATGGAGCAATGCTCCAGATTGGACTTGATTTGGATTTGATCTAATTTTGATTTAATTTGATCTTAGAGCTATGCTCCAGATTTAACTTGATTTGGTTTGATCTAACTTAATCTACCCGATCTTGGAGCAATGCCCCATATTGGATTTTATTCAGCTTTGATCTAAGTTTGATTCAATCCAATCTTGGAGTAATGCTCTAGACTGAACTTGATTTGAGTTTGATCAAAGTTTGATCAACCTGATCTTCGAGCAACACTCTATATTGAACTTGATTCAGATTTGATCTAAGTTTGATCCAATCCGATCTTAGAGCAACGCTCTAGATTGGACTTGATTCAAGCTCAATCTATCATGATCTTGGAGCAACACTCCAGATTAAACTTCAATCACGCTTGATCTTTGTTAGATTTGATCTGATTATGGATACAACTCTTGGTTAAACTTGATTCAAGCTCCATTTAAGTTAGATTTGGCCCAATCATGTTGTAATGCTTTTTATTACATTTCATTCAGCAACTTGATTTGAGTTTGAACTTAGTTTGATCTAACCATATCTTGGAGCAATGCTGCAGATTGAACTTGATTCAGTTTTAGTCTAATTTTGATCCAACTCGAACATGGAGCAATTCTTCGAATTGGACTAAATTTGGGTTTAATCTAAGTTTGATACAACCCGATCTTTGAGAAACGCTTCAGGTTAGATATGATTAGGGTTTGATCTAAGATTAATCCTATTCGACCTTGGAGCATTGCTCCATATTGGACTTGATTTGGGTTTCATCTAAGCTTTTTGATCCAACTCGATCTTAGAGCAATGCTTTAGATTGAATTTAATTCTAGTTTGATCTCAGTTTGATCCATCCTGATTTTGGAGCAATACTCCAGATTGGACTTAATTTGGGTTTGATCTAAGTTTGATCCAATTTGACCTTAGAACAACTTTCCAAATTGGGCTTGCTTTAGGTTTGATCTTAGTTTGATCGAACCCAATCTTAGAGCAATGCACTAGATTGAATTTGATTTGGATTAAATCTAAGTTTGATCTAACTCGATCTTATAGCAGCGCTGCAAATTAGACTTGATTCTGGTTTGGTTTAAGTTAGATCCAACCCAATCTTAGAAGAACACTCCCAATTGGATTAGATTTGGGTTTGATCTAAGTTTGATCCAATCCGATCATAGAGCAATGCTCCAAATTGGACTTGATTTGGTTTTGATCTAATTTTGATTTAATCCGATCTTAGGGCTATACTCCAGATTTAACCTGATTCTGGTTTGATCTAACATAATCTATCCGATCTTGAAGCAATGCTCCATATTGGACTTTATTCAGCTTTGATCTAAGTTTGATTCAATCTTGGAGCAATGCTCCGGACTGAACTTGATTTGATTTTGATCAAAGTTTGATCAACCCGATCTTAGAGCAACACTTTATATTGAACTTGATTTGGATTTGATCCAATCCGATCTTAGAGCAACCATCTAGATTGGACTAGATTCAAGCTTAATCTATCATGATCTTGGAGCAACGCTCCAGATTGAACTTCAATCATGCTTGATCTTGGTTAGATTTAATCTGATTATGGACACAGCTCTTGGTTAAACTTGATTCAAGCTTGATTTAAGTTAGATTTGGCTCAATCTTGCTGTAACGCTTGTTATTACATTTCATTAAGCAACTTGATTTGAGTTTGATCTTAGTTTGATCTAACCATATCTTGGAGCAATGCTGCAGATTGAACTTGATTCAATTTTAATCTAATTTTGATCCAACTCAAACATGGAGCAATGCTCCAAATTGGACTTGATTTGGGTTTGATCTAAGTTTGATGCAACCGGATCTTTGAGAAACGCTTCAGGTTAGATTTGATTCGAGTTTGATCTAAGATTAATCCTATCCGACCTTGGAGCATTGCTTCATATTTGAATTGATTTGTGTTTCATCTAAGCTTCTTGATCCAACCTGATCTTGGAGCAATGCTCCATATTGGATTTGATTCTAGTTCGATCTAAGTTTGATCTAACCCTATTTTGGAGCAATACTCCAGATTGGACTTAATTTGGGTTTGATCTAAGTTTGATCCAATATGATCTTAGAGCAACTTTCCAAATTGGGCTTGCTTTAGGTTTAATCTCAGTTTGATTGAACCTAATCTTGGAGCAACGCACTAGATTGAATTTGGTTTGGATTAAATCTAAGTTTGATCCAACTCGATCTTATAGCAGCGCTGCAAATTAGACTTGATTCAGGTTTAATTTAAGTTAGATCCAACCCAATCTTAGAGCAATGCTCCCAATTGAATTAGATTTGGGTTTGATCTAAGTTTGATCCAATCCGATCATGGAGCAATGCTCCAGATTGGACTTGATTTGGATTTGATCTAATTTTGATTTAATCCGATTTTAGAGCTATGCTCCATATTTAACTTGATTCTGGTTTGATCTAACTTAATCTACCCGATCTTGGAGCAATGCTCCATATTGGAATTTCTTCAGCTTTGATCTAAGTTTGATTCAATCCGATCTTGGAGCAACGCTCCAAACTGAACTTGATTTGAGTTTGATCAAAGTTTGATCAACCCGATCTTAGAGCAACACTTTATATTGAACTTGATTCGGATTTGATCCAATCTGATCTTAGAACAACGCTCTAGATTGGACTAGATTCAAGCTCAATCTATCATGATCTTGAAGCAACGCTCCAGATTAAACTTCAATCATGCTTGATCTTGGTTAGATTTAATCTGATTATGAACACAGCTCTTGGTTAAACTTGATTCAGGTTTGACTTAAGTTAGATTTGGCCCAATCATGCTGTAACGCTTTTTATTACATTTCATTTAGCAACTTGATTTGAGTTTGATCTTAGCTTGATCTAACCATATCTTGGAGCAATGCTGCAGATTGAACTTGATTCAATTTTAATCTAATTTTGATTCAACTCAAACATGGAGCAATGCTTCGAATTGGACTTGATTTGGGTTTGATCTAAGTTTGATACAACCCGATCTTTGAGAAACGCTTCAGGTTAGATTTGATTCGGGTTTGATCTAAGATTAATCCTATCCGACCTTGGAGCATTGCTCCATATTGGAGTTGATTTGGATTTCATTTAAGCTTCTTGATCCAACCCGATCTTGGAGCAATGCTCTAGATTGGATTTAATTCTAGTTCGATCTAAGTTTGATCCATCCCGATTTTAGAGCAATACTTCAGATTGGACTTAATTTGGGTTTAATCTAAGCTTGATCCAATCTAATCTTAGAGCAACTTTTCAAATTGGGCTTACTTTAGGTTTGATCTTAGTTTGATCGAACCCAATCTTGGAGCAACGCACTAGATTGAATTTGATTTAGATTAAATCTAAGTTTGATCCAACTCGATCTTATAGTAGCGCTGCAAATTAGACTTGATTCAGGTTTGATTTAAATTAGATCCAACCCAATCTTAGAGCAATGCTCCCAATTGAATTAGATTTGGGTTTGATCTAAGTTTGATCCAATCCGATCATGGAGCAATGCTCCAGATTGGACTTGATTTGGATTTGATGTAATTTTGATTTAATCCGATCTTAGAGCTATGCTCCAGATTTAACTTGATTCTGGTTTGATCTAACTTAATCTACCCAATCTTGGAGCAATGCTCCATATTGGACTTTCTTTAGCTTTGATCTAAGTTTGATTTAATCCGATCTTGGAGCAATGCTCCAAACTAAACTTGATTTGATTTTGATCAAAGTTTGATCAACCTGATCTTAGAGCAACACTTTATATTAAACTTGATTCGGATTTGATCCAATCCGATCTTAGAGCAACGATTGGACTAGATTCAAGCTCAATCTATCATGATCTTGAAGCAACGCTCCAGATTGAACTTCAATCACGCTTGATCTTGGTTAGATTTAATCTGATTATGGACACAGCTCTTGGTCAAACTTGATTCAAGCTCGATTTAAGTTAGATTTGGCCCAATCATGCTGTAACGCTTTTTATTACATTTCATTCAGCAACTTGATTTGAGTTTGATCTTAGTTTGATCTAACCATATCTTGGAGCAATGCTGTAGATTGAACTTGATTCAATTTTAATCTAATTTTGATCCAACTCGAACATGAAGCAATGCTCCAAATTGGACTTGATTTGGGTTTGATCTAAGTTTGATACAACCAGATCTTTGAGAAATGCTTCACGTTAGAATTGATTCGAGTTTGATCTAAGATTAATCCTATCCGACCTTGGAGCATTGCTCCATATTGGAGTTGATTTGGATTTCATTTAAGCTTCTTGATCCAACCCGATCTTGGAGCAATGCTCTAGATTGGATTTAATTCTAGTTCGATCTAAGTTTGATCCATCCCGATCTTAGAGCAATACTCCAAATTGGACTTAATTTGGGTTTGATCTAAGTTTGATCCAATCTAATCTTAGAGCAACTTTCCAAATTGGGCTTGCTTTAGGTTTGATCTTAGTTTAATCGAACTCAATCTTGGAGCAATGCTCTAGATTGAATTTGATTTGGATTAAATCTAAGTTTGATCCAACTTGATCTTATAGCAGCGCTGCAAATTAGACTTGATTCAGGTTTGATTTAAGTTAGATCCAACCCAATCTTAGAGCAATGCTCCCAATTGGATTAGATTTGGGTTTGATCTAAGTTTGATCCAATCCGATCATGGAGCAATGCTCCAAATTGGACTTGATTTGGATTTGATCTAACTTTGATTTAATCTGATCTTAGAGCTATGCTCCAGATTTAACTTGATTCTGGTTTGATCTAGCTTAATCTACCCGATCTTGGAGCAATGCTCCATATTGGACTTTATTCAGATTAGATTCTTGCACAAAATTGAGCGTCACTTGACCCAATCAAAGTCATGGTCTCGATTTAAGCCTAGCTCGACCCAATTGGATTCCTGCTCCGAAACAAACATTACTCGGCTTAATTGGAGCCATGCTCCTAATTCAAGCTTGAATCCACATAACTAGATTCTTGCTCCAAAACAAGTCTTACTCTATGCAATTGGAGCCATAGTTTTGATCGAGCATAACTTGAACTACTTGGATTTCTACTTTGAACCGAGGCTTACTCGATTTGATTGGAGCCCTAATCTTGAATCGAGCTCGACTTGACCCTATTGGATTCTTGCTACGAATTGATCCTTGCTCAACCAATTTGGAAATATGGTTTTGATTTGAGCTTGGCTCCACCTAATTGGATTCACACTCCAAATCTAGCCTCAGTCGATTGAATTGGAGCCATGCTCTCATTTCGAGCCTGACTCATCCGAATTGGATTCATACTCCGAATCGAGCCTCATTCGACCTAATTTGAGCCATGGTCTCGATTCGAGCTTACCTAGACCCAATTGGATTCCTGCTTCGAATCGAGCCTCACTCGACACAATTCGAGCCATGGTCTCGATTCAAGTCTGACATAACCCAATTGGATTCCAGCTCCAAATATAGCGTTAGTCGACGCAATTGGAGCTGTACTCTTGATTCAAACCTAGAACGAACCAATTGGATTCTTGCTTCGAATCAAGCTTCCTTCAACCCAATTGGAGCCATGGTCTTGATTCGAGCCTCACTCGCCCCCATTGTATTCCAACTCTGAATAGAGAGTTATTCGACCTAATTGGAGCCATGATCTCATTTCGAGCCAAAATCAAACCAATTAGATTGCTTATCTGAATTGAGCCTCAATTGACCTAATTGGAGCCATGGCCTCGATTTGAGCCTGAATTGACCCAATTGGATTCCTGCTCCGAATAGGGCATCAGTCGACCCAATAGGAGCCACGCGCTCATCTTAAGCCTGAATAGACTCAATTAGATTCCTATTCCAAATCGAGCCTCACTTGATTTAATCCGAGCCATGGTCTCAATGTGAGCCTGACTTGACCCAACTGGATATCGGCTCCAAATGCAATGTCAATGGATGCAATTGGATATGTTCTCTTGATTCGAGCCTAGCTCAGCTCAATTGGATTCCTGCTTCGAATCGAGCCTCTCTCAACCCAATCAGAGCCATGGTCTTCATTCGAGCCTAACTTGAACCAATTGCATTCTGGCTCTGAATAGAGAGTCAGTCGACCCAATTGGAGCCACACTCTCATTTTGAGCCTGAATCCATCCAATTAGATTCCTTCTCTGAATCGAGCCTCACTTTACCCAATTGGAGCCATGCTCTTGATTCGAGCCTGAATCGACCCAATTAGTTTCTTGGTTCGAATGAAGCCTTACTTGACCAAATTGGACCCATGGTCTCGATTCGAGCCTTTCTCAGCCCAATTGGATTCTCGCCCAAAATGGACCATCAATCGACCCAATCAGAGCCATGCTCTCATCTTTAGCCTAAGTCGACCGAATTAGATTCTTGCTTCGAATCGAGCCTCACTTGACATAATCAAAGCCATGGTCTTAATTTGAGCCTAACTCTGCCCAATTGGATTCCTACTTCGAATTGAACGTAGATCGGCCCAATTGGAGCCATGATCTCATTTCAAGCCTGAATCGACCCAATTAGATTCCAGCACAAAAGTGAGCATCACTTGACCCAATCAAAGTCATCGTCTCGATTCAAGCCAAGCTTCACCCAATTGGATTCCTGCTTCGAACCAAGCATCAGTCGGCTCAATTAGAGCATGCTCTCAATTCGAGCTTGAATCCACCTAACTAGATTCTTGCTCCAAAACAAGTCTTAGTCTATGCAATTGGAGCCATAGTTTCGAATCAAGCCTAACTTGAACTACTTGAATTTCTGCTTTGAACTAAGCCTGACCCGATTTGATTGGAGCCCTAATCTTGAATCGAGCTCAACTTGACCTTATTGGATTCTTGCTACGAATTAATCCTTGCTCAACCAAATTGGAGCTATGGTTTCAATTTGAGCCTGGCTCTACCTAATTGGATTCCCACTCCAAATATAGCCTCAGTCGATCGAATTGGAGTCATGCTCTCATTTCGAGCCTCACTCGATCGAATTGGATTTATACTTCGAATCAAGCCTCACTCGACCTAATTGGAGCCATGGTCTCAATTCGAGCCTACCTAGACCTAATTGGATTCCTACTTCGAATCGAGCCTCACTCGACACAATTCGAGCCATGGTCTCAATTCAAGATTGACATGACCCAATTGGATTCCAGCTCCTAATAAAGTGTTAGTCGATGCAATTGGAGCTGTAATCTTGATTCAAACCTAGAACGAACCAATTTGATTCTCGCTTCGAATCAAGCTTCCATCAACCCAATCGAAGCCATGGTCTTGATTTGAGCCTCACTTCACCCCATTGTATTCTAACTCTAAATAGAGAGTTATTCGACCCAATTGGAGCCATGATCTCATTTCAAGCCAAAATCAAACCAATTAGATTCCTTATCTGAATTGAGCCTCAATTGTCCTAATTGGAGCCATGGCCTCGATTTGAGCCTGAATAGACCCAATTGGATTCCTGCTCCAAATGGGGCATCAGTCAACCCAATTGGAGCCACGCTCTCATCTTGAGCCTGAATAGACTCAATTAGAATCTTATTCCAAATCAAGCCTCACTTGATCTAATCGGAGCCATGGTCTCAATATGAGCCTGACTTGACCCAACTAGATATCAGCTCCGAATGCAATGCTAATCGATGCAATTGGAGACGTTCTCTTGATTTGAGCCTAGCTCAACCCAATTAGATTCCTGCTTCGAATTGAGCCTCTCTCAACCCAATCGGAGCCATGGTCTTGATTCAAGCCTGAATCGACCCAATCAGAATCTTGGTTCAAATCAAGCCTCACTTGACCCAATTGGACGTATGGTCTCGATTCGAGCCTGATTCAGCCCAATTGGATTCTTGCCCAAAATAGACCATCGATCGACCCAATTGGAGCCATGCTCTCATCTTTAGCCTAAGTCGATCGAATTAGATTCCTGCTCCGAATTGAGCCTCACTTTACATAATCGGAGCCATGGTCTTGATTTGAGCCTAACTTACCCAATTGGATTCCTGCTTCGAATTAAGCGTAGGTCGGCCCAATTGGAGCCATGATCTCGTTTCAAGCCTGAATCGACCTAATTAGATTCCTGCATAAAATTGAGCATCACTTGACCCAATCGAAGTCATGGTCTCGATTTAAGCCTAGCTCGACCGAATTGGATTCCTGCTCCGAACCAAGCATCAGTCAGCTCAATTGGAGCCATGCTCACAATTCGAGCTTGAATCCACATAACTAGATTTTTGCTCCAAAACAAGTCTTAGTCTATGCAATTGGAGCCATAGTTTTGATCAAGCCTAACTTGAACTACTTGGATTTCTGCTTTGAACTGAGGCTTACTCGATTTGATTGGAGCCCTAATCTTGAATCGAGCTTGACTTGACCCTATTGGATTCTTGCTAGAAATTGATCCTTGCTCAACCAAATTGGAGCTATGGTTTTGATTTGAGCCTAGCTCCACCTAATTGGATTCCCACTCCAAATCTAGCCACAGTCGATCGAATTGGAGCCATGCTCTCATTTCGAGCCTGACTCATCCGAATTGGATTCATACTCCGAATTGAGCCTCATTCGACTTAATTGGAGCCATGGTCTCGATTTGAGCCTACCTAGAGCCAATTGGATTCCTACTTCGAATCGAGCCTCACTCGACACAAATTGAGCCATGGTCTCGATTCAAGTCTGACATAACCCAATTGGATTCTAGCTCCAAATATAGCGTTAGTCGACGCAATTGGAGCTGTACTCTTCATTCAAACCAAGAACGAACCAATTGGATTCTCGCTTCGAATCAAGCTTCCTTCGACCCAATCGAAGCAATGGTCTTGATTCGAGCCTCACTCAACCCCATTGTATTCCAACTCTGAATAGAGAGTTATTCGACCCAATTGGAGCCATGCTCTCATTTTGTGCTGAAATTGACCCAATTAGATTCCTTATCTGAATTGAGCCTCAATTGACCTAATTGGAGCCATGGCCTCGATTCGAGCCTGAATTGACCCAATTGGATTCCTGCTCCGAATAGGGCATCAGTCGACGCAATTGGAGCCATGCTCTCATCTTGAGCCTGAATAGACTCAATTAGATTCCTATTCCAAATCGAGCCTCACTTGATCTAATCGGAGCCATGGTCTCAATATGAGCCTGACTTGACCCAACTGGATATCAGCTCCGAATGCAATGCCAATCGATGCAATTGGAGACGTTCTCTTGATTCGAGCCTAGCTCAACCCAATTGGATTCCTGCTTCGAATCGAGCCTCTCTCAACCCAATCGGAGCCATGGTCTTGATTCGAGCCAAACTTGAAGCAATTGCATTCTGGCTCCAAATCGAGAGTTAGTCGACTCAATTGGAGGCACACTTTTGAGCCTGAATCCACCCAATTAGATTCCTTCTCTGAATTGAGCCTCACTTTACCCAATTGGAGCCATGCTCTCAATTCAAGCCTGAATCGACCCAATTAGAATCTTGGTTCGAATCAAGCCTCACTTGACCCAATTGGACCCATGGTCTCGATTCGAGCTTGATTCGACCCAATTGGATTCTTGCCCAAAATAGACCATTGATCGACCCAATTGGAGCCATGCTCTTATCTTTAGCCTAAGTCGATCGAATTAGATTCCTGCTCCGAATCGAGCCTCACTTTACATAATCGGAGCCATGGTCTTGATTTGAGCCTAACTCTACCCAATTGGATTCCTGCTTCGAATTGAGCGTAGGTCGGTCCAATTGGAGCCGTGATCTCCTTTCAAGCTTGAATCGACCCAATTAGATTCCTGCACAAAATTGAGCATCACTTGACCCAATCGAAGTCATGGTCTCAATTTAAGACTAGCTCAACCCAATTGGATTCCTGCTCTGAACCAAGCATCAGTTGGCTCAATTGGAGCCATGCTCACAATTCAAGCTTGAATCCACATAACTAGATTCTTGCTCCAAAACAAGTCTTAGTCTATGCAATTGGAGCCATAGTTTCGATTCGAGCCTAACTTAAACTACTTGGATTTCTGCTCTGAACTGAGCCTGACTCGATTGTAGCCCTAATCTTGAATCGAGCTCGACTTGACCCTATTGGATTCTTGCTACGAATTGATCCTTGCTCAACCAAATTGGAGCTATGGTTTCGATTTGAGCCTGGCTCCACCTAATTGGATTCCTACTCCAAATCTAGCCTCAGTCGATCGAATTGGAGCCATGCTCTCGTTTCGAGCCTGACTCGACCGAATTGGATTTATACTCCGAATCGAGCCTCATTCGACCTAATTGGAGCCATGGTCTCGATTAGAGCCTACCTAGACCCAATTGGATTCCTGCTTCGAATCGAGCCTCACTCGACACAATTCGAGCCATGGTCTATATTCAAGTCTGACAGAACTCAATTGGATTCCAGCTCCAAATACAGCGTTAGTCAATGCAATTGGAGCTGCTCTCTTGATTCAAACCTAGAACGAACCAATTGGATTCTCTTTTTGAATCAAGCTTCCTTCGACCCAATCGGAGCCATGGTCTTGATTCGAGCCTCACTCAACCCCATTGTATTCCAACTCCGAATAGAGAGTTATTCGACCTAATTGGAGCCATGCTCTCATTTCAGGCCAAAATCGACCCAATTAGATTCCTTATCTGAATTGAGCCTCAATTGACCTAATTGGAGCCATGGCCTCGAGTCAAGCCTGAATTGACCCAATTGGATTCCTGCTTCGAATAGGGCATCAGTCGACCCAATTGGAACCATGCTCTCATCTTGAGCCTGAATAGACTCAATTAGATTCCTACTCCGAATCAAGCCTCACTTGATCCAATCGGAGCCATGGTCTCAATATGAGCCTGATGTGACCCAACTGGATATCGGCTCCGAATGCAGTGTCAATCGATGCAATTGGAGCCATTCTCTTGATTCGAGCCTAGCTCAACCCAATTGGATTCCTGCTTCGAATTGAGCGTAGGTCGGCCCAATTGGAGCCATGATCTCGTTTCAAGCCTGAATCGACCCAATTAGATTCCTGCACAAAATTGAGCATCACTTGACCCAATCAAAGTCATGGTCTCGATTTAAGACTAGCTCGACCCAATTGGATTCCTGCTCTGAACCAAGCATCAGTTGGCTCAATTGGAGCCATGCTCACAATTCGAGCTTGAATCTGCATAACTAGATTCTTGCTCCAAAACAAGTCTTAGTCTATGCAATTGGAGCCATAGTTTTGATTCGAGCCTAACTTGAACTACTTGGATTTCTGCTCTGAACTGAGCCTGACTCGATTGGAGCCCTAATCTTGAATCGAGCTCGACTTGACCCTATTGGATTCTTGCTACGAATTGATCCTTGCTCAACCAAATTGGAGCTATGGTTTCAATTTGAGCCTGGCTCCACCTAATTGGATTCCCACTCCAAATCTAGCCTCAGTCGATCGAATTGGAGCCATGCTCTCGTTTCGAGCCTGACTCGACCAAATTGGATTTATACTCCGAATTGAGCCTCATTCAACCTAATTGGAGCCATGGTCTCGATTAGAGCCTACCTAGACCTAATTGGATTCCTGCTTCGAATCGAGCCTCACTCGACACAATTCGAGCCATGGTCTATATTCAAGTCTGACAAAACTCAATTGGATTCCAGCTCCAAATACAGCGTTAGTCGACGCAATTGGAGCTGCTCTCTTGATTCAAACCTAGAACGAACCAATTGGATTCTCTTTTTGAATCAAGCTTCCTTCGACCCAATCGGAGCCATTGTCTTGATTCGAGCCTCACTCAACCCCATTGTATTCCAACTCCGAATAGAGAGTTATTCAACCCAATTAGAGCCATGCTCTCATTTCAGGCCAAAATCGACCCAATTAGATTCCTTATCTGAATTGAGCCTCAATTGACCTAATTGGAGCCATGGCCTTGAGTCAAGCCTAAATTGACCCAATTGGATTCCTGCTTCGAATAGGGCATCAGTCGACCCAATTGGAGCCACGCTCTCATCTTGAGCCTGAATAGACTCAATTAGATTCCTACTCTGAATCAAGCCTCACTTGATCCAATCGGAGCCATGGTCTCAATATGAGCCTGATGAGACCCAACTGGATATCGGCTCCGAATGCAGTGTCAATCGATGCAATTGGAGCTGAATGCCTCCTTGCCTGGGCTGTTAAATATGTTGAAGATGGCTGAAACCCACATCAAGAAGAAAAAGGGTCTGATCCTTCTTGTTGGTGGGGGCTCTAAAAGAAAGTCAGGCAGTAAGGGTTCTAAAAAGAGGCTGAATCCTAAAAGAAGCATCAAGAAAAAGAAAGGAAAGAAGATCTCTAGACCCAATACCTGTTTTCACTGTGGCAAGCAAGGCCACTGGAAAAAGAATTGCAAGAGTTTTCTTGCAGCTATGAAGACTGATGCAAGAGTTGCATCAAAAGGTATGTTTGTGTTACATGCCAACTTGTCATTAAATTCTTCAAATTCTAATTCTTGGGTATTGGATACCGACTATGGTTCTCACATATGCAAGTCATTGCATGGACTGCAAAAAATTAGAAGTTTGAAGAAAGGTGACTTCGAGCTATTCGACGCTGGAAGAGAGTCCCTTCAGGCAGAAGCTGTTGGAACCTACATTTTGGAGTTGCCATCCGGCAAGCTCCTGGAACTGGAAAACTGTTACTATATGCCAAAAATTATTAGAAATGTAATTTCTATTCCTTTGTTGTTAAAGAAAGGTTTTGAAATTAATGGAAAGAGCAATGGTTGCTCTATTTCTTTTTCTAATGAATTCTATTGCAAAGGCATTATGGAAAATGGTCTTCTAGTTTTATGTCTTAATGACAATGTGTTTCATGTTGGTGAAAGTAACAAAAGAAAGAGAGAGGATGTCAATAATACTTTCCTTTGGCATTGCCGATTTGGTCATATTAGTGAGTCAAGATTACACAAGTTATACAAAGAAGAGTTCTTTGATCCTTATGATTTTGAATCATTAGGAACTTGTGAATCTTGTCTTATGGGTAAAATGACCAAATCTCCATTCTCAAGATATGGAGAAAGGGCAAATGAGTTGTTAAGACTTGTGCATACAGATGTGTGTGGTCCTATGACAACTCCAGCTAAAGGTGGATACTCTTACTTTATCACAGTCACTGATGATCTATCAAGGTATGGACATGTGTATCTTTTGAAACATAAGTTCGAAGCTTTTGATAAGTTTAAAGAGTATCAAAGTATGGTCGAAAAACAAACTGGGAAGTGTATTAAAATCCTTCGATCTGATCGAGGAGGAGAATATCTTTCTAGTGAGTTTTTAGACTATCTTAAAGAAAAGGGTATTCTCTTTGAATGGACTGCTCCGCATATGCCACAATTAAATGGTGTAGCAAAAAGGAGGAATCGTACTCTATTAGATATGGTACAATTCATGATGTACTTTACGGATCTTCCTATTTCCTTTTGGGGATTTGCCCTAGAGACTACTGCATATATTTTGAATAGGGTACCTTCTAAGTCTGTACCTAGCATTCCATATGAGATATGGAGAGGAAAGAAGCCAAATCTTAAATATCTTAAGATATGGGGCTGTCAAGCTTATGTCAAAAGAAATTTTGGACATAAGCTAAGTGCTAGATCAGATAGGTGTATATTTGTAGGTTATCCGAAAAACAGTATAGGATATATCTTCTATAATCCTACTGAACATAAGATTTGTTGGTAGGCATGCTATTTTCATGGAGAAAGAGTTTTTCCTTGAAAAAGACAAAGATAAAAGAAATGAACTTAAAGAAGTTCATGACCTACAAATTAAGACAAATAATATTCCTCAACCAGATGTACCCATAGATGAGGTACAACCACAACACACATCTCCTCTCCAAAGGTCAGATAGAGTACGAAAAGCACCTGAGAGATATGGGTTTATTATAGAGAATGATAAACCCCACATCATTGAGAATGATAATCCATTGACCTATTCAGAAGCCGTCATGAGTAGGGACTCTGACAAATGGCTGGAGGCCATGAAATCCGAAATAGATTCTATGTATACCAACCAAGTGTGCACTTTGGTTGATGCACCTGAGGGTGTAACCCCTATAGGTTGCAAATGGGTATATAAGAAAAAGATTGGAGCTGATGGCCAAATAGATACATATAAGGCCAGGCTAGTGGCAAAAGGTTTTAGACAAAAACAAGGAATTGACTATGATAAAATTTTTTCACCAGTAGCTATGCTCAAGTCTATTCGGATTATGCTTGCAATAGCTGCATATTATGATTATGAAATCTGGCAGATGAATGTCAAAACTGTATTCCTTAATGGTTATCTTGAGGAAGAGGTTTATATGACTCAGCCAGAAGGATTTATCTCAAGTGGGAGAACAAATCAAGTATGCAGGCTTAAGAAATCCATTTATAGATTAAAGCAATCATCGAGGAGTTCGAATATCCATTTTGATATGACAGTCAAAGAGTTTGACTTTATCAAAAATGTGGATGAACCTTGTGTGTATAAGAAGACAAGTGGGAGTGCTATTGTCTTCTTAGTATTGTATGTAGACGACATACTTCTCATTGGAAATGATGTTCCAATGTTGCAGTTGGTCAATACTTGGCTATCAAAAAGGTTTTCCATGAAAGACTTGGGTGAAGCATCCTATATACTGGGTATAAAGATCTATAGGGATAGATCTAAAAGGATGCTAGGCTTATCCTAGTCAAGGTACATAGATAAAGTGCTAAAAAGATTTAGCATGGATGGAAGTAAAAGAGGTTACTTACCCATAGGTCATGGCATACCTCTCTCTAAGAAGATGTCTCCTAAGACACCTGAAGAGAGAAATAGAATGAATACTATTCCATATGCATCAGTAGTAGGGTCGATAATGTATGCTATGCTATGTACCAGGCCTAACGTTGCTTATGCCTTAGGCATAACAAGTAGGTTTCAGGCTGATCTAGGGGAGGATCACTAGAAAATAGTAAAAAGCATTCTTAAGTACTTGAGAAGGACTAAAGATGTTTTTCTAGTATATAGAGGATCAGAATTAAAACTAGAAGGTTATTCGAATTCTACTTTTCAGTCAGATCCAGATGATAGTAAGTCCATTTCAGGATGTCTTTACTCTAAATGGTGGAGCAGTGAGCTGGAAGAGTTTTAAGCAGCAGACTGTAGCTGACTCAGTTACTGAGGCAGAGTATATTGCTGTAATTGAAGCAGCTAAGGAAGCTGTCTGGATGAAGAAGTTCATCACAGAGTTGGGTGTGGTACTTGAGATTGTTAAACCAGTACCAGTTTATTGTGATAACACTGGAGCTATTGCACAAGCAAAGAAACCAAGGTCTCATCATAGATCTAAGCACATTCTAAGATGCTTCCACCTCATTCATGAGATTGTTGAAAGGAAAGACATCAAGATTGAACGAGTAGATACCAAGAACAACCTGCAGACCCATTCACTAAAGCTTTACCTTAGCAGCAGTTTGATCGCCACCTTGATTGTATGGGGTTAAAGTATAAGAGCGATTGGCTTTAGTGCAAGTGGGAGAATGAAAGAGTTATGCCCTAAAAGCCAATCATAATCTGTATTGCGATAGGGTCTCTTTTGTTCTTCCAAATCATGTACATGACATTTTGGTTATAAATAAAAGGCATTATGTTTCATCATTTGCTGCTTCTTATAATTATGATGAACCCCATAAATTAGGGCAATGGTTTTAGGGCTATGATGAGATCATACCAGTGAGACCTAAAACCCTAAAACCCTAATCTAAAACGTTCCCAATCATTGGTACATTGAGTCGGGGATCAATGTTACCAGAAAGACTGGCACATCTTATGTATGCTCGATGCAGAGGGTGATTGATCTCACAATCACTTGTGTGAGACACTAATACAAAGATGTGGGTGCTCATTAGAGGAATGAGTTCACTGAATTGACCTACCAAGAGAACATCTTATGGAAGCTTACTTATTTGTCAAAAGATAATTCTCTAAGTGGGAGTTATGCAAGTGATCCTTAAACCTAAGATCACCATAGTATCTTATGCGCATGAATCCATGTTTTGGTTTACACTCATTCACGACATTAAGTTGTGTATGAGGTATTCTGGTTATGGTGAGTTGTGTATGAAGATTGTGAGTAGATCAACAAGGAATCAATCACTTCTAGTAAGAGAAGACCACATCATATTTGCCTAATCTTATGATGATTCAGGAAGTCTTTGATCAAAGCAGAATGAAAAATTAGAAAGAGTTTCTAATGTTTCATTAATTGAATTATGATTAGAAGATTAAGAGAGACATGAATAAGTAATTGAGTTTGACATTGATCCATACTCATATACTTATTCGAGATGCAGTATGATTGAAGGATTGAATGCACGGTAACTTGCCACTAAAGGGTATGTTTGGTATATCCACCAAATTTCATATCTTCTGGATAGACATGATACATTGCTAGACGTCAATCTTGTCTTATAGGTTTGATTGAATTAAGGAGTTTAATTTGATCAACAATTAGAAAGGGTTCTAATTGTTAAGTTTGGGATCGCATTAATTGGACTTATAAGGATTAGAAATATTCTAATCATGATAGGTCAACTTGCACCCACACCTACTGCTGGCTAGATGTGGAACCCAATGGGTCACACACAAAAGGAACTGATCAAGGGTCTAATTAGATTAGATCATGTTTGCAGGATAGACATGCTAACACGTATTGCAAACCCTAGCTCTTGATTCGAATTGGATTCGAATCTGATTCTTGTATTAGGTTAATCTAATATGATTAGATCATGACCTAATGTGGCTTGGCCAAGAGTTGAAACCCAATTGGCTTTATCTGGACCATTGGATGGCTCTTTGAATGAAGGACCTGGACCATTGCTTATCGTTTGAATTTGGACCATTAGTTGGTGCCTGAATCTGGACCATAGGTGATGGCGTCTTCCTTCTGGACCATTGGATGGTGTCTTAATCTGGACCATTCGATTATCATGAAATAAGTGTAGGGTGAGGTTATCAGCGTGAGAAGGCTGATAGAGCACATATCGGATAAGTTTTTTTTGCTCTCTTAGATGTGCCCCTCTTTTTAGCGCCTTATCATGATGAGGCGCTACCCTTGGGACACGCCCCATCATGATAGGGCGTGTGGATGGGATGCATCCCTTGGTGATGCATCCCTCCACCTCTTATAAATAGGAGTGCGTCCGGGGTACAGAGATATTGAGTCCATCCAAAGAGAAATCAATTCCCTCTCTTTCTTATTTTATTTCTCTTATATGTCTTGTCCTAATCCAAGACAAGGAAGTCTTCTTCAGGACAAGAGGCTGTCTTGTCCTAAACCAAGACAAGGAGGTCTTCTTCAGGACAAGACCTAAACCAGAACAAGGAGGTCTTCTTTAGGACAAGAGGCTTTGAAGGGTTTTTTTGTAAGAGAAAAAAAATTAGAAGGGAAAGAAAGCAAGCCAATCAAATCCTTTGGAAGGATTAAGCATCAAGGATCAAAGTTTTGAAGGAGTTAGAGTCTTGAACCCAGTTCCTGTGTGGATCAACATTGGAGGGTGAACACTTGGGTACCTTATGGATATTCCAACATATTGGATTTAGCGTTACATGTATTCTTCTTATCCTATATTTACTATTTATTCATTTGATTGTTACCATTAAGGAGATCTTGGCTATTAAGGGTTTCATGTAAATAGATCTCATTAAGAAATTTATGAAATCTATGCACTTCCACTGCATTCTTAGGCATGCATAAGAAACCCAATAACCTCCACCTCATTCGTGAGATTGTCGAAAGGAAAGACATCAAGATTGAACGAGTAGATATAAAGAATAACCTAACAGACCCATTCACTAAAGCTTTACCTCAGCAGCAATTTGATCGCCACCTCAATTGTATGGGGTTAAAGTATAAGAGTGATTGGCTTTAGTGCAAGTGGTAGATGAAAGAATTGTGCCCTAAAAGCCAATCTCAATCTGTATTGCGATAGGGTTTCTTTTATTCTTTCAAATCATGTACATGACATTTTGGTTATAAATAAAAGGCATTATATTTCATCATTTGCTACTTCTTATAATTATGATGAACCCCATAGATTTAGAAAATGGTTTTAGGGCTATGACGAGATCATACCAGTGAGACCTAAAACCCTAAAACCCTAATCTAAAACATTCTCAGTCGTTGGTACATTGAGTCAGGGATCAATGTTACCAGAAAGACTGGCACATCTTATGTATGCTCGATGTAGATGGTGATTGATCTCACAATCACTTGTGTGAGACACTAATACAAAGATGTGGGTGCTCATTAGAGGAATGAGTTCACTGAATTGACCTACCAAGAGAACATCTTATGGATGCTTACTCATTTGTCAAAAGATGATTCTCTAAGTGGGAGTTGTGCAAGTGATCCTTAGACCTAAGATTACCATAGTATCTTATACACATAAATCCATGTTTTGGTTTACACTCATTCATGACATTAAGTTATGTACGAGGTATTCTGGATATGGTGGATTGTGTATGAAGATTGTGAGTAGATCAATAAGGAATTAATTACTTCTAGTAAGAGAAGACCACATCCTATTTGCTCTAATCTTATGATGATTCAGGAAGTCTTTGATCAAAGCAAAATAAAAAATTAGAAAGAGTTTCTAATGTTTCATTAATTGAATTATCATTAAAAGATTGAGAGAGACATGAATAATTGAGTTTGACATTGATCTATACTCATATATTTATTCAGGATGCAGTATGATTAAAGGATTGAATTGCATGGTAACTTGCCACTGAAGGATATATTTGGTATATCCACCAAATTCTATATCTTTCGGATAGACATGATACGTTGCTAGACGTCAATCTTGTCTTATAGGTTTGATTGAATTAAAGAGTTTGGGATCACACTGATTGGACCTATAAGGATTAGAAATATTCTAATCATGTAGGTCAACTTGCACCCACACCTACTGCTAGCTAGATGTGGAACCCAATGGATCACACACAAAAAGAACTGATCAAAGGTCTAATTGGATTAGATCATGTTTGCAAGATAGACATGCTAGCACGTGTTGCAAACCCTAGCTCCTGATTTGAATTGGATTCGAATCTGGTTCTTGTATTAGGTTAATCTAATATGATTAGATCATGACCTAACATGGGTTGGCCAAGAGTTGAAATTTGATTGGCTTTATTTGGACCATTGGATGGCTTTTTGAATAATGGATATGGACCATTGGTCAGTGGCTCGATCTGGACAATTAGATGGCTCCCTGGATGAAGGACCTGGACCATTGGTTGTTGTTTGAATCTGAACCATTGGTTGATGCCTGAATCTGGACCATTGGTTGGTGCCTGAATCTGAACCATTGGATGGTGCCTTAATCTGAATAAGGTATATCAGATAATTTTTTGAGCGGATAATCTTTTCGCTCTCTCTGAGATGCATCCCTCTCCTTAGCGCCTTATCATGATGAGGCGCTACCTTTGGGACACGCCTCATCCACATGGATGGGATGCATCCCTTAGTGATGCATCCCTCCACCTCTTATAAATATGAGTACGTCCCGGGGTTCATAAAAAAAAAAAAAAATCCATCCGAAGAGAAATCAATTCCTTCTCTTTCTTATTTTATTTCTCTTATATGTCTTATCCTAAACCAAGACAAGGAGGTCTTCTTCATGATAAGAGGTTGTCTTGTCCTAAACCAAGACAAGGAGGTCTTCTTCAGGACAAGACCTAAACCAAGACAAGGAGGTCTCTTTAGGACAAGAGGCTTTAAAGGGTTTTTTGTAAGAGAAAGAAAATTACAAGGGAAAGAAAGCAAGCCAATCAAATCCTTTGGAAGGATTAAGCATCAAGGATCAAAGTTTTGAAGGAGCTAGAGTCTTGAACCCAGTTCCTATATGGATCAACGTTGGAGGGTGAATACTTGGGCACCTTATGCATATTCCAACATATTGGATTTAGCATTATAGGTACTCTTCTTATCCTATATTTACTATTTATTCATTTGATTATTACTATTAAGGAGATCTTGGCTATTAAGGATTTCATGTAAATAAACCTCATTAAGAAATTTATGAAATATATGCACTTCCACTGCACTCTTAGGATGCACAAGAAACCCCAACAACAATAGGACCCCAATTTGGTCAAGTTAGACTCGTTTGGGAGTAGGGCTGCAGTTGGTTCAAGTGAGCCTTGATTTGAGAGTAGGACTCTAGTTTGGATTGAGTAATTCTCGATTTGGGAGTAAGACTCCAATTTGGGTCGAGTCAGGCTTGATTTTGGAGCAGGACAATAATTGGATCAAGTCGTTCTAATTTGGCAATAGGACTCCAATTTGGGTGGAGTTAGGCTATATTTGGGGGGAAGATCATAAATTGAGTCAAGCCTAGCTCAATTTAGGAGAAGGGTTTCAATTGTGTTGAATTTGGCTCGATTTGGGAGTAGAGCTCTGATTTGGGTTGAGTTAGGCTTGATTTTGGAGCAAGATACCAATTGGATGAGTCATCTTGATTTGGCAGCAGGACTCCAATTCAGGTTGAGTTAGGCTCTACTTTGTAGGAGATCTTCAATTGTGTCAAGTCTGGTTCGATTTGGGAGTAGAGCTTTAATTTGGATCGAGTCAGGCTTGATGGGGGAGTAGGGCACCAATTGGGTTGGGTAAGGCTCAATTTGGTGTAGAGCTCAAATTTGGGTCGAGTTAGCTTGTTTTGAGAGTAGCACTCCAATTGGGTCAAGTGAGGCTCGATTTGGAAGTAGGGCTACAATTTGGATCGAGTCAGGCTCGATTTGGATGTAGGGCTCCACTTGGGTCGAGTCATGCTCTATTTGGGAGTAAGGCTTTAGTTGGATCGAGTGAGGCTTGATTTGGGAGTGGGACACTAATTTGGCTCATGTTAGGATCGATTTGGGAGCAAGGCTCCAATTCGGGTCGAGATAGGCTTGGTTTTGGAGTAAAGCTCCATTTGGGTCGAATTTGGCTCCATTTGGGATCATGGCTCCAATTTGTATTATGTTGGGCTTGATTTGTGAGTAGAGCTTCGATTTGGTTCGAGTTAGGTTCAATTTGGGAGTAGGGCTTAATTGGGTCAGGTTAGGCTCGATTTGGGACTAGATATTCATTTTGGTTAGAGTAAGGCTCAATTTGGGAGTAGTGCTCCAATTGGGCCAAGTTAGGCTCTATTTACGAATAGGGATCCATTTTGGGTCGAGTGAGGCTTGTTTGAGTGTAGGACTCCACTTGGGTCAAGTTAGGCTCGATTTTGAAGTAAGGCTCCAAGTTGGGTCGAGTCAGGCTTGATTCAGGAGCAGAGCTTCGATTTGGGTTGACTCAGGCTCAATTTGGGAGTGGAACTCAAAAGTTCGTTCAAGTTAGGCTTGGTTTGGGAGCAAGGTTCAATTAGGTCATGTAAGACTCGATTTGGGAGCAGAACTCCAATAGGGGTTGAGTTAGGCTTGATTTGGAAGGAGATCTTCAATCGGGTCGAGCGAGGCTCGACATGAGAGGAGATCTTCAATTGGTTTAATTCAGGCTCAATTTGCAGGTAGGGCTCCAATTAGGTTGACTCAAGCTCGATTTGGGAGTAGAGCTCCAATTTGGGTTGAGTGAGGCTCGATTTGGGAGTAGGACTAAAATTTGGGTTGAGTTTGGCTTGATTAAGGAGCAAGACTTCAATTTGGGTCGAGTTGTAAGACCTTGTGTGGTACTCCAAAGCCTCGATTGGGTAAGGGAAAGCCCAAGGTTTATGATCCATGAGGTGTTCATGGGGTTCTAGGGTTGATGTGAGCCCTAGGGTGAAGATTTCAGCCTTCACAATTTTTAGGTCCATAGGATTAGGACCTAATGTTCTTGAGTCCAAGTAATTGGGTCTTGAGGGGGCTAACCTATCATTGGGCTAGAGTTGGGCCCAAGGTGAGTGAGTCTAATCACATATGGGTTAGTCCAAGGGATTTTTTTTGTTAGGGTTTGGTTTCTATTTGACCATGTATAAATATTTTATGTATGGGCATCTTGTAGGAGGCTGAATGAATGAAAAAACCCTTTTCTTCCTAAAATTTTTCTTCTCCTCTCTCTCTCTCACGTGGTTGCCTAGGGTTTCCTAGGGTTTGCAGCCGCCCCTTGCCAAGAAAAGAAAGAAATCAAGGCATCCATTGAGGAGAAGAAACCCTAGTGGCCTTCTCTTAAAGAATCCTTGTGGGACTAGAATTGCTGCAGCCTATTCCCACTTGGAGTCATTCTCTTTTAGATTTCTGAAATAAATCTAGACTTTCATACCCAAAAGGAGAGGATTCACGTTCTCCTATTGCTGCTGGTGAAGAGAAAGAAAGAAAAACTAGTGCCTACATCGATGGGGGGTGATTACCAAGAGCGAGATCCGAATCCTGCTGCTGCAGAAAATTTCTGCAGCAAGTTCATCTTGTTTCCGCTTCTCCACATGCTTTAGTGCTGGCCGTTGTATGCCACACTCCAAGGGAAGATCGAGGATGCAACCCCCAACATCTGATATCAGAGCTTGGTTGATTTGGTGGAGAAAAGATTGAACTTTGGCCGAGATCTTGGTAAGGTACTGAAACAGATTTTTTTTTTCTGTTTTGTTATTTGTGTTGTTTCTTGTTTGGGTATGGCATTTAGTGCTCTAAAGATGGATTTTGAGAAGTATGACAGCAAGGGGAACTTCACCCTATGTCAGCAAAGGGTGAAGGATTTGTTGGTACAACAAAGAATCTATAAGGTCTTGGTGAAGGAAAGACCGGACAGCATAAGTGCTGAAGAGGAGGTGTTAGAGGAGATTGCCTTTAGCACGATTCGGATGTGCTTGGCTGATCAAGTCTTGCTAGAGATCTGTATGGAGACCATGGTGAAGGGGCTTTGGGAGAGATTAGAGAATATATACATGGGAAAAAGCATGACAAACAAGCTATGGTTGAAGAAACAGTTGTACAGCTTACGAATGCCGGAAGGAGGAGATCTTGTCCCTCACATTCAGAAATTCAATCAGGTGTGCTCGGAGGTTATGAGTCTTGATGTGAAGATTGATGAGGAGGATAAGACTCTTATACTATTGTATTCACTTCCAAGTTCCTATGATGGTCTGATCACAACCTTGATGTATGGGAAGGAAACCCTGAATTTTGAAGAGGTTGTGGGTGTTCTTCAGTCAAATCAACAAAGAGAGAAGATCCGCATTGGGAGTTCTAACATAGAGGTTCTTGCTATAAATAAGAGGCAAGGAAGACCTTGGGAAAAGGTTAGAGACAAGTCCAAAGGCAGATCGAAGTCTCGAGGCAAGCAGAAGGCATGGAAGTATTACAAATGTCATCAAGTTGGTCATCTGAAGAGGAATTGTCCACTTCTAAAAAATGAGAAGGGGAAGGGCATTTCTAAGGGTAGTTCGGCCAGCAATGGTGGTGCAAATTCATCTGAAGATACTAGGGATGATCTACTAGTAGTTTCAGATGGGACCATGAAGTATGACAGGTATTGGACACTAGATTCAGCGTGTTCTCACCACTACACTTTGCATCGGGAGTGGTTTGCAACTTATGAAGAATCTGATGGAGGGAGTGTAAGCCTTGGTGATGATCACCCTTGTAAGGTTGCTGGTGTTGGTACTGTAAGGGTGAGAATGTATGATGGGGTCATAAGGACCTTGACCAATGTCAAACACATGCCGGAGTTGAAGAAAAATCTGATTTCTTTAGGCTACCTGGAGAAGCATGGTTATGCATTTGGAAGCCAACCGAGCAGCGGGTGTTTGAGGATTACCAAGGGTGCATTAGTGGTGATGAAAGGGAGAAGGTTAGAAAATAATCTCTATCAGATGGAGGGCTCAGTTGTGACAGATGATGCAAAGGTGCTTGCTGCAGCAGAGGAGGAACAGTTGGCATATAAACTGTGGCATTATCGGATGGGACACATGAGCGACAAAGGGCTCACGGAACTCAGTAAAAGAGGTCTGATTCCAACACTTAAGGAGGGTGATGACCTTTGTGAGCCTTGTATCTATGGCAAACAGCATATGGTAAAGTTTGCTAGCAGTACCAAGCAAAATGAAGGCATTCTTGAGCTAGTTTACTCGGATGTATGGGGACCGGCCCCTGTTTCAGCCAGAGGTGGGGCTAGGTATTTTTTGACATTCATTGATGACTTCTCTATGAAGGTATGGGTGTATCTGATAAGGGAAAAGTCAGAAGTGTTTGCTCGGTTTAAAGCTTGGAGAGTTGAAGTTGAAAAGGAGATAAAGAAACCGGTGAAGTGCCTAAGGTCTGACAATGGAGGGGAGTATACTAGCAGCGAATTCAGAAGCTACTGTGAGGAGAATGGGATCAAACACCATTACACAGTGAGGATGACTCCCCAACAAAACGGTGTAGCCAAAAGGATGAACCGAACATTGACAGAGAAGGCTAGAAGCTTGAGGCTGTAGGCATCACTTCCCAAGTTCTTTTGGGGTGATACAATAATTTTTTCTTGTTTTCTTATTGGAGGCATTCCAGAGGAGATTTAGAGTGGGAAGAAGGTGGAGCTTGGACACCTGAAGATTTTTGGTTGCCTGGCCTATGCATTTGTAGAGGCAACCGAAAGGAGTAAGCTAGACCCAAAATCACAGAAGCTAATTTTCATCGGATATCCACATGGAATCAAAGGCTACTTGCTGTGGAATTCTGATTCTCAAAAGTGTATCATCAGTAGAAACATCATCTTTGATGAGAAGAGCATTTTAAAGAAGTCCGGGATTGCAGATGGGGCTGAGAAGGCTAGATAGGATAGTAGTGGACAACATTCACTGACAGGTGATGTACCTTCTACTTCTACTTCAAAATGTGCTTCTTTTGAGGTGAAGTTTGGTAGACATGTTCCCACACATATGAAAAATCAGCTAGGAGAGCCATCAGTCCAGGAGGAGGTGCAGGTAGAGCCACATACTTTAGATTTGGAGGATCGTCAAAGGGGAGTGGCACTGCACAAGCCGAAGCGCAACATCTACAAACCTGTTTGGTATGGCATTGATGAGACCATCTCCTATGCTCTCATCACTGCTAATGGAGATCCGAAGACCTTCAAAGAAGCCATGGAGAGTTCTGAATGGGAATCATGGATGCAGGCCATGATGGAGGAGATGGAGTCACTGGAAAAGAACAAGACATGGCAGCTAATGGATCTACCTAGAGATGCTCGGGCCATTGGTTCAAAATGGGTGTTCACGAAGAAGGAGGCACCTTCAAAGCAAGGTGGAGTCAGATACAAAGCAAGGCTTGTTGCCAAGGGGTTCTCGCAGAGAGAGGGAGTGGATTACACAGAGATATTCTCTCCGGTTATGCGTCATGCTTCGATTCGGTTGTTGTTGTCTCTTGTAGCTCAGCATGATATGGAGTTGCAGTAGATGGACGTGAAGATGGCTTTCTTACATGGGAGTCTAGAGGAGAAAATCTATATGAAGCAACCAGAAGGATTCAAGCAGTCTGGATTGGAGGAAAAGGTTTGTCTACTGAAGAAATCTCTCTATGGTTTGAAGCAGTCACCCCGTCAATGGTACAAAAGGTTTGATACTTTTGTTTTAAGCCTTGGGTTTTCTAGATGTGAACATGATAATTGTGTGTATGTGAAAGATGTGGATAAGGATGATGCACTATATCTACTTTTGTATGTGGATGATATGCTCATTGCCAGCAGGAGTGTCGAAGCAGTGAATTGGCTAAAAATTGCATTGTCATCAGAGTTTGAGATGAAGGATTTAGGTCCAGCGAGGAAGATACTTGGGATGGAAATTTGGAGAGATAGGACTAAGGATATTCTCCACTTGTCATTGGGAGGATACATTCAGAAGGTGTTGGACAGGTTTGGGATGGATAATGCCAAACTGGTTGGAACACCTTTGGCGAACCATATGTCTCTTTCAAAGCTACAAAACCCCCAAACAGATGAAGAGAAAGAGTACATGGAGAGAGTTTCATATGCCAGTGCTGTGGGCAGCATTATGTATGCTATGGTGTGTTGTAGGCCAGACATAGCATATGCAGTGAGCCAGGTGAGCAGGTACATGGCAAACCCAGGAAAGGAGCACTGGAAGGCACTGAAGTGGATCTTGCGGTATCTTCAGGGAACTCGAAGGCTTGGTCTATTTTTTGGGCAGCATGAAGGACCTAAGAAGAACTCCAATATCTCAAGTAAGTTATTAGGTCCATTGGAAGGGTTTGTTGATGCAAATTTTGCAGGTGATCTGGATACAAGGAGGTCTACTACAGGTTATGTGTTTAGCATGTATGGTGGACCAGTTTCTTGGAGATCAACCCTTCAACCTATCATGGCCTTATCTACAACAGAGGCTGAGTATATAGGGATTACAGAGGCTGCCAAGGAGGCTCTTTGGTTGAAGAGACTCATTGAGGAAATGGGGGTGAAGCAGGGTACAGTGGTGCTACACAGTGATAGTCAGAGTGCTCTGCAGTTGGTTCAGAACCCAGTCTATCATGCACGCACAAAGCATATAGATGTAAGGTATCATAGGATCAGAGAGCTGGTGGAAGAAGGTGAGGTGGAGCTGGTGAAAGTTCATACAAAGAAGAACCAGTCAGATGTACTTACGAAGATTCTTCCGCGGGACAGTTTTCTCTCATGTGTGACACTGATGGGTCTGAAGGACTATGCAGATTTTGCAACGGCTTTAGAGCACCAAGGTGAAGATTGTAGGACCTTGTGTGGTACTCCAAAGCCTCGATTGGGTAAGGGAAAGCCCAAGGTTTATGATCCATGAGGTGTTCATGGGGTTCTAGGGTTGATGTGAGCCCTAGGGTGAAGGATTTCAGCCTTCACGATTTTTAGGTCCATAGGATTAGGACCTAATGTTCTTGAGTCCAAGTAATTGGGTCTTGAGGGGGCTAACCTATCATTGGGCTAGAGTTGGGCCCAAGGCGAGTGAGTCTAATCACATATGGGTTAGTCCAAGGGAGTTTTTTTGTTAGGGTTTGGTTTCTACTTGACCATGTATAAATACTTTATGTATGGGCATCTTATAGGAGAATGAATGAACGAAAAAACCCTTTTCTCCCTAAAATTTTTCTTTTCCTCTCTCTCTCTCACGTGGTTGCCTAGGGTTTCCTAGGGTTTGCAGCCGCCCCTTGCCAAGAAAAGAAAGAAATCAAGGCATCCATTGAGGAGAAGAAACCCTAGTGGCCTTCTCTTGAAGAATCCTTGTGGGACTAGAATTGCTGCAGCCTATTCCCACTTGGAGTCATTCTCTTTTAGATTTCTGAAATAAATCTAGACTTTCACGCCCAAAAGGAGAGGATTCACGTTCTCCTATTACTGCTGGTGAAGAGAAAGAAAGGAAAACTAGTACCTACTCGATGGGGGGTGATTACCAAGAGCGAGATCCGAATCCTGCTGCTACAGAAAATTTTTGCAGCAAGTTCATCTTGTTTTCGCTTCTCCACATGCCTTGGCGCTGGTCCGTTGTGTGCCACGCTCCAAGGGAAGATCGAGGATGCAACCCCCAACATGATTTAGGCTTGATTTGTGAGGACTTCAATTTGGGTCTAGTTTGGCTTGATTTGGTAAGAGATCTTCAATTGCATTGAATTAGGCTCATTTTGGGAAAGGGGCTCCAATTGGGTCGAGTCAAGTTCGATTTGAAGGCAAGGCTCCACTTGGTTCGAGTTAGCCTTAATTTGAGAATAGGGCTCCAATTTGTCTTGACTCAGGCTCGATTTGGAAGTAGAGGACTAATTTGGATCGAGTGAGACTCGATTGGGAGTAGGGCCACAATTCGATCTAGTGAGGCTCGATTTGGAGGCAAGTCTCTAATTGGGTCGAATGAGGCTCGATTTGGAGGCAGGTCTCTAATTGGGTCGAATGAGGCTTGATTTGGAAGCAAAACTCTTATTTGGGTCAAGTCTGGCTTAATTTCAGAGTAGGATTCCATTTTGGATCGAGTTAGGCTCGATTTGGGAGTAGGGCTCTAATTTGGATCAAATCAGCCTCAATTTAGGAGCAGAGCTCCAATTGGGTCGAGTCAGACTTGATTTGGGAGTGGACCCCCACTTGTGTCGATTTAGGCTCAATTTGGGATTAGAACTCCAATTTAGGTCTTGTCGTGCTTGATTTAGAACTAAAAATTTGATTTGGGGCTCCAATTGGGTCAAGTCAAGCTCGATTTGGGAGTAGGACTCTAATTTTGATTAAGTTAGGCTCGATTTTAGAGGCGATCTTCAATTGGGTCTAGTGAGTTTTGATTTGGGAGCAAGGCTTTAATTGGGTTAAGTTAGGCTCAATTTGAAAGTAGAGCTCCAATTTGGGTTGAGTGAGGTTTGATTTGGAGGCAAGGCTCCAATTGGGTTGAGTGAGGCTTGATTTGAGAGTAGAACTCAAATTTGGGTTGAGTCCAGCTCGATTTAGGAGTAGGACTCCAATTTGAGTCAATTAGGCTTGATTTGGGAATAGGTCTCTAATTGGGTCAATTTAAGCTCAATTTCTTAATAGGTCTCCAATTGGGTGGAGTTAGGCTCGATTTGGTAGTAGGGCTCAAATTAGGATGAGCTAGGCATGATTTCAGAGAAAAGCTCAAATTTCGATCGAGTTAGGTTCGAGTTGGGAGTAGGGCTTCAATTTGAGTCGAGTCAAGCTCGATTTGGGATTACTACTCCAATTTGGTTCAAGTTAGGCTTGATTTGGGAGCAAAGCTCTAATTGGGTCAAATCAGGCTTGATTTGGTAGTAGAACTCTAATTTGGGTTGAATCAGGCTTGGTTTGGAAGGAGATCTTCAATTGGGTTAAGTTAAGACCAATTTGAGAATAGGACCCCAATCTGGGTCAAGTTATGATTTGGTAGTAGGGCTACAATTAGGTCAAGTTTGACTTGATTTAAGAGATCTTCAATTGTGTTGAGTTAGGCTCATTTGAGTGCAGGGCTCCAATTGGATCGAGTTAGGCTCAATTTGGGAGTAGAGCTCCAATTTGGATTGAGTGAGGCCTGATTTGGGGGCAAGGCTCTAATTTGGTCGAGTGAGGCTTGATTCGAGAGCAAGACCCAAATTTAGGGTGAGTCTGGCTTGATTTGGGAGTAGAACTCAAATTTGAATTGAATTAGTTTTGATTTGCGAGCAAGACTCTAATTTGGATCGAGTTAGGCTCGATTTGGAAGCAGATCTCCAATTAGATTGAGTGAGGCTCGATTTGGTAGCAAGGCTCTAGTTGGGGCAAGTTAGGCATGATTTGGGAGCAGTGCTCCAATTTCAATCGAGTTAAGCTCGATTTGGGAGTAGGGCTCCAATTTGGATTGAGTCAAGCTCGATTTGGGATTACAGCTCCAATTTGGTTTAGGTTAGGCTCGATTTGGGAGCAAGGCTCTAATAGGGTTGAGTTAGGCTTGATTTGGTTACAGGACTCCAATTTAGGTCATGTCAGGCTTAATTTGGGAGGAGATCTTCAGTTGGGTTAAGTTAAGACCAATTTTGAAGCAGGACTCCAATTTGAGTTGAGTTAGGCTCAATTTAAGAAAAGGGTTGCAATTAGGTCTAGTCAAGCTTAATTTGGTTCGAGTTGGGCTTAATTAGGGATTAGACCTCCACTTGAGTCGATTTAGGCTTGATATGGGATTAGGGCTCCAATTTGGGTCATATTGAGCTTGATTTGGGAGTAAAGCTCTAATTGGGTCGAGTTAGGCTTGATTTGAGAGTGGGACTTCACTTTTGGTTGAGTTAGGCTCTATTTGAGGGAAGATCTTCAATTGGGCTGAGTGAGTTTTGATTCGGGAGTAGGGCTCCAATTGGGTCGAGCCTAGCTCGATTTAAGAGCAGAGCTCCAATTTGGGTTGGGTAAGGCTCGATTTGGTGCAAGGCTCCAATTGGGTCGAGTGAAGCTCGATTCGAGAGTAGGACTTAAATTGGGTTGAGTCTAGCTTGATTTGGGAGTAGGACTCCAATTTGAATCGAGTTAGGCTCGATTTGGGAATAGGTCTCTAATTGAGTCGAGTTAGGCTCAATTTGGGATCAGGCCTCCAATTTGGTTGAGTTTGGCTCGATTTGGTAGCAAGGCTCCAATTGGGGCCAATTAGGCATGATTTGGGAGCAAAGCTCCAATTTCAATCGAGTTAGGTTTGATTTGGGAGCAGAGCTTCAATTTGGATTAAGTCAAGCTCGATTTGGGATTACAGCTCCAATTTGGTTCAAGTTAGGCTTGATTTGGGAGCAGGGCTCCAATGGGTTGAGTCGGGCTTGATTTGGTAGCAGGACTCTAATTTGGGTTGAGTCAGGCTCAATTTGGGAGATCTTCAACCAGGTTGAGTTAAGATTGATTTGTGAGCAAGGCTGCAATAAAATCCAGTTAGACTCAATTTGGGAGCATGGCCTCAATTCGATCAAGTGAAGCTCAATTTAGGAGCAGGACTCTAATTTTGGTCGAGTCTGGCTCGATTTAGGAGCAGGTTTATAATTTAGGTCAAGTTAGGCTCAATTAGGGAGTATGACTCTAATTTTGGTTGAGTTAGGTTTGATTTGAGAGATCTTCGATTGCGTTGACTTAAACTCCATTTGGGAGCAAGTCTAGAATTGGGTTGAGTTAGGCTTGATTTGGTAGTAGGGCTTAAATTAGGATAAGCCAAGCATGATTTGGGAGCAAAACTCCAATTTGGGTTGAGTCAAGCTCGATTTGGGATTACTGCTCCAATTTGGTTTGAGTTAGGCTTGATTTGGGAGCAGGGCTCCAATTCGGTCGAGTCGAGCTCGATTTGGTAGTAGGACTCTAATTTGGGTTGAGTTAGGCTCAATTTGGGAGGAGATCTTCAATTGGGTTAAGTTAAGATTGATTTGGGAGTAGTACTCCAATTTGAGTCAAGTTAGGCTCAATTTGGGAGCAAGGCTGCAATTAGGTCTAATCAGGCTCAATTTAGGAGAATGGCCTCAATTCAATCAAGTAAGGCTTAATTCTAGAGCAGAACTCCAATTTTTCTTGACTCTGGCTCGATTAGGGAGCAGAACTCCAATTTGGGTTTAGTCAGGCTTGATTTGAAGGAGATCTTCAATTAGATCGAGTTAGGCTCGATTTGGGAGCAGATCTCCAATTGGTTTGAGTTAGGCTCGATTTGGTAGCAAGGCTCAAATTGGGATGAGTTGGCATGATTTGAGAGTAGAGCTCTAATTTCGATCGAGTTAAGTTCAATTTGGGAGCAGGGCTCCATTTGGGTTGAGTCAAGTTTGATTTGGGATTACTGCTCCAATTTGGTTCGATGGGAGCAGGGCTCCAATTGGATCAAGTCAGGCTCGATTTGGTAGCAGGACTCCAATTTGGATCGAGTCAGGCTTGATTTGGAAGGAGATCTTCAATTTGGTTGAGTTAAGATTGATTTGGGAGCAGGACCCCAATTGGGTCAAGTCACGCTCGATTTGGGAGCAAGGCACAATTAGGTTTGAGTAAGGCTCGATTTGGGAGCAAAGCTCCAATTAGGTCGAGTCAGGCTTGATTTAAGAGGAGATCTTCAATTGTGTTGAGTTAGGCTTGATTTGGGAGCAAGGCTCCAATTGGTTCGAGTCAGGGTTGATTTGGGAGTAGAGCTTTAGTTTTGATCGAGTGAGGCTTGATTTGGGGGTAAGCCTCCAATTGGGTTGAGTGATGCTCGATTCGAGAGAAAGACCCAAATTTGGGTTGAGTCTATCTTGATTTAGGAGTAGGACACCAATTTGAGTTGAGTTAGTCTTAATTTGTGAACAAGAATCTAATTTGGGTCAAGTTAGGCTTGATTTGGAAGCAAGTCTCCAATTGGGGCAAGTTAGGCATAATTTGGGAGCAGAGCTCCAATTTCGATCGAGTTAGGTTCAATTTGGGAGCAGAGCTCCTATTTAGGTTGAGTCAAGCTCGATTTGGGAGCAAAGTTCCTATTTAGGTTGAGTCAAGCTCGATTTGGAAGTAAGGCTCCAATTGGATCGAGTCATACTCAATTTGGGAGCAGGACTCCAATTTGGATCTAGTTAGGCTTGATTTGGGATGAGATCTTCAATTGGGTTGAGTTAAGATCGATTTGGGAGTAGGACCCCAATATGGGTTGAGTCACGCTCCATTTGGGAGCAAGGCTGCGGGTGGGTCAAGTAAAGCTCGATTTAGGAGCAAGGCTCTGATTGGGTCGAATCAGGCTTAATTTGGAAGGAGATCTTCAATTGGGTTTAGTTAGGCTCGATTTGAAAATAGGGCTCCAATTGGGTCAAGTCAGGCTTGGTTTAGGAGTAGAGCTCCAATTTGGATCAAGTGAGGCTCGATTTGGGGGCACGGCTCTAATTGGGTTGAGTGAGGCTCAATTCGAGAGCAAGACCCAAATTCAAGTGAGTCCAGCTCAATTTAAGAGTAGGGCTCCAATTTGAGTCAAGTTAGGCTTGATTTGTAAGTAAGACACTAATTTGGGTCGAGTTAGGCTTGATTTGGGAAAAAGTCTCCAATTGGAGCAAGTTAGAAATGATTTAGGAGTAGAGCTCCAATTTCGATCAAGTTAAGTTAGATTTGGGAGTAGGGCTCTAATTTGGGTCGAGTCAAGCTTGATTGGGGATTACAGCTCTAATTTGGTTTGAGTTAGGCTCAATTTGAGTGCAGGGTTCTAATTAGATCGAGTTAGGCTCGATTAATTGCAAGACTCCAATTTGGGTTGAGTCAGTTTGATTTGGGAGGAGATCTTCAATTCGGTTGAGTTAAGATCAATTTGGGAGAAAAACTCTAATTTGGGTTGAGTTAGGCTTGATTTGGGAGTAGGGCTACAATTAGGTCTAGTTAGGCTCGATTTGGGAGCAAGGCTCCAATTAGGTCGGATCAGGCTTGATTTAGGAGCAAGGCTCCAATTGGGTTGAGTCAGGCTTGATTTGTGAGCCAGGCTCCACTTGGGTCAATTTAGACTTGATTTAGGAGTAGTGTCCAATTTTGGTCGGATCTTAATTGATTAGGGCAAAACTCCAATTGGGTTGAGTTAGCCTCGATTTGGAAGTAGGACTTTAGTTTAGATCGAGTTAAGCTCAATTTGGGAGCAGGGCTCTAATTGGGTCGAGTTAGGCATAATTTTAGAGCATGGCCCCAATTTGGGTCAAGTTGGGCTCGATTTGGGAACAAGGCTCCACTTGGGTCGAGTTAGCCTTGATTTGGGAGTAGAGCTCCAACTTAGGTCGATTAAGGCTTGATTTAGGAGTAGGACTCAAATTATGTTGAGTAAGGCCCAATTTGGGAGTAGGGCTACTATTGGATTGAGTGAAGCTCAATTTGGGAGTAGGACTTTAATTTAGGTGAGTTAGGCTCCATTTGGGAGGAGATCTTCAATTTGGGTCTAGTTAGGCTTGATTTGGGAGGAGGGCCTTATTTCAGTCAAGTAAGGCTTGATTCGGGAGCAGGACTCCAATTTTGGTTAGGTCCAACTCGATTTGGGAGCAAAACTACAATTTGGGTCAAGTCAGGCTCGATTAGGAAGCAGGACTCTAATTTGGGTTGAGTTAGGCTCAATTTGGGAGTATGACTCTAATTGAGTTGAGTGAGGCTCGATTTGGGAGCAGAGCTCCAATTGGGTCAAGTCAAGCATGATTTGGGAGAAGGACCATAATTTGAGTCGAGCCAGGCTCGATTTGGGAGTAAGGCTACAATTAGGTCTAGTCAAGCTCGATTTGATAGCAGGGCTCCAATTGGGTCAAGTTATGCTTGATTTGAAAGCCGAGGTCCACATAGGTCGAGTTAGGCTCGATTTGGGAGTAAAGGTCTAATTTTGGTTAGATCTTAATCGATTTGTGGCAAGATTCCAATTAGGTTGAGTCAGCCTCGATTTAAGAGCAGGACTTTAATTTGGGTTGAGTTAAGCTCGATTTGGGAGCAGGGCTCTAATTGGGTCAAGTTAGGTATAATTTTGGAGCATGGCTCCATTTTGGATCGAGTTGCACCTGATTTGGAAATAAGGCTCCACTTGGGTCAAGTCAGCCTCGATTTGGGAGTAGAGCTCCTACTTGGGTCGAGTCAGAATCAATTTAGGAGCAGGGCTCAAATTATGGTAAGGCCCAATTTGGGAGTGGGGCTACTATTGGATCGAGTGAGGCTCAATTTGGGAGCAGAACTCTAATTTGGGTGAGTCAGGTTTGATTTGGGAGATCTTTAATTTGGGTCTAATTAGGCTCGATTTGGGAGACGGGCCTCAATTCGATCGAGTGAGGCTTGATTCGGGAGCAAGACTCCAATTTTGGTTGAGTTCGACTCGATTTGGGTGCAGAACTATAATTTGAGTCAAGTCAAGCTCGATTAGGGAGCAGGACTCTAATTTGGGTTAAGTTAGGCTCGATTTGGGAGTATGGCTCCAATTAGGTTGAGCGAGGCTTGATTTGGGAGTAGAGCTCCAATTGGGTTGAGTTAAGCATGATTCAGGAGGACTCCAATATGAGTCGAGTTAGGATCGATTGGGAGCAAGGCTACAACTTGGTCTAGTTAGGCTCAATTTGGGAGCAAGGCTCCAATTGGATCGAGTCAGGCTTGATTTGGGAGCCGGGCTCCACTTGGGTCGAGTCAGGCTCAATTTGGGAGTAGAGGTTCAATTTTGGTTGGATCTTAATCGATTTGCAGCAAAACACCAATTAGGTTGGGAGGAATCTTTAATTTGGATCGAGTTAGGCTCAATTTGTAAGCAAGACTCCAATTAAGTCGAGTCAAGCTTGATTTTGAAGCAAGGCTCTACTTGGTTCAACTTAGCCTCGATTTAGGAACAGGGCTCCAATTTGGCTCAAGTTAAGCTTGATTTTGGAGTAGAGGACCAATCTGGGTCAAGTGAGGCTTGATTCAGGAGTCGGACTACAATTTTAGTTTAGCTCGGCTTGATTTGGGAGCAAGACTACAATTTGGGTCTAGTCAGGCTCGATTTGGGAGTAGGACTATAATTTGGATCAAGTCGAGCTCAATTTAGGAGAAGAGCTTCAATTGGGTTGAGTGAGGCTCAATTTGGGAGCAGGGCTCTAATTAGGTCGAGTCAACCATGATTTGAAAGTAGGGCTCTAATTTGGATCAAGTTAGGCTCGATTTAGGAGCAAGGCTCCAATTTGGGTCGAGTTAGGCTCGATTTGGGAGTAGAGGTCTAATTTGAGTCGGGTCTTCCTTGATTTAGGGTAGGGCTCCAATTGGGTCAAGTCATGCTCGATTTGGGAGTAGGACTTCAATTTGGGTCGAGTTAGGCTTGATTTAGGAACAAAGCTAGAATTGGGTTGAATAAGGCATAACTTTAGGGCACAGCTCCAATTTGGATCGAGTCAGGCTCGATTGGGAACAAGGCTCTTCTTGGGTCAAGTGAGGCTCGATTTGGGAGAAGGGATCTAATTTGGGTCGAGTCAAGCTTGATTTAGGAGTAGGGCTCCAATTTGGGTCGAGTCAAGCTTAATTTGGGAGCATGGCTCCAATTTGGGTCTAGTTAAGCTCGATTTGGATCAAGACTTGCTTGGTTTGGGAGCAGGGCTCCAACTAGGACAAGTTAGGCTCAATTTGGGAGCAGAACTCCAAGTTGGATTGACTCATGCTTAATTTGAGAGCAAGGCTCAACATTGGATCAAGTTAGGCTCAATTTATGTATTAGGGCTCTAATTTGGATCTAGCTAGGTTGATTTGGGAGGAGATGTTCAATTTTGGTTGAGCCAAGCTCGATTTGAGAGTAGAAGTCTAGTTTGGGATGAGTCATGCTGGATTTGGTAGCAAGGCTCCAATTTGGGTTGAGTCAGGCTCAATTCAGGAGTAGAGCTTCAATTTGGGTTGGGTCTTACTCAATTTGAGAGCAAGGCTTGAATTATGTCGAGTTAGGAACGATTTAGGAGCAAGGCTCCAATTTTGGTCGAGTCAGGATCGATTTGAGGATAAGGCTCTACTTGGGTCAACGCAGGCTCGATTTGAGAGAAGGGCTCCAATTTGGGTTGAGTTAAGCTTGATTTGGGTATAGGAGCTCCAATTTGGGTTGGATTAGGCTTGATTTGGGAGTAGGTTTCCAATTGGGTTGAGTAAGGCTTGATTTGAGAGCAGGACTCCAATTTGGGTCAAGTAAGGCTTCATTTGGGAGGAGATCTTCAATTAGGTCAAGTCAGGCTCGATTTGGGAGTAGGCTCCAATTGGGTTGAGTTTGGCTCGATTTGGGAGTGGAACTCCAATTTGTGTCAAGTAAGGCTTGATTTGGGCGCAGGGCTCTAATTGAGCCAAATGAGGCTTGATTTGGAAGCAGGACTCTAGTTTGGGTCAAGTCTAGGCAATTTCAAAGCAGGACTCCATTTTGGATTGAGTTAGGCTCGATTTGGGAGCAGGGCTCCAATTTGGATCGAGTCAACCTGGATTTGGGAGTAGGGCTCCAATTAGGTCGAGTCGGGCTTGATTTGGGAGTAGACCTCCATTTGGTTCGATTTAGGCTCGGTTTGGGATTATGAGTCCAATTGGGTCATGTCAAGCTCAATTTGGGAATAAAGCTTCGATTTGAAGCTCCAATTAGGTCGAGTCAAGCTCGATTTGAGAGTAAGACTCTAATTTTGATTAAGAGGAGATCTTTAATTGGGTCGAGTAAGTTTCAATTTTGGAGCAGGGCTCCATTTGGGTCTAGTCAGGCTTGATTTGATAGAAGAGCTCCAAATTGAGTCGAGTGAGGCTCGATTTAGAGGCAAGGCTAGAATTGGATCAAGTAAGGCTCGATTCGAGAGTAGGACTCAAATTTGGATTGAGTCTGGCTCGATTTAGGAGTAGGACTCCAATTTGAGACGAGTTAGGCTCGATTTCTGAGCAGGAATCCAATTTAGGTCGAGCTAGGCTTGATTTGGGATTAGGTCTCCAATTGGGTTTAGCTAGGCTCGATTTGGTAGTAGGGCTCCAATTGGGGTGAGTTAGGCATGATTTGGGAGCAGAGCTCCAATTTCGATCGAGTTAGGTTCGATTTGGGAGCAGGGCTTCAATTTGGATTGAGTCTAGCTCGATTTGCAATTACAGCTCCAATTTAGTATGGCTTAGGCTTGATTATTGAGCAAGTTTTCAATTGGGTTGAGTCAGGCTTGATTTGATAGAAGGACTCCAATTTGGGTCGAGTTAGACTCGATTTGGGAGGAGATCTTCAATTGGGTTGAGTTAAGATTGATTTAGGAGCAGGACTCCAATTTGGGTCATGTTAGGCTCGATTTGGGAGCAAGACTGCAATTAGGTCTGGTCAGGCTTGATTTGGAAGCATGGCCCCCATTCGATCAAATGAGTCTCAATTTGGGAAAAGCACTCCAATTTTAGTCGAGTTCGGCTCAATTTGGGAGCAGGACTATAATTTGGGTCAAGTCAAGCTTGATTAGGGAGCAAAACTTCAATTTGGGTCAAGTCAGGCTTGATTTGGGAGGAGATCTTCAATTGGTCGAGTCAGGCTTGATTTGGGAGCAGGTTTCTAATTGGGTTGAGTTAGGCTTGATTTGGTAGCAGGGCTCAAATTAGGATGAGTTAGGCATGATTTAGGAGTAGAGCTCCAATTTTGATTAAGTGAGGTTCGAGTTGAGAGCAGGGCTCCAATTTGAGTCAAGTCAAGGTTGATTTGGGATTACTGCTACAATTTGGTTCGAGTTAGGCTCGATTTGAGAGCAAGGCTCCAATTGGTTTGAGTCAAACTTGATTTGGTAGTAGGACTCCTATTTGGGTCAAGTCAGGCTCGATTTTGGAGGAAATCTCCAATTGGGTTGAGTTAAGATTGATTTGGGAGCAAGACCCCTATTTGGGTCGAGTCATGCTCGATTTGGGAGTAGGCTACAATTGGATCAAGGCTCAATTTGCAAGCAAGGCTCTAATTAGGTCGAGTCAGACTTTATTTGAGAGATCTTCAATTATGTTGAGTTAGGCTTGATTTGGGAGCAAGGCTCCAATTGAGTCGAGTCAGGCTTAGTTTGAGAGTAGAGCTCCAATTTGGGTTGAGTTAAGCTCCAATTGAGAGCAAGTTAGGCATGATTTGGGAGAGAGCTCTAATTTTGATCGAGTTAGGTTCGATTTGGGAGTAGAGCTCCAATTTGGGTTGAGTTAAGCTCGATTTGGGATTGCAGCTTCAATTTGGTTTAGGTTAAGCTTGATTTAGGAGCAGGGCTCTAATTAAGTTAAGTTAGGCTCAATTTGGTTGCAGGACTCCAATTTGGGTCAAGTTAGGCTCGATTTGGGAGGAAATCTTTTGTTGGGTTGAGTTAAGACCGATTTTGGAACAAGACTCCATTTTAGGTTGAGTTAGGCTCAATTGGGAGAAGGGTTGCAATTAGGTCAAGTAGGGCTCAATTTGGTTTGAGTTGGGCTTGATTTGGGAGTAAACCTCCACTTAGATTGATTAGGCTCGATTTGGGATTAGGACTGCAATTTGGGTTATGTTGAGGTTGATTTAGGAGCAAAGCTCTGATTTGGAGCTCCAATTGGGTTGAGTTGGGCTCGATTTGAGAGTAACATTCCACTTTTGGTCGAGTTAGGCTTTGATTTAAAAGATCTTCAATTGGGTTAAGGTAAGATCGATTTGGGAGCAATACTTTAATTTGAGTCGAGTTAGACTTGATTTGGGAGCAAGGCTATAATTAGGTCTAGTCAGGCTCGATTTGGGAGCATGGCCTCAATTCGATCAAGTGAGGCTCGATTTGAGAGCAAAACTCCAATTTTGGTCCAGTTCGTCTCGATTAGGGAGCAGACTCTAATTTAGGTTGAGTTAGGCTCGATTTGGAAGGAGATCTTCAATTGGGTCTAGTTAGGCTTGATTTGGGAGCAAATCTCCAATTAAGTCGAGTTAGGCTCAATTTGGTAGTAGGGCTCAAATTAGGATGAATTAGGCATAATTTGGGAGTATAGCTCCAATTTTGATTAAGTCAGGTTGGATTTGGGAGCAGGGCTCCTATTTGGGTCGAGTTAAGCTCGATTTGGGATTACTGCTCTAATTTGGTTCAAGTTAGGCTTGATTTGGGAGCAGGGCTCTGATTGGGTCGAGTTGGCTCAATTTGGTAGCAGGACTCTAGTTTGAATCTAGTCAAGCTTGATTTGGGAGGACTCCAATTTGAGTTGAGTCACACTTGATTTGGTAGCAAGGCTACAATTGGATCGAGTAAGGCACAATTTGGGAGCAAGGCTCAAATTGGGTCAAGTTAGGCTTCATTTGGAAGGAGATCTTCAATTGGGTTAAGTTAAGTTTGATTTGGGAGTAGGGCTCAAATTGGGTCGAGTCAGGCTTGGTTTGGGAGTAAAGCTCCAATTTGGGTTAAGTGAGAGCCGATTTGGGTGCACTACTCCAATTGAGTCGAGTGAGGCACGATTTGAGAGCAAGACTCAAATTTGGATTGAGTCTGGCTCGATTTGGGAGTAGGACTCTAATTTGAGTCGGGTTAGGCTTCATTTGGGAGCAGGTCTCCAATTAGGGCAAGTTCGGTATGATTTGGGAGTAGAGCTCCAATTTCGATCGAGTTAGATTTGATTTGAGAGTAGGGCTCCAATTTGGGTCATGTCAAGCACGATTTGGGATTATTGATCTAATTTGATACGAGTTAGGCTCAATTTGGGAGCAAGACTCCAATTGGGTCGAGTTAGGCTCAATTTGGCTGCAAGATTTCAATTTGGATTGAGTCAGGTTTGATTTGGGAGGAGATCTTCAATTGGGTTGAGTTAAGATCGATTTAGGAGTAGGACTTTAATTTGGATCAGGTTAGACTTGATTTGGGAGCAGGGCTACAATTAGGTCTGGTTAGGCTCGATTTGGGAGTAGGGCTACAATTAGGTCTAGTTAGGCTCGATATGGGAGCAGGGCACCAATTGCATTAAGTTAGGCTTGATTTGGGAGTAGGTCTACTTGTAGTTGAGGAATTTCAAGTTGATTGTCTTTAAGAGTAGGTTGTTGGGCTTGAACTTCACTAAGTTTAAGTATCCTCCTACTACCTCCTTCTTGAATAAATTCCTTCTCCAAGAAAGTGGCATGCCTACTGACAAAAACTTTTTGTTCAGTAGGATGATAAAAGAGGTATCCAATACCCTCTCGATAATGCAGCACGATGATGAGACATGAATGCAATGAAATAATATTTTATATATATATATATATATATATATATTATGAGATGGCTAATTACCCAGAAAGATCAAAAACTAGTTAAGCTATACTATGCAAGACAGGAGGAAGCATACACTGAAACTAGAACTGTTAGAATATTAACGAAACCAGGAAAGTGAAGGTTAGGAAACCCTCGGTTAGGACATGCTCTCAACATTCACTAAATCAGAGAAAGAAAATTAGAGAAAGGATTTCATATACCAATAGTGATCACTCGAAGATTGAAACAGGAAGATCGCTCTGACAGGTTGAAAGTCATGGATGAATAAGCTGTCTACCGGAGAGGATCTTCGAAATATGGTTCAGGGGCAAAGATGACTTCCTCTTCGGCTCGTGAATCCCTAAGAAAACAGCAAGAGGAGATGGGGGCCTGTGGTTGGCGGCAGGGTTGTTTTAGGGTTTCTGAAGGGGGGATGGCTAGGGTTTGGGTTTGAGGGAGGTTAGAGAAGATGAAAGGAAACACTAAGGGCTTCACACCCACTCCTTCCCGGAGTACCAGAGCCTTCACATCAGTGGAAAAGAACTTCAGAATTTTCTCATTAATGGTCTTTTTTCATTTACAAGGAAAAGGTCTTTTTATAACCCTTTCATGTCAATACAAGTTAAATCATTCATTTTAAGTACATAATTGACATGGATTGTAATGTATGGCATGTGATTCTTCTTGAAGAGGTAGGGATCTCTGCATGCTTTATCTGGGACGGCCAAAAAGAAAGAGTGGTTGCAATTTCCAAGCTTGTAGAGGAGGGGGACCACTTGAGAAAGGGAAAGAGTAGGCGCCCCTTGATTCCTCCTGCTATCTTTGACTGGGCGGCAACCTTCTTCCATCTGGGGTGCATGAAGATCTTCCAATTAGAGAGAGGCAGCCAATTTCTTCCATAGATGCTTGCTAGGGGACCGCATGATAAATGTGGAAGTCAATGGGTGCCCAAAAGCTTCCATATAAGAGTGGGCGGCATGAAGAAAAGAGGAAGAAGGGTGTTGGCGCCTAGATTCCTTCCTAAATTGATGTGGGCTGGCTCCTTGCTTTGCTCTGGTGATGTCATGTGTCCTGTAGTGGTCCAAGACATGGGTCATTGCATGGTTGATGGGTCTTCTCTTGGGTCTTCAAGGTGAACATTCTCTTGATTTATTACAAGACTCAATGAAAGAAAATATCACTTGACACTTGACCAACTCCTGGATTCCAATAATGAACTAGGCTAACTAGCACAACTGGACTCAACAAGGACTCTAAGAATAAAGAAAAATGACTCTCATAAATCAGAGATCCATAAGGAACCTTGAAACCTCTATCTCAATCTGATACCTGCACCAATTCTCCCGGGCTGAGAGGAACTCGACCCCGTCGAGTAAGGGTCAGTTTGACTTTGGTACTTCTCTAGGAGGTCTAGGTCTATATGTTGCAGATCTTCTCGGGTAATCCATGAGTCCTCTGATTCTGGCTGACCTTGCCAACGAACCAAATATCTTTGGTAACCTTTATTGCGGGTCGTGATAGCTTGGTCATCCAGAATCTGCTCAATCCTGCCTTTCCTCTCAGGCCAATTTGTGGGTGGACACTCAAGTGAGGGCTCACTCTCAAAGGAACGGTCAGGTCCAAAAACTCGCTGGGTACCACTGCTGGGTCCCTATATTCTACTAAGTCTGAGATAGTGAAAATGGAGCTAATGTCTAACCATGAAGGTAACTTTAACACACAGGCATTGGTTCCTACCTTCTTTAACATTCTAAAAGGACCAGCTCCACGAGCATGTAACTTTCTAACATGACATAGTTTTCTCTTAACAAAATCCTTGACTCGATTCTGGGGATTAGCCAACTTATTATCAATATTCAAGTGAATGCTAATGTCATGATGCAGGTGTTGTGCAATTGACTCTAAGACTCGTGTATGGTTGGACAAGTTGAATGGGTAGGTGAACTCAATAGAATGTGACAAAAGTCTTTATTACTAAGACTTGGATTGACACTTAACTGAAATACAGACTTACTAAGGCATTCCTATGGAAAGGAATTTTATTGAACTCTCTGGACCTAAACCTAACAGACTACAGACTCTCTAGGTTTGACCCTGGGTTAGTAGATGGCATGGATTCTTAAGAGGTTCCATAGGATCTTTTGAAAGTATATGGCAAACTGAACTAGGACTAGATCTAAGAGGTGTAGGATATCCCTAAGTAGTGGAAGGTGACTAGATATTCTTTTTGGAAACACCTTATGAAATTCTCCTAAAATCTCCACTACTACCTCTTGGATGTGATTTGAATTTTTCTAGTCCAAATTGATGACCCCTTACTGATGTCTTGTTCTAAACCATCAGCAAAAATTACATAAATCTCTCTAAATCCTTCATGAATTCCACTATTTCTAGGGGTTGCTCTATAGGGCTTAGCTCTTGGACTTTTGCTTCCTTAAGTTAACCATTTTGCTCCTCCATAACTCTTTAGCTACAAGCAAAGGTTCATGTTCAACTAGGATGGTATCAATTTCTTTAGACTCAACCCTTAAATCAGACTCAGTTCTATAGACTTCTCTTTCTATCTCTCCAATAAGTGTAGTTTCTTCTTCCTCTAATGTGTCACTGGGCTCAAGCTCAATCTCCTTTCCCTTAGATTCATCAATAGGCTTAGTGGCTTCTTCTCCTAATGGACTAATGGACTCACAAATGTCTACCTCTACATGACTAAGGGACTCGGGACTATCGACCTCTAAATGATTATTGGGCTCAACCTCTTCGTCCTTAAAGCCTTCAATGGGTTCTTCCTCATCCTCTTCGTATTCATCAACTAACTTGCGTCAGCCTCATATACCTCCTCGATACAACCTATAAGGGGTTCTTGATCTCTTTTCTCATCACAGTCAATAGGTTCAGGGTTTTCTAGATTGTCAATTTGAGTAGGATCCTGAACAACTATGCCTAGGCTGGCCATGTCTAGCTTTTCCTCCCTGTGTTCAACTATGGTGATAGGAATGGGTTGGGCAAACTAATAGATAGGAATGGGTCAAATAGTAGGAGTGGGTGGGGCAAGTGGGGGAATAGGAGTGGGTCGACTCATAAGAATAAACGGGGTGATAGGGAAGGGTGGACTCTGGTGAACATATGGGGCAATAGGGATGGACTGGCTAAATGAACCTAGATTAGAACTTGACTTATTTCCAGGAATATTAGTCCTATTAAGTGTGGCCTGATGGGTGATGGGCTCCTATGCCTATAGGACATGGGTAGGTATTTCTCCCTAAGTCTAATCTTTATGGCTCTCCATGTTCTAATGGGCATCTCTCTCTTTTGACGACATGCATGCTCAACCTTTTCCCAATATATCCTAGCATGTCGGGTTAGTTTAAGCCTAGCAAATTTTACCTTCCCTTCTTCTGACATTTCTTCCCGATCGAAATACTCATCCATCCTCCTTTCCCAATCAATGTAATCCTCTAGCTCTAGATCACCACCAAAAGTGGGTGCATAGGGCCGGGTGCTCCAATGGATCTTTCCTCTGAGTCCACTAAGTATGGGTATGAGCTTTTACGGTGATACTCAGGAGTAAAATCATAGTGATAGGCTCTCCTAGGGTCAGGATGTGGGGTAGGTAGATGAGGGTCTAACTTAGGCTCAGTCCTAGTCTTACGACTTTCTTCTAAGGAGCTCACTTGATCATTCAATTGGGTCAATCGTTTAGTAATGGTCCTAAGCATAGCTCCAATGTCATTGTCCATGGGTGGGTCGAATGGGGACTAGCTCTTACTAGGTTGGTATGGGCTCCGGACCAGGTTGGCATGCAGGCAAGCACACAAAAAGAAAAAAAAAAAACAACTACTGGCTCCTAGACCTAGAGCTCAAATAAAGTGTGTCAACTAAATGCTAATCAATCACCAAGTACCCTGTAGCTGGCTAGGTAGCAAGTGGGAGGGGGGCAGGTTCTTCCTGCTTAACACAGGGGCCTAATTAGAGTAACCTCATCACTCCGCTTAAGTCGTTTGACATTTGACCTCCAGCCTTAGACACCAGGTTCCAGTCGTAAATGGAGAAAGGCTCACATCAGTTTCGACAAAATATGTGAACCCAACCGTGGGTGTCCCTAATGCTCAATTACATCTACTGGATTTTAAAATTGGGAGGTTTGGGCTCGTATGCAGGTTGATGGTTTTCTAGGCCCAGGAAGGAGGAGGAAATCCCCACCTAATCTGAGATAGCGGTGCCCTTAAGTCAATTTAATGCAGAGATGATGGAACACTAAAGACTTAAATTAACAAGTTGGGTCTCTAATCAAAAGGATGCAGCAATACAGAAATTTTTTTTTTAAATTTTTAATTATGAAACTAATTAATAGCAGTAATTAAAATGTTTTAATTATTTTTTCTTTTTTTTGCCTATATGTGTCACTTAAGGCCTTTCCTCAAGTCAGCCTTTGTTGCGACGGCTATGCACAGCCCTCTTGGTAGCTTACGGCACTCCCGGAATGTAGATAGTTGAATCAAACGTACCAAGGTACTACCGGTAACCTTCCTTATTGGTATGTCCTTGATATCCCTACCAAATGCCCATTGGGTCAAATAGCCCGGGGTACTACCTCTAGCCTCTCCCTTTGGACTATCCCTAAATGAGCACAGTAGAGACCAAGATATGCTCTTTTTTTTTTTTGGAAATTTTTTTATATGCAAGGAAAATAAGCAAATATGGGAGGTGTGCAAAAATTTTAGCAAGCTAAAATTTTCAGCACCTATGCAAAGCTACTTTCCTAATATGATGCAAGAACAAGTCCTAACAACCTGGCTCTAATACCAAAATTGATGCAGCACGATGATGAGACACGAATGTAATGAAATAATATTCTTTTATATATATATATATATATATATATATATATATATATATATATATATGAGATGGCTAATTACCTAGAAAGATCAAAAACTAGTTAAGCTATACTATGCAAGACAGGCGGAAGCATACACTGGAACTAGAACTGTTAGAATATTAATGAAACCAGGAAAGTGAAGGTTAGGAAACCCTCGGTTAGAACATGCTCTCAACATTCACTAAATCAGAGAAAGAGAATTAGAGAAAGGATTTCATATACCAACAGTGATCACTCGAAGATTGAAACAGGAAGATCGCTCTGACAGGTTGAAAGTCCTAGATGAATAAGCTGTCTACCGGAGAGGATCTTCGAAATATGGTTCAGGGGCAAAGACGACTTCCTCTTCGGCTCGTGAATCTCTGAGAAAACAGCAAGAGGAGATGGGGGCCTGTGGTTGGCGGCAGAGTTGTTTTAGGGTTTCTGGAGAGAGGGACGGCTAGGGTTTGGGTTTGAGGGAGGTTAGAGAAGATGAAAGGAAACACTAAGGGCTTCACACCCACTCCTTCCCGGAGTACCAGAGCCTTCACAACAATAGAAAAGAACTTCAGAATTTTCTCATTAATGGTCTTTTTTCATTTACAAGAGAAAGGTCTTTTTATAACCCTTTCATATCAATACAAGTTAAATCATTCATTTTAAGTACATAATTGACATGGATTGTAATGTATGGCATGTGATTCTTCTTGAGGAGGCAGGGATCTCTGCATGCTTTATCTGGGATGGCCAAAAAGAGAGAGTGGTTGTAATTTTCAAGCTTGTAGAGGAGGAGGACCACTTGAGAAAGGGAAATAGTGGGTGCCCCTTGATTCCTCCTGCCATCTTTGACTGGGCGGCAACCTTCTTCCATCTAGGGTGCATGAAGATCTTCCAATTAGAGAGAGGCAGTCAATTTCTTCCATAGATGCTTGCTAGGAGATCGCATAATAAATGTGGAAGTCAATGGGCGCCCAAAAGCTTCCATATAAGGGTGGGCGGCATGAAGAAAAGAGGAAGGAGGGCGTTGGCACCTAGATTCCTTCCTAAATTGATGTGGGCCAGCTCCTTGCTTTGCTCTGGTGATGCCATGTGTCCTGTAGTGGTCCAAGACATGGGTCATTGCATGGTTGATGGGTCTTCCCTTGGGTCTTCAAGGTGAACTTTCTCTTGATTTATTACAGGACTCAATGAAAGAAAATATCACTTGACACTTGACCAACTCCTAGATTCCAACAATGAACCAGGCTAACTAGCACAACTAGACTCGACAAGGACTCTAAGAAAAAAGAAAAAAGACTCTCATAAATCAGAGATCCATAAGGAACCCTGAAACCTCTATCTCAATCTGGTGCCTGTACTACTCAAGGATAACCTATGAACCTACATTTATTAGCCTAGCACTTAGCTTATGTCCAAATACATGTCTAACATAAGCAGGGCTACCCCAATTCTTAAAATATTTAAGATTTAGCCTTTTACCCTTTCATAATTCATATAGAGTGCTAGCTACTGATTTTGATGGTACCCTGTTTAGTATATAGGCAGCAGTCTCTACGGCATAACCCTAGAAGGATACAGGAAGATCAGTGAAGCTCGTCATGGACCTTACCATATCTAACAATGTGTGATTCCTCCTTTTTGCTACACCATTTAATTGTGGTGTATACGGAGGTGTCCATTTTGAGAGAATGCATTTGTCTTTAAGATAATCAAGAAATTCACTAGATAGGTATTCTCCTCCTCGATCTGACCAAAGAATTTTAATACTTTTTCCAGTTTGCTTCTTAACCATTTGATATTCTTTAAATTTATCAAAGGCTTCAGATTTATGTTTCATAAGATACATATATCCAAATCTAGATAAATTATCAGTAAAGGTGATGAAATAAGAGTATTCTCCTCTGGCTTGAGTTGATATAGGTCCACATACATCTATATGTATTAGCTCTAATAACCCAATTGCCCTATCTCTATGACCAGTGAATGGAGACTTGGTCATTTTACCTATGAGACAGGACTCAAGTTCCTAATGATTCATAATCATAAGGGTCAAAGAAGTTATCTTTGTATAACTTGTTTATCTTGGACTCACTAATATGACCTAATCGGCAATGCCAGAGAAAAGTGACATTAACATCTTCTCTTTCTTTTCTTGTTTTCTATAAGTAAAACTTTATCATTGAGTGAAAGAACTAAAAGACCATTAATAAATCAACCACTTCCAAAGTAATTATTAGAAAAAAAAATGGAGCATCCTCTGCTCTTTATATTAATTTCAAAACCTTGTTGTAATACAAGGGTACAGAAATAATATTTTTAATAATATCTAAAACATAATAATAGTCTTTCAATTTTAAAATTTTGCTCGAAGGTAATAACAATGATAGGTGCCCACAACTTCTACTTGAATGGCTTCACCACTCGCACCATGAAACTCAAAGTTACCCTTCTTCAAGCTCCTAATTCTCTGAAGTCCCTGCAAAGACTTGCATATATAAGACCCACATCCGGCTTTTATGTTTACGAGCCAAAGTTCTAGCACACGAAAGTCGAAGTATATACTTTATTCGATACAAACTTTGTTTTTTTGAGGATCCACTGTGATAATGAGAAAGATTTCTACATATCCGACCAAATCGATCAATAATATCGCAATCTGATATAGGAGATGTACTCAATAACAAGTTAGTTTGTATCATATACAAACCTTTTGATGCTCCACCAGCATCATGCTTCAGACTTGCTAGATATGACTTGCAGTTCTTCTTCCAGTATCCCTGCTTGCTGCAGTGAAAATAGGTTCCATCAACAGAGGGCTTTTTTGCCTTCTTCCTCTTCTGGATGCTTTTCTTAGGGTTCAACTTTATCTTTGAACCCTTCTTCATCATTGTTTTCTTCTTCCCATCAATCAAAAGAAGATGAGCCTTATCACCCTTAAAGTAGCTCTCAACTATTTTAAGCATGTTAAGCAATTCAGGTAATGAAATATTCAATTTGTTCATGTGATAGTTCATGATAAACTAAGAGAAGGAATCAGGGAGTGATTGCAGGATCAAGTCCTGATTTAGCTCTCCATCCATCACAAACCTTAATTGACCTAATCGAGTGATTAAGTCAATCATCTTTAGTACATGGGCTTGAACGGATGAGCCCTCACTCATACGTGCTTGGAACAACTGCTTCGATATTTCATATCGGGCAGCCCTACTTTGCTCTCCATAAAGCTCTTTAAGATTGAGTAGTATGGACTGAGGTTCCATTTCTTCATGTTGTCTTTGCAATTCATTTCTCATAGAGGCCAACATAATGCACTTGGCAGTTAAACTATCATTTTGCCACATTTTATATGTGGCCCTTTCCTCCTTCGTAGCATCATCTCCAATCAGATCTAGATCAGGAGGATATAGGAGACCTTATCCTGAGTTAAGATAATTCTCAGGTTCCTTAACCAATCCACATAATTGGGATCAGTCAATTTGTTGGCATCTAAAATGCCCCGCAGTGTTAAAGTAGAAGCCATAATATTAATCTTCAAAAAAAAATAAATTAATAACAATGTATAAGCAGACCACTCAAGATGATATACACAACTAGATAAGGACTTATCAATCAAATTGTGTCTTCCACTATTTTTCTACGAATACCATAGCCCTTACCTATGGTAAGCGAGAAATCCTAACAGGGTTTCTTTAGCAGGGTTGAGATCTCAATTCCCCATAAATGCCTTGTGTTACACAACAAACATTCATGAGTTCAAGGGTAGAAAATTTTTCTTTCCAATTGCAACCCAAGCAACTCTCAACATAACAGCTGCCTCTAAGACACTTACAGCCTTGTGTTACATAACAAACTATATTGTCTTAGTTTAGTCAGATCCCTCATTTCTATATAGTCATGTTTGAATAATGTTGCCCTTGTGTTATACAACAAAGCAACACCATCAATCATGCTATAATGACAAATTTCATATCAAACCCTAGATTAGGCCTTGTGTTACACAACAAACCTACTATAGTTTTTGGCTTGAATTTGGCTTAGCATGAAGGAAGGCATTTAGTGTTTCAATAATTTAGCATTTCCAATTCAAGGTCTAAATCAATCCAATTGGCTAGGTAGGTGGGAGGCCCCCACGCTTGCTTTAGACACCAAAAGTTTGGCCAGGTAAGCAACGGACCCAATTATAAACCACGTTCTTTTTACCTTCCCAGAACCACTTTCCTAGACACCAATTGATCATTCAAACCCTAAATGGATTTCCATTATGATTTTATAACATTATGACTAAATATAATTTTAACAAAAAAAAAAAGGGCTTTCATGGTCTCATACACATCCTAACAATATAAACTTTCTTATAGGCAAATAACACCACAAGATAATATGTGCCAAGTGAGTCATCATTCTAGGACAACCTTACAACATAACAAGTACACCGCTATGTTAGGACAACCTTATTTTAGAATGATGACTGAATAATTTAAACATATCTCTATGTCAATTAGGGTTTAAATGAAACGCTTAATCTGTGGCATACATCATATGTTACAACTTTCATACAAGATATCATTAAATTGAATATAATCATTCAAAACATTTAATTGACTATTAATTGAATGAATCAAGGTGGCTTTGATACCACTGCTAGGTTTTGGTTGCGTAGCGGAGGACTGAATTTTAAAATTTTTAAACTTTGAAACCCTAGTCAACCGAAACCCTAGACCCAAGACCCCTTGATTATATCAACTAACAAGGCAATATATTAAGTTATTGAAGATTACATGTAACGCTAATATCCTTTATTCCACTAGGCACACAAGTGTATGCCCTCCAGAGGTGATCCACACAGGAACTAGGTTCAAGACTCTAGCTCCTTCAAAACTTTGATTCTTGATGCTTAATTCTTTCAAAGGATTTGATTAGCTTGCTTTCTTTCACTTCTAATTTTTCTTTCTCTTACAAAAAATACTTCAAAGCCTCTTATCCTAAAGAAGACCTCCTTATCCTGGTTTAGGTATTGTCTTGAAGAAGACCTCTTTGTCTTGGTTTAGAACAAGACATATAAGAGAAATAAAATAAGAAAGAGAGGGAATCGATTTATAAGATGTGGAGGAATGCATCACCAAGGGATGCATCCCATCCACATGCCTTACCATGATGAGGGATGTCTCAAGGGTAGCACCTTACGCCTTACCATGATGAGGCATGTCTCAAGGGTAGCGCCTCATCATGATAAGGCGCTAAAGGGAGGGGCGCATCTGAAAGCGAAAGACGTATTCGCTCAAAAATTGCACTATCAGCCTTCTTACGCTGATAACCTCACCCCACACTTATTTCATGATAATCCAACGGTCCAGATCAAGGCACCATCTAATGGTCCAGAAGCAAGGCCCTATCACCAATGGTCCAAATTCAGACACCAACTAATGGTCCAGATTCAAGCGACAACCAATAGTTCAGGTCCTTCATCTAGGAAGCCATCTAATGGTCCAGATTGAGCTGCTGACCAATGATACAGATCCATTATTCAATGAGACATCCAATGGTCTAAATAAAGCCAATTGGATTCCAACTCTTGGCCAACCCACATTAGGGGATCTAATCATATTAGATTAACCTAATACAAGAATCAGATTCGAATCCAATTCGAATCAGGAGCTAGAGTTTGCAACATGATCTAATCCAATTAGACCCTTGATTAGTTCCTTTTATGTGTGACCCATTGGGTTCCTCATCCAGCCAGCAGTAGGTCTAGGTTCATATCGATGTATTTCGATTAGAAATTAACTAATCGAATTGGTTAAATCGAGCTAACCCTAGATGCCAATTTGAACCATCTTTCAAATTGACTCATGAATTCAATCAATTTAATTCATAA